>JAVJGJ010000057.1:1670482-1737259 GCA_035590215.1 Microhierax caerulescens | reverse complement strand
GAGGACAAAGAAGTTAGATCTGCAAAGCTGTGAGTAGGAGAAATGTTTTGGTTAAGCAGACAACTTTTAGAATAGTTTACCTACTGTATAAAACAAATGAAATAAAAGACAACATGTTCTAAACAGCCACGTCTAGTGTGGTGGACATGTCTACAATGTGGGCAATTAAAACCTACGTTCTGCGATGTAACTTGCTTCTGTCGGGTGGTTGCGTTGGTTTCAGCGTGTGAGGAGCTGTGTGGGCTCAGCAGGGTGCAGCACCCCAGCCCTGGTGCGTGGCAATTATCCGTAGGTTCTCACAGCCTTTCCACCTGGGCCCCGTTTTGTGGCAGAATTTCCACCCACCGCAAATACATCGCTGAGTGGGCACCTCCCAGCCCGTCACTCATGCTCCACAGATGTGTGATGGTCCCATTATGGCCTACCAGAAGATGAAACAGGAACAGAAGGTGATCACGTGTGACCACCCTCAATGCCATCTTCTGTTGCAAACCACTGACGGTCAACAGCGATGGCATAGCACAGCCTAAACCAGAAGGAATCCCCGGGTTGTGTGGTCAGCCCTGAAAGCTGGTGCTCACTGTACTGACACATTCACGTTGTGATGCTACCCTGTCTCATATCTCATCTCTAAATTCTTCACACATTTTACAAAGTGAATTTTTTAATGCTGCAAATCATGCATCTTCCCATCCCAGATCCTGTTAGTTAATTTAAAAACATTTAGAATAATAAGGACCTCCACAGACAATGGAAGCAAATTTGAGTGAGGAGCTGGGATTACTGGAAAAATGGATATCTGTAGATTGAGGACCTTACTGAGTCCCACAGGGGATGTATTAATTACCTGCCATCTTGAATGACACTTGGCACTTCGAGACCTACCAGTAATTGGAGAATGAATAGAGAATGGGAATGCTTCCTGCTTCAAGAGCATGCCCGACATGGTGGGGGAAAGGCGAGCCACTGCTCTCCAGGTTGGCTGAGCCTGGGCAGTGCAGACCACGTAGCCTGGTTGTCCTCTGCAAGCCAGAGTGCCATTGCCAAGGTCAGCTTCACACTGCACGGTCTTGGGGAGTGATGCCACGTTAAGGGACACCTTGGCTGCTGGCTGTCCTCAAACACCGCTGTAGCTGCCCTTTGTAAGGGTTATTAACGCCCAGAAGGATGCAGTGATTAGCTGCTCCTCTGTTCCCCTCTTGATAACATTACATGAGCTCCAACCAAAAAGGAATTGGGAGGATATATTTTAATGCTGCGAATACTTCGGCATTATGTTAAAGAAGGCATTTCATGAAGGTTTTCCTAAGGCAGAAGAAAATGTTAAAGGGGAGGTTTATTAATTAAGTAACTGGATTCCTCCAGAACAGGAAATATAATGAAAGTGAGAGCAACGCTTGGAATCAAAGAATCGTTTAGGTTGGGAAAGACCTTTAAGATCGTCGAGTTCAACCACTCTTCCAACACTGCTGAATCCACCACCAAACCATGTCCCTAAGGACCACATCTACATGTCTTTTAAATTCCTCCAGGGATGGTGGCTCCACCACTTCCCCGGGCAGCCTGTTCCAATTCCTGACGACCCTTTTGGTGAAGAAATGTTTCCTAATGTCCAAGCTAAACGTCCCCTGGCCCAACTTGAGGCCATGGACAAATGAAATATCTCTACAAGGAACGCAGATGAGAAGAAGGTTTTGTGGTTGGTATTCTGTTCTAGCTATCAGGACCCACAGAATGTATAAATGTAGCAAGTCAGAATGTAAATCTAGAGATGTACCCCCAGTCTGAGGAGTTAAGTTATCCAGTTAAGAAACTTTACTGCAATACCATTAATTATGAAAGGCTTGACGGGTGTCTTCTGGACTCACATTCAACAGGGATGAGCCAGAGGAATGTTTGTTAGCCAGTATTTTCAGTGTTCCCGTTGACTGTCTGACAACAGATGTTAAAGTAGGAGTAAAACTTACTGAATCATCTTTGATTGATCTTGAATATGTTGATAATATTACCAAGTGCAGGGACTGCCAACAAGCTAAGAGGTTATTGGAAGTTGCAAAAAACTGTAGGTCTCTAGAGGATTTAAGATCAAAGTAATAAAACAAAAGGATTTAGAATTTTTTTTAGTGACTTTAGTAGCCTGTGGTTGAGTTATAGCATATCCTTTGCAAATCTTTTCAGTTTTGAAGTAAAGCGTTTTTGTAATGGAAAATCCCTCATGTCTCTCAGTAGGTGATTTCAGTGTTTAATTAGAAATGCTTTCTAATCCAAATTTGTAACTCTTGTAGTCTCTTCTTGCTAAATTAAAGGCCACTTTCTTATCAGATACCTCTTGCCCACATAGGTACTTGTAGGTAAGGTGAAATCCCTTCTAAAGTGCCGATTGGGTAAGCTATGTCTGTCTGCCTTCCTTACTATGGGGCAGTTATTCCTGACCTCGTATTAGTCATTAAATTGTTTTCTGAACCCCTTCCGATTTCTGCCATGCTCTCATGGGTGTGGACACCAGAACTAGAACCATCGCTGCAAGCACAGTAACAGAATCATAGAATCGTTTAGGTTGGAAAATACCTTTAAGATCATCAGGTCCAACCATTGACCCAGGACTGCCGAGTCCACAACTACACCATGCCTCTACGCACCACATCCATGCGTTCCTTAAACACTTCCAGGGATGGTGATTCCACCATGTCCCCAGGCAATGCCACCACATCCCTGGGCAAAATAATACTTCAGCTGTGGGCACTAACTGTTTCATTGCCCATTTCTGTGCAGAAATCAGACAGGTGAGAGCCACGCGGTTGTACAGGCAGCTCCAGGAAGCAGTGCAGAAGAGCCCAAGCTCCAGTCCTCCAAGGTGCCTCTGGAAAAAGCCATTTTCTTGTCACAGATGGTAGAGGGAACGTAGAGAGACCAGCTTCCCCAGGCCAAGGTTGCTAGCTCTGGTAAGAATCCTCAGAGAACTGCTTTGCCCATCTTGTTGCTGCATGCCTATCTAACAGTGTGTAGACAGATTTTCTCAGGCAGTTGATTCAGAGAGAACCAGATTTACTCTTTGGCCATGAACCAGGTTCCTGGTTCAAGAACTTTCCTGACAATTTTCCATGTGGGATATTATTCTGATTCATGTTTGGGCTGCAGCAATAATTCAGTCCTTCCATACAGTAATTTTATTCTTTTCTAGTTTGTTTTCTTGGAAGATCTCAAAAATGCCATAAATATTCATTGATTTACATTCACAGCAATCCAAGGAAGAAAGTAAATATGACAGCCTTAATAAGGTTATTCTGAGTCTTGTTTGAACGCTACATGTGAAGTCAGTTGCAGAGAGTGAAATAGAGCCAGTTTCTCAGGCAAACCACCATTGTATCTCTCTACTTGATAGAGTTATTGCAGACTGCTCTGAAAATTATCTCCTCCTTTATCTGTGTAAGTAGCCAAAACGCTGTTGCTTCGTGACTGCCTTGCTCTACTCCAGAAATACCTGGCTAGGTGCTGGAGGGGCACCTCTAAGCATGGGGCATGGCCCGTGGGGACATACGTGAAGACAAGGTGTTGAATGTGTGTCCTTTTTTCAGCAGCGGGGAATTTTCCTCTCAACGTTCAAAAGAAGAAGGAAATGTCAGAATAACTGCCGCGAAAGCATAATGGGATATTTCTGGTTCGTGCATTCCTCCTCCTGGACTGCGTCCCCTTGGCTTGCAGAGGAAAACTCCAAAAGGAGAGGGTAGGGAGTTGTTTTTCAGTGTGTTTGCCTACGCTGTGGCCCTTCGTGCTATGAGAAACCTCTCAAGCAGCTCCAGCAAGAATCTTCTCTCTGCTTTCTTCCACATCCTCCCTTCGTCCTCGATCCCCTCCCCCTCCTCTCTTTCATGTGGATCAAGGCCTGGAAAATGACAAGCCTCTTGATTAATAGATACAGAAAGTCTTCTTATGTAATTTATTTGCTTTCTGCACCTGACTAGAATCACTAGGTTTATCTGGAAAGGAAAATATATCGTCCTCCCTGACTCCGAGTGGCAGCAGAGAGAGCAGAGCATGTGATATCAAGCTGCGCATGGAAAGCAAACAAAACGCCATTTCTGTATTTTGTAAGCATCTCAGGTCATAAAAGTGTCAGCACGCTATATTTCTTGCTGGGATCCTCTCTGTTTTATTATCTGAGCTCCTTCCATTGTGTTGAATGTGCAAGGAGAGTCTCCAAAGCAGGCAACATCTGTTTCCCTGTCATGTTTTTGATTATCAGCTCCATATTCCTTGCAAGTCTCCTGCTCACATATTCCAATCAAACTCAACGGGGGCTTCAGCAGTGAGGACACTTCCTTATCTCCCTTCCCCCAGGCTCTCCATCCATCATTCTCACATGCTGGCCCACTAAATGCTGATGCAAGAGGCCTGTTCTTACGCTTGGGTAACACTCATGACCTCTCCAATTTGTTTTGTTTGCTTAATTCTAATTGCTGTGAGTATACCTGCCTCTCGGTCCTTGGTCCTTAATGGGGGAGAGGAAGGAGGCAGGTGGGGCGCCTGACTGGTTTTTGTTTTGGTACCTGTGGAGAAGAGTTTTCTCATGTAGTTTTAGATTTGTTTCCCAGTTTTCTTCCCTCAAGAGGAAGTTTCTTCTCCTCTTTCTTAGCTCCCAATTGCTAAATCAATCTCTCTGTCCTTTGCCAAGAGATCTGTTTTACCATTTATGCAGGAATTTCAATCTGCAGATGGGGATTCTGCCAATAAAAATCAATTAAAACAATTGTCTTTTGCCTATGGTATTGCAGTTGTGGGACATCCGGCACACCGAGACCTGGGAACACAGAGACGTAAGTGACATTGAGCTATGAGTTGTTTATCCAGTCATGGTTTGCATTTATTTTCAAGGAATATTTTTGTGCCCTTGTGCACAATGGCAATGAGCAGTTGTAAGGTGATGCAACTAAGTGTTGCAGTTGAGATAGAGGAGCAGCAGTCTGCCACCGTGGGTAGCTCACCTGTCCATCCACAATAGAGCCACACTGGGAACCCACATGGCAGAATTTTCCAGATTCAACCAAAAATGTTGCTGACATTCGTAGTCAGGCTTAAAGCCTGCATGGAGGAAATACACGTGCTCCTTAGATTAGGAGCTAAGCCAGGGGTCCTGAGGTTACTGGTGGACCTCTCAGCTTTCCGGTGTGGCATGGCTTGTGTGTACACTCCAGGTTAAACCACTCTCCAGATTTAGGGTCATAAGGAAATTGTTCTTCACCTCAGATTGCTCAACACAATGGCTACAGCTGCCTGGCTGTGCCGTGCGCCCCGTAGGTGCCCCCACATCCAGGGTTCCGAGATGGGGAAAGAGCCACTTGTCAGTGGGGCATCTGCTTGACCACTTCTGACACGAGTTTTGGGGTGAGGAAGGGGGGGACCCCAGGCAGTGCTGGTGTTTCAAGAGCCTTGCATCCCCTGGCTACCTGCTGAGCTTCTGGCGTTCAGCGCAGCGCCCTGTTCACCTTCTGGTGCTGCTGGTTGGCGAACGAGCATACCGGGGGCTGAGGCCCTGACGTTCATTTCACAAGGTTCCAAACACCGTGGCTGCAAAGTTGGGTGGCAATCCGTACGCAGCCAAGCTCGGGCTGAGCGCTAGCTGTCCTCAGAACCTGACAGAGACACCAGGCTGTAGGACTTGCTGGACTTTAGATCTCTGCCATGTCCGGTGTGCCAACAGCATCACTTTAACGTGAAGCCAGATTTGCCCAAAATGTTTCCATCAAAGTTTCCCTGTTGTAATTTTTGTACCACCAGTTCTTTTCCATAGGATACACATAGTTCTTGCTCTTTGTGCTACAGGTCTCATGTTAGGAATTGGGGTTTAGCAGTGTGGGGGGTGAGGGGTTTGCATGGAATGAGGCCACTGGGGCCTTTCTGTCTGCTCTTTCTTACAGTCTTGTCCTGGACCTGGAGGAGACTGAATTTCATATTCACATTGATCCCTGACCCTTCCTCACGCGGCTGGGTTAATAACTGTGTGGAAGAGATTAAGGGCCCAGCAGGTCATTAATGGCACCAAGCCGGCCACTTGAGGAAAGGCAAGAAGGACTGAACAGAGAAGAAGAAAAGATGATTTCAGAGCACCTGTCGCTGTAGGTGACTTCAGGAAACAAAAGATGAAAGTGAGGAAGAGCAGGGAGGTGGACGGACACAGCTCCAGGAGGTATGGAAGACCTTTGGTAGCCTTTGTTGGTGGGCTCACAGGGCTGTGGGTGCAAAGGCAGGCTGATGGGAGAGCCCGCAGGCTCAGGCAGCTTCAAAATACACCCGTCCTAGAGGGGAGGGAGGAATTCCTGAGAAAACGAAGGGTGGGGCAGAAGAAAGGGAGCCGTGGGAAGGTGGGTGACTGGGATGGCTCAAAAGAGGATGCAGGCTGTGAGTAGCCTGAATGGGAATCATGGGCTGGGACAGGAGTGAAAATGAGTGGTGAGGAAGAGAAGGAGGCAGCAGAAAATGAAGGGGGAGGAGATTCACAGAATGTGAATGGGGAAACGAGGGAGTGTGGGTGAACGTGGGGGTGCCCGTACACAGCAGGAGAGGAGGGGACACAGATGACAACAGCAGCAGCCTGCTGTCAGGGACCCAGGATCCCGCAGCTGAGGGTGCTCATCCACAGCTTTGTGCTTGTGTTTCATCCACGCTTTAATTATATTGAAAGACTTTGGTTTCTGTTTTATGTGAATGCTACCTTTCCCACCTACCTCAGTGGTCAGAAATGTATTTACATAATCTACTGTTTCGTGATTTTCTACACTCTATATAGAATTTTTTAGTATCATTTTTGTATTCACTGCATACTTAGACGATTGGAGATAGCTACAGTTATTTCCTAGCCTGATTTTCTTATTATATTTCAATTACATAAATGTGTGAATGGCCTCATTAGTTTCAGTGGTATAACTTGCCATAATGTTTTGATTAGTTCACTTGGAAATGTCTATTATTAGGCTGGTTTATTTAATACAATATTTTAATAAAAGCATAATAATAAGCTGTATCTTTTAATAAAATACACAGCAGCTAGTTTGCATTCATGAAATGAAATATTTCAGCTTGAACAAAAACCATCTAGAGAAAGCACCTAAAGAAAACATTTTTGTTATTTTGAATTAAAATCCAGGCGAGTTTCCAGCCGTGCACCAGCCTGCTTTGTCCCCAGCACTGGCAGGTCACAGTTCCACTCCTGGTCGGTTGTGGGCCCACTGAGCAGAGCAGTGATGTCCTACTGGGTACGACAAATGCAGAAACAACCATGATCATCTCATAAAACCACAGGAGAGGAAAAGTGGCATGAAAAAAATCTCGGCTTGGCTATCTGGGCACTCAAAAGGCTTTGGGAGGACACAGCACTTTTGAGGCAGGAGATGGGAAGAGACTGTCACGTGAGGTATTTCAAAAAGGCTGTTCAGCTAAACATTCAACAAGGAGGTTCTTGAGCATGAGTTTGAGTTAAAATGGCAAAATCAGTCACCTTGTTGTAGAAGAAACCACATATCAAGACAGTAGCAGAAACTGAATGAGACTAGAGGGAAATGCAGATCCTATTACGGTGAGTTAGTGACTTCGGTTTTGTTGTGGGATATTTCAGATGTGCTCACCAGGAATACAGCCCAGCGTAGGGCAACGTACTGTGCGTTACTACAAGGTGATTGTATTGCAAGTTCCAGGGTGCAGATCTGTGATGGGTGTAAAAGCAGGAGCCAAGGAACGCTGGACTTCCAAGCACAGTTTAGCCACAACTTGCTGTCTGGTCCCTTATGCAATATAATTTTTTACCAGGTTCTACCCTGTCTTGATCTCATCTGTTTGACCTTCCCAGTTTGCTCCCCCATGCTTTGCCAACTCTTCTGCCTTTGCTGCTGTATTTAGAAGCCTCCACCTTGCCCCTGCCTTGCATGCCATTCTCTCGCAAGGCTTCCCCCCACCCGGGAAGGTGATAACCATCCCGTACGCTGTGTGGTCCCTGCTTTGGAAAGGACCCTTCATCTTGCCTTCCACTAAGGGTTTCTACACCGAGGTTGCACCAAAGGGCAATTGCGGAGATTTAACAGGGAGATGACAGAGCACCACTTCTACTACCTGCGCCTGGCTGTTGTTTAATATTCAGGGTAGACGCTGGGGTAGATGTAGGCTATGTTTTTGTTTTGGCAGGCAAGTTCTCATTCTATTTGCAAATTTAGTTTTTTTAATGAAGTTGTGATTGATAACAGCAGAGATGATACTGGAAAACCTGGTGAAAGCAATTAGAATGTTATTAAAAATCAACAAAGTGTCCCACATGTCTAATTTCTGTTCTTTTTATAAGTAGTTACTCACGAGTTCCCTATGCCAGTCATTTGTGGTATAGCACCACAGCCTCTGTGATTTTTTGGTCTGGACACACCGGGAATGTGGGTTCCAACTCGGAGAGAAGCTGTGGCCATGCTTTGCAGGTTGGGGTGCGCCACCTTATGAGCTGTGCCACTCTATGAAGAGCTCCTGGCAGACTTTCTGTGCTTCAGCTCTCGCCTTCTGCTGCAGCTGCTTCCCCACCACCCCCCTGCGTGTGCATCATTTGAGTGCCTAAACGCAGTGCTGCCTTTGAGCCCTGGTCCTGTGTGTCTGATCTCACCTGCCAAGGGATAAGCAAGCAGTGGGATCTGCACCAGGGAAGCATGAAGAGAAAGTAGACTTTGCCAGAGAGAAGGTTTTGAAATAGATTTTGGTAGTGTGTGGGACGGATGGGAAGAGGGAGGGCAGGAGGTGAGAAGGTCTGGCACGAGATCTTTGGCATAGACCGAGCTTCAGATGTACCTTACATGGCCCCCTGAGCACCCCCCTTCCTGCCCTGCCCTGCAGCAGGCCAGCCACGCTGCCTCCGATTTTATCCCTGCTCCAGGTCTCCAATGCAGACCTGCCACCTTCGCTTTCTTGCCGTCCCCGCCGTGCCTGAGGTCGGTGAGATGAATCAGAGCGGTTCTAGCTTTTCGGAGGCGCTGGCAGCCAGACTGGGAAGCGCTAAGGGTGCTTCGCTGCTCAGGGACCGCACTGCTAAGCTGCTTCGCCCCGTCTTATTTTTAGGGCTGTGTCAATGGTGGTGTAACTCTAGCCTTGTGCCTCTGGCTCTAGTAGCACCATTTAAAATGCTTTGTCACTAACAGGCAAGCTGAGGACTGCCTGAAAAACAGTTCACGATTCATAGTTCTCCAGTAGTTTGCAGAAAATATTGGACACTGAGTAGTAATTAGGATGTTTTCTAGCTTTTTCATAATGGAAAAGAGGGTGAGCCTCCGGTGCCTGGGGTCTGCGGGCGGGAGGGAACTCCCTCAGGGCACTGTGAATAGAGCGAAACCGGAGAAGCCAAAGAATCAGAAAGTAGGTCACTGGGTGACAAATTGAAATCTTACTTGAGAAAAAGTGCAAAATAATACATATGGGGAAAATTACCTAAAACACATTATTCACTGAGGAAGCCGTGGCAATAGGTAGGCTGAAAGAAACCTAAGCTTGAGAGCAGACAGTAAATCAGACACGAGTTTGCTGTGTGTCAGCGGTGCCGTTTGGGATGCGTGCACGAAAACACCACATCAGAGAACATGACAATAACCCCCCCTCTACACGGCTGGTGTGACCACACCTGAGAGTTTCGGGGGCTTTGAAGCCAGTGGAGCTGTGCCAGTTCACACCAGCTGGGCGGCCAGTTCACACCAGCTGGGCGTCTGGTTGCTGCTTCGGTTGTAGCCGCGTCATTGCTGGGCAGTTATTGACAAACGGGAGGAACCCAGCGGAGAGGAACAAAGATCGTGACAGAGCTGGTAAGACTGACACATATAAGTGTGTGTGTGTGTGTGTGTGTATTGTATGTGTGTGTATATATAGTGCTTTATATATAAATGATTACATAATCTCTATAGGAGAAATGTTCGAATGTTGGGAAAACACCATTTATTCAAATTCCGAACAGCTGGCTGGTTTGACTGCAGCTCTGGTGCCCTTTGGTGTATAATCCCTCAGGCCGTTTGTGGAGTGCCTGCCTTTTGATTGCAGACACTTGCATAAGACGCCTTGCAAAGGTGTGTTTGTGAGCAAACGTGGGTATCCGCCATTGGATACAGGGCAGGGCCTCTCCCCGGGTGCATCCCTCTGCTTAATCTGCATTTAGGCACCGCAGCAAAACACAAGTTTTTTAGATCCGATAATCACCCACAGTTGTCATGAACTTCAATGCCAAGCGCTCTCTCTGCACGTCTGACCTCAGTTATATAGATGTTAAATATAGATCTATACATCTCGGTGTAGGTGTCTAGATTTGAATCACTTAGTGGACAACAGCTGAAGTTGCCATGAAGATCCAAACATTTTCCATTTCATTATCTACAGATACACTGACCCTGACAGCTAGCAAAGGCCATTTAATGCAACGTCCCTTGAAAGGAATTCCTGAAGATGAAAGTTCCCTGTCCTAAGATTATCCAGGACCTGATCCAGAGCTCTGGAAGTCAGTGAAAATCTTTCCATTGACTTCAAAGTGTTTTGGACCATTCCTAGATAATAGCACAAATTTCACTTCATTCTTCCAGTTGGGTTGTCTGAAACTGCGCAGCGTGTGATTGAATCCCTCTGGCCCCGGCGCAGCGTGCATGCCAGCTCCCCTTAACACCTTCTGTGAAGCTTACGACGTTAAATGACATATTCAGTTGCTGTAGGCATCTTCTTTCCAATCTGGACCCCAGCTGCTTGAGGTCTAACAGACCGTTCTTAAAGGACAATGTGAAAGCAACAACTGATGTCTCTAAAGAAGTCACTTTAGCTGAACACCTCTAAATATATGACTGTGAAAATTACAGAGCTAACCTAGTTCTGGACACATAAGCCTCAGCAGCAGACAAGCGATTACAAACTTACTTGCTCATTAACCTTGATAAAAGTAGGATTTTTTCATGCTGCTAGTGATCAGAATGCAGCAGTCTCAATGCTGAAATGCCTAAAGAGAACATCTGAGTGCTCAACCGTCAGAGACCCAGGCGACCCACATCGCATACACGGGCGAATCTGCATTTATGACCAATTGTGCAGGGAGGTGTTTACTCCCAGAAAATGACAAAGCTTGCAAAGTATGCACTCCGAAAAGCATGTTAAAGAGAGATAAGCTTCATATGGTGAAAAGTCTTGAGTTTCTGTCATGTTTTGTTGCCACCAGATTATGCCAGAAGTTAAACGGGATTATTCCTCTTTGTATGCCACATGTACAATAAGAATAATGGAGCTACCTCTGCTGTCCCTACATCCTTCAGCCAGGATTTAGCTGCTATTTAGATCCTATTGTTACTTCTGGAACCAAAAAGTCTGCCAGTTTTATTAACATCTGGCGTTATTAAAACAAAAACTTAAGTTGGAGGAGCCGGAATTGTCTATTCTAAATTAATTACATGAGTGTTTCTCAGGGGAATTCAGGGGATCTGGACACAGCCCTGGAGCGTGTCTGTACTGTGAACAATTCTCTCCAAGGGTAAATTCACGTTCATATTTCTCCCCATCGCTGTACGATTCACCTGTGCTGCCAGTCCCCCCCCCCCTCTTGGAGATTTCTGTTGTATGTCACTGTGGAAACAGACATCGCTAACTAATTTTGATGTCTAATGAATGCAAAGAGCAGGGACTTCCCACGGAGTGGAATACATATGTAGAAGAGGAGGCAAGTCCATTTATCCTTGTCATGCCAGCTGAGTGGGGAGTGGAAGAAGACCCACGTTAGGCAAGGCAGGGGAGAGATCAGTGTATTCCCCATCACAAGGGCAAAGGAACAGTACGCCTTTCCAATAAAACCTGCCCAGCACCAAGTAAGAAAGCTTCATATGCAGAGACACACTGAATACCACAGTCGCTGATGGAGAGGAAATGAGATGATGGGTGAGTGGAACGGGGGCGAGCACATCTGGCGAATCAAACAGCAACTCCATATCAAACGGACGCGGATATCAGACCCCACCCTGCACTTTCGAGGCTCTCAGAAGCTGCTCTAACCGTGTGGGACAGGCCTGCCTTTGTGCTTCTGTAGCAGTCCCAGGCACCGACAGGCAAGTGGAATATGAGCTTCATCACTGCTTCACACTGCCCTTCTTGAATTAACCCGTATCTCCCAGAGCAGTGCCTGATCCCTGCTGTGAGCCCTAATCCCCAACATCTTTGTGGGACTGAGTGCCCAGCCTTCTAAGGTGAAGTCCTCTCTCAAAGGGAACAGGAATTATGAAATAATTATGGATTAATGTGACGTGACCTGTGGTGAGCCAGCAACACCTTCTGTGACTGAAGGCTTGGAGGTGGCCACCAGACAAAATCATGTCTAATCTTTTGCAGAGTAGAGCAGAGGAGAAGGGGACAGACAGCAGTGGAATGCACTTAAGAGAAATAGATACACACATGAAAGAAAAAGGCCTTGATATTTAAAATATTTATGGCTTTAAAAGGCTTGAAAGCTGATACTAGCCATTAACTAATAGACGTTCTGCCTTTGTGATGCAGCATACACCCCTAACTAAAACCACATCTCCGCTCTGACTTTGTCTGAAGCCAGGTGCACAGATGATTAAATTTTGGGCCAGCTATAAGGAGAGTGTCTCCATCCTGTCCTCTCCTCCAAGCACACACCATCTGTATGATACTTATTCATCTCCTTTTGCTGGACTGACATACTGAGCCCATATTCTTCCAGCATCGGTTGTCCTCCTACCGTCAAGCTGTGCAACTGGAAGGGATCTAAGCCTAAGGGAGCAACAGACCCTGGGAGCAGGTTTGCGCTGTGTTAAGCCAGTATCAGCTGCTCTGCTTGATGTTGTTCATATGTATTTTCACAAAAGAGATTTGGGGATCCACTTGTCTCCTCTTGCCAGCACGCCTTTTACTTCTGTGTTCGCTATATTTAAATGCTATTGCACCTCCACTGTGTGAAAAGGGAAGAGGGTGGCTTTGTATCCCCGAACATATGGATTCCTTGTAGTGAGTCTGGAGGATAGATGGCTTAAAGACTTTTTTATTTCTTTTTTTTTTCTTTTTTTCTGAACAAAATTTTCGAGCCCCTGTTCCCGTGTCATGGGCCTGCTTGTAGCAGGAAATAATAAACCCAGACCTTGCCTCTTTAAGGAGAGGACAGGTGGAGAAAAGGACTTCAAATATGTGTATGTTTTTCATAAAAGGATAAGACAGCTACGTTAAGTGTGTTGAACGTACTGGAGAATAGACACAGGCTCCATTTTTTTTAAATATTTTTTTTTATTCAATTCTTCCTCTAGTCTAAGCCATAGAGCCTAACAAGATCAAATATATGCCATACATTTGCCCTAAATGGATGCAAATGTTATTCAGACCTGGATCCAAAGCTGTCACCCAGGTTTTCCACTCTGCCAGATGCTAAGCCACACAAGATGCGTTCAAACTTCCATTTCAAGATGTTCCTCCAAAGCAGGGCACTGCTGTCTGCCCTTAGCCTTCTTGGTTTCCTCTAAAATGCAAAAAGGCATTTTCTTCCTAATTTTTCACGAGGCTTTAGGAGCTCTTTTCAGTTGAGGATGACACCTTTTTGATGTGGCTCTGCCCTGTAGTCCTCAGCATTATTTCTGGGACGGTGGAGTCAGCTGTAGGGACTGAATGCGGACACTTTGAGAAGAGCAGGTGGGGAGCAGAGGAAACGTCTGATGGACTCCACAGGTTCACTGCGGAGGGGCAGCTGCCCACTGCTGCTTGTTGGATGCACCTTGCCAGGAAACATCAGCACCTTTACCCACAGCGGGTATCTCCTGAGATGCCTGAACAGTGCGAGAGCCCAGGAGGACGAGGGTAGACCTGTGCTCTGCCCGCTTTACCAGCAGACCATCCACTGGTTCTGCATCCATTCCCATCCCATGGGCTAGCTAGGATTTAGGGTGTGCTGGGTCTGGGACAGGCCAGTCAGGAGGATATATGTCAAAATTTCAAGAGATAAGGAGAGAAAATTAGAATGTTGACATAGCAGGTGACTATTTGCATGATAAGGCAACTGTGTTCTGTCAAGTGTGCTACACCGTTCTTTGGATGACATAAATAGCACATCCTGCAGGACACTGTTCCTTGACGAAAATAGAAGTCCCAAGTGAAAGAACATCCTGAGAAGTGAATTGCCAAAGGTCAGCCAGCCTGCTGGTGTCCGAGGAGGGCATGGGAACCGCTACCTGTGCTCTGCAGGCTTCTCCTGGCCGCAGAGTCCTCGCTTGCCTCGGCCACTTCAGAAAGCTTGTGAAGGAGAACCATAGCTCAGCTGGAACTGCAAACACGAAATGTAATACAGAAACGCTTATTTATCTGTGTACTCGATTTGATTTTCAGGCAGATATAGATGTGATGGAAAAGTGGAACAGCGGACCATAGAAGGCCTGCTTAAAGATGTACCAGGATCATATCAAGACAGTTTTTCGTAAGCTCTTACAGCAAATGGGGCAAGAAAGTTTTTACATAATCAATTCACATGTGAATGTAACACACGTATCCATCTTATTTCTTCCTGTTCCGTAACAGTCAAGGAGTTGTTAAACTCAGAATTTAAATGTTCGCTCTGCCACATGTAAAATACAGCCCAAACATGGAACATTAGGGACAAAAATGGATCTTGGTTTTGAGTAAAATTTACCCTAGGGTCTTTCTTGGAGCACATCCTTAATTCTGCTCTGAGAAAGGCTGCATATCCTCTTCTCTCCAGCATGGAGGTTGGTGAAAAATGTGGAAACACTGCAAATTAATTAAGAATAATGAGATATAATAATTTTAGGGTGACATTATTAGTGAGATGATTTACTATACTTGAGATTATAATGCTTTCACTGGGGAAACAATTGGCCTTGCTGCAGGAAAAGTAAGCAGGAGAGCAATGCAGTAGCCAACAAGTAAGCAACGTTTCCAGCCAACCTCCAAACTAACCGGGCAACAGCCAAATTTCAGGCTTCAGAAGTGACACAGCTGGAAAAGACATTGAACAGTTAAAAAGCGCTGGGAGTGGAGGAAGGGAGAGAAGATGAATGTATGGGAACCCGCTGGTTCTATCTGCAAGCAGATATGTTGGTCTGCTACGTTAAAACATGTTTACTCCGTACGGTTTTGCTCTAAAGAAATAATCCTTTTCATCAGGACAGGATGAAAGGAAAAGGAAATAATCCTTCTCATCCTGCTTGAGTGCAAGATAGCACTGCCCTTGCTTCTGGAGGGAATAGGGCTGGAGGGAGTCTAACACAGCACAGAGGCTCTGGTGTCCTGCCCACCCTGAGGATGTGTGTCACTGCCACCGCCACCTGCCCCCAGAAGCCCCCCCTCCCCCCCAATCTCTCCCAGGCTCCAGACCTGCGTGGAAATGCACTGGGAGGGGCTGGTTTCAACGCTCCTGCCGTAGACCCGACCCTCTGGCTGATGGGAGCCAGCACCAGTGACACACATGAAACCTGTGTAAATGGAAGAAGAATGCCACTTTGAAAAATTAGAATCCCTGTCAGCTGTTGTAAGTTGCTGTCTAAAGGAGAATTATTTTTTTCAATAGGCTGAGAAGAATGGTAAAAAGTTGAGTCGTAGAGCAACTACATGTATTATTTTCTGTATATGCCTCTCTCTGTTACAGAAATTCAGTACCAGAAAAAGAAAGCAGAATACAAAGCTTTTTCCCTCCACTACACCTCAGCTAGCATAGTGCTGCATCTTCCCCTGCTACAGTAAAATAAAAGATAAGAGCACCACTAAAGAGCTGAAAAAAGTTTAATTCACAGACAAATTAGCTGCATTGCATTTAATATTCCCAGTGAGGAAATGAAAAGAAATTTATGCTGTTCCTGCTCTCCACAAATTCACCAAAGGGAATGATATCCCTTAATTAAGGAAGACTGATTGCTTATTTTTTTTCCCCCAAGCTTTCGTTTGCTCTAAAATAAAATGATGAGAAAGAAGTGGTGCATATAAAAAAAAAATAAAAAATCAAAACCACACTGGAAATGCTGCAGTCATTCAAATTTCTCACTGTAATAGATATTACATTCTAAAGAGTTCTTTAATAATCTAGTAGGAGAGCTGCCAAATGGAGCAACTCCTGCCCCGTTTCAATGGAGAAACCAATTCAACCAAACTCATCCCAAGGAATTCCTTCTGTTCTGTCAGGGCTGATGATTTAATATTGGGGGTAGTACGAAAGTATGCATATCTGGCAGCCAAATTTTTTGCATAAACACTATGAAAAGAGGAAGATTTGGATCGAGGAGATGGATGGTGGAAGGGGAGCCTGGGACTGGAACCGCATTGGTGACACCTTGGCACGATCAGATGAGACTGGACAAGAAACGTAGGCTGGACAGCAGAACTGACCTTACCGTGCTGCACAGAGAGCTGCGGTTGTGCTTGACAGCTATAAACTACTAAAATAATTGCCGTTATGTGAGGAGCTAGAGGTGAACTAGTAACTGGGTTTGCAGTTCATGTTTATAAACAATGCTTCTCCTTCCATCTCTTTAAAAATGGAGCACAGAGGAGTTAGAAAGCCTGCTTAGAGAGAAGACACAACGTACCGTCTGCTGCACACTTAGGCTATGGGGTACACCGGAGAGTGCAAGGGGGACTTCGAGAACGCGTGGATAAGGTAGATGATGGCCCTTGTATTGCTTGTTGCTCCTGGCCTGAATGTAGCTGCGGTGCACACCCCAGACCCGTCACTCAAAGGGCTGTTGGCACCGTATTGACAGACTTGGACCCCGGTTCCCGCCGCATGCTCCTGCAGAACCCGGCTGCTCATGGCTTGGCTGGGTGTACGCTTTGCTGGGTGAAAAGCTGACTGGGTGGCCGAGCCCAGAGTGGTGGGGACTGGAGTTACATCCAGCTGGCTGCTGGTCACAAAGGGTGCTCCCCAGGGCTCTGTACTGGGGCCAGTCCTGTTTAATAGCTTTATCAATGGTCTGGATGAGGGGCTTGAGTGCACCTCAGTAAGCTTGCAGATGACACCAAGTTGTGGGGGAGTGTTGATCTGCCTGAGGGCGGGGGGCTCTGCAGAGGGATCTGGGTGGCCTGGACCCATGGGCTGGGCCGGTTGTATGAGGTTCAGCCAGGCCAGTGCTGGGTCCCGCACTTGGGTCACAACATCCCTGTGCAAAGCTACGGGCTTGGGGAAGAGTGGCTGGAAACTGCCTGGCAGAAAATGACCGGGAGGTGTAGGTCAACAGCCAGCAACGTGCCCAGGTGGCCAAGGAGTCCAAGAGCATCCTGCCTTGATTCGGAAGTAGTGTGGCCAGCAGGACTAGGCCAGTGATTGCCCCCCTTGTCCCACTGGAGAGGCTGCACCTTGAACCCTGAGTTCAGTTTTGGGCCCCTTGCTACAAGACAGACCTGGAGGTGCTGGAGCGTGTCCGGGCAAGGGCAACAGCGGTGGGGAAGGGGCTGGAGAACAAGTGCTATGAGGAGCAGCTGGGGGAGCTGGGGGTGTTTAGCCTGGAGAAAAGAAGGTTTTATTGCTCTCTGCAGCTGTGTGAGAGGACGCTCTGGTGAGGTGGGGGGTAGTCTCTTCTCCCAGGTATCAAGCCATAGGACAAGAGGAAATGGAGTCAAGCTGCACCAGGGGAGGTTTAGATTGGACATTAGGAAAAATTTCTTCATCAAAAAAGTTGTCAAGCACTGGAACAGGCTGCCCAGGGAGGTGGTGGAGTCACCATCCCTGGAGGTATTTAAAAGATGTGTAGGTATAAGTCCTTAGGGACATGGTTTGGTGGTGGCCTTGGCAGTCCTGGGTTAATGGTTGGACTCGATGATCTTAAAGGTCTTTTTCTGTAGAGGAATCATAGAGGAATTATAGAGGAACGAAGGCAGGTTAATTACCATCGATAATATCCAGCTGTGGGCTGGCTTCAGGGGTGGCGGGTTGGCTGATGTGGATAAGGTGCAGCTGTGGCTGGTTCCTGCTAAGCAGTTAAATAGCTCCAAGGGGTGGGGAGGAGGAGCACTGGAGGAAGAGAGACTTGGAAGAAGCAGAGGGAGGAGAAACAAGGAGAGGCCTGAGGAGAAGCAGGGAGCCTGGATGAGGAGAGGCTGGCTGGAAGAGGAGCCGGGAGAAGGAAGACTCCAGACACAGCAGAGGCAAGAGGTGGGGTGGGCTGGTCTGAAGAGGCTGAAGAAAGAGCATAGACAGTAGATGAACTTCTGAAACCTTGTGGGGGTTGGTGGCTGTGCTGGGGCAAGGTGTAGGAACTACTTATTGAAGTTAATGTGGGATGGGATGGTAAAAGCCTTGTTGCAGCTTGATAATTTTGATAGTGCTGCGACGTTTTCCAACTTCAATGACTCTATGTACAGAAGAGGTATATGAGAGCTGCTCTCCTGGCTTTGATACTCATAGCCTGGTAGCTTCTGTGCAACAGTGACTGCAGCAGGTGTCTTTAGAAGGGTAAGACAGGTGAGGCATTAATGACACTCCTAACTGCCAAACAAATTTAGCTCCAGAGATTTCCTGATCTTGATGGTTTTCATCAAATATCTCTTTGATGTAATGTACTTCCAAACACTTGCCTAGTCATCTCTTGAATCTTTGTGTGTGCTTCACATCCAAAACATGCTTAGACAAAGTACTCAGACTTTATTACTTGTATTAAAACTCACTTTTGTTCGTTGATTTTCTAACCTGGTTCCTGATAGCTTCATTTTGTTGTCCCTAGTTCTTGAGCTGGAAGAGACAGCCTTTTGTTAAGCATCATCACAATTTCATTCAGGCTTCTGCATAACTCTTACATGCCTGTTATTTTCCAGGCAGAAAAGTTCTAGTCTACTGAGTCATTTCTCCTACAGAAGTCATCCCATATTTTTGTTCATCCTTGTAGCTGTTCTTGGAATGTTTTCCAGTTCCATGGTACCTTGTAGCAATAGAACTGCATGCAGATCCCAGTTTGGGGTAACCATGGCCTTGTACAGGGGCATGTTGTTACTCACTGCTTGTGTTGTCTGCTGGTTCCTTAGTGACTCCAAACTTCTGATTTGCTTTTTACTTGCCCCTGAGAACTGAGCTAGCATCCTCATGGAATTGTACCCTCATACTTCAATGCTTGGTGGGCATGGTCAGCATGAGGTCATCAGTTCATATAAGAAATGGCAATTCTTCCTTGTGTACATTGCTTTTTACTTATCTGCACTAAATTTCACCCACTAATTTATTCATTCATTACTCAGCTGTCCAAAATCCCTCCACCATCCTTCACAGCCCGCCTTCGTCCTCGTGAGCTGGAATATTGTTGGTACCATCAGGTCATTTATGAGTTGAACATATGCCCCAGCGCAGACCCTTGTGCAACTCTTCTGGTGACATCCATCTGGTCTGAAAATGTTTGTCCCTACATTCTATTTCCTTTGTTTCAACTAAATCTTTTTCAGGATTTTCCTTCTTATACTTTGGCTGTTTAGTGTACTTAGCAGCCACCTTCTAGCAACTTTTGAAGGTGGGTTCTGTCGATGGGGCCATCTTTACCTGCCTGCTGCTGCTCATCTCAGATGTCCAAGGAAGCCTCTCAGACAGGACTGCTCTTTACACGTGCATTTTTGACTTTTCTTGAAGTAGGTTCTATTTATTCACGTATCAATGAATTCTCTACTGCGTGCTAACGATTCATCAAGAGCAGCCTTTGCCTGCTCACACTTGCACACCATGGTCCTCTGGAGCTGGGCTGCTCACCTTTCTGGGCTTAAAAACCAACATGAAGCATAAGACCTGTGCTTCCCTGGATGTCCCCCAGGAACTGCTCCACAGATTGGCTTTGTACGTGCCACCTTCCAGCCTTCAGGTCCCAAGGAAGTTTCAAGTGGGAGGTTGCACACTGTCATTGGCAACTTGGTGCTTCCATCCTTGATTTCTGCTGGGGACCATCTGGCTCCAGCAATTTGTTCTCTCTCACTTTGTCTGTTTCAAACAATCTCATCCACAATCACCTTTATTTCAGGCATGTCCTCTGCACTTTCCCCCATGTGAAAACTTCCCCCAGTTCTTCCCAGTGAACAGCAATGTGCAGTGGCTACACTGTCTCCAAGTTTTGCTGTGTCACTAGCTGGCCCAGCAGAGTCCCTCACAGGTTTTTTTTGCTCCTGACATTTTTGAGGAAGTACTAGTTAAAACTAATTCTTTAGCTAGTTCTCCTCAAACTTTTAGCCTTCCTAATTAGGATTTTGCTTTTAATCTGCTTGACTACACTATTCATTTCACTTTATTGGTTTGGATACAATAGGCATCTTTTTGAAAAATGCCTTTTTACTGCTAATAAACTTGCTTGCTTGGCTGTTTATGTGTGCTGGCCTCCTTTAATCCATTCTTCGGCCTTTCTCAATAGGTCATACGCAGCGGTGTTATGCTTCCCGTCTGGTGTTCTTCAGAAGTTTCCACGCCGCTTGTTAGGATTTCTCTTTGCTGACCTTTCTAGCTTCTTTTTAACAAGCTTCCCCGTTTCTGCGTAGCTGTTCTTGATGCTGAGGACAATGGCAGCGGCATATTTGGCCTGTGGTGCTCATGTAGAGCTGGTGAAGCTGAGTCCTCTGTGGTCGCTGTCGCAGAGCAGAGCTTCCCCTAGAAGGGCGAGAGCCACAAAGACCAGGGCTGCCTTTGCTCCTGTGGGCTCTCTAGCCAGCTGCTCCATGGCATAATTGCTGACAGAGCCCAAAAATGTCACCTCTTTCATGTCTTGGCATGACATTTATCAATCTACAGGAGGGCAGTTGACCTCTCCCAATTATTTACTGTTTTTCCTGCCTCTCGAGTTTTTTTTTCAGCTTATGGAATCCAAGGCATTTTCCTGTCCCAGGTCAGTAACATTATCTGTCATAATTATAGTCGTCTTATTTAGGCCTGGAATTTCAACCTGTACAGATTTTATGTCACTTGTTGAGTTGGTGAGCTTGGAAATGTGACTTGGCTGAGCTTTCAGTAAGGTGAGGCGCGGCTCCGGCATGGTTTGTCTCTGCCATGTGTCCTGGGTGGTGTGACCCGTGCACTGCCTGCCTTCCCCCAGGGTCCCAGTGTGCCTGGGTGGCGGTGGCTTGGATCAGGCATTCTGGTTCCTCAACCTACTTGTTAGATGTCAAACGTGGTGTAGAAGTGAAAGTACCACTGCTTTGGATCTTCTATCAGCACCTTGTAGAACACTAAGTGTTTGTTTCTCTTGCCCTGCTGGATTATCTGCATCTTTTCTTTCAGGATTCAGAGCTCTCCCATTTTTATTTTTTTTTTGTCTCGTAAGGGTGCTTGGTGCTAAGTCTGGGCTTTTCCACCCCTGTCAGCTTTCCCCAAATACCTGGGTTTTCCAGCCTGTTAAGGAATAATTTAATTTCAAAATGGCTGTCTATGGCCTTCCTTTTGCTGAGAATGTCTGAGAAAGTTTTCAATTTGCTGCAAGACCAGGCAATAGCACGGAAGAGAGATGTTTGGGATGTTTTCAAATCAGTTGGACTTGATGAAATTCCTGCTAGGATACTGGGAGGATTGTCTGAAGCAAAGCCAGAACTATTAGCTGTTACCCCTGAGGAGTCGTGGCATGCAGAGAGAGTTTGTTTTTTTTTTTTTCAGAAATGAGGGGGCAGGGGGAACAATTGTTGAGCCTCCAGAAGTTAACTACAAGGTGAGTGGCAACTGGTATGGATTTATCAAGAACAAATCATGCCCAGCTGATATAATATTCTTTTGTGATGGGACTTGTGGATGGGGAAGAACAGCAGAAAGGTGTTGCTTACCTTCAGTGAAGCTTTGAACATTGTCTCCTATGGGCCCCTTGGAAGCAAGAGAATGAACTATTGGCTGTGGACAATTTTTAGCAGATGAATGCAACATTGGTTGAAGAGCATATTTGGAGAGTAGTTCTTTCCAGTTCACTGTTAGCCTGGAAGTATATGTTGATATGTCTATTGCTAACTTTTTGATTAACAGAATGGATGACAGACTAGAGAACATTCATTATATTCCCATATAACAGTGAACTGGGAGGGTGTGAAATTACTTTAGATGACCTTGAGAAACTGGAGAAAGCCTGGAAAAACTAGGATGCAATTTTTATTAGGAAAACAACATCTTCTGCCTTTAGCTGTCAGTCATCAGCTGGGCATGAGCTAGAGAGCAGCACTGTGGGGGGGGGAGTGTGGGGGCCACAGCGTGCCCAAGCTGGAAGGTGCGTGCAATGCTGCTGCGAGAGAGAGGAACCTCTCCATGGAAAGCTGTCACAGAGTAAGTGTTTATTATCGTGAACAATAATAAATAAGCCAGCTTCCAAGGCACTGGTACGGTTTTCCTTTCCTGATGGCATCAGTTCTGGGATTCCAGAGTCCTGGGCTTCGCTTAACCGCTAATTGAGTCTCGAGGCTAAAGGAGCCTCTCTGCTTTGAGTCCACATTCTTATTTGGACTGAGTGATAAAAATCTTTATTTTCTGCCCTTCCATCACCATGAAATCTCCAGGCTGCTGCAAATCACAATCAGGACTGTTCTTGACACCACTGTTCAAAGGCCTCCTTTAGATTGTGTATATCGGGTCTTCTCCGTCTGTCTCCGAGGATATGTCCCGGGTGTGTTTGGGTGTCTGTCACGTATTGGGATGGAGTCTTTTTATGGCACTATTAATATTTTTTTGTGAAAATTGGTAGTTTTAGCTAGGTGGTTGATCTCTGGGGTTTGAGACTTCTGTTAGCCTTATCCTGACCCTTATCCTAGTTGGAAAAGGGATGAGAGCACCTCTTTGGAAGAGATGAACAAAAGCATTTGGCTCCTTTCTTTATCTCGGGGTGGAACAGCACATCTGAAGAAATGAGTAAGGAACGTACTGCTGAGTAATGAACACAAAAATACTCTTCTACCATCACAGCTGAACAAACAGGAGCATTAGTGAGTTCTTTCTGCTCTGTCCCAGACAAGGGCAGGAGAGGGCTCAGCTGGAGGAGGATGAGCAGTTTCTGGTGCTGTAATTAAGGGTGGATGTGGAGCAGCTGGGGAGTTGGAGAGATTTGGGGATGACCAGAAGGCTACAAAACATGGCTTGTGAGGAAAGGCTGAAAGAGTTTGCCTAGCTTGATTTTACAAGAGACAACGGGGGTGGGGTTGGGGTGTCCTGGCAATGTTCTTTTCATGTTTTAAAGATAGACATGAAGAGAACAGGATTGAATCTTGTTCTGTGCCCACTGCAGGTGGGTAATAGCTTAATTAGGGAAAGGGAGATCCAGGTGAAATATTGGTAAATTTGCCTTGTGTTGAGGGTAGTGAATCAGTGAAACTGGTTTTCTTTGGAGGAGTGGAGATGGGCACAGGTATAGCCAATCCTGATTTTGGGAAGAGGAGTGGACCAAGTGGCTTCTCCTCTCAGCCCTGCTCTGTGACAGCCATGCAGTGGCAGGTAAAGCCCTGGTCCTTGCAGATTCCCAGGTGGTGGCCAGGCAGCAGCATCGCTCTCCTGGCAACTTCCAGCTGTAGTGGCTTTGCCCACCTTGTAAAATGTAAGTGGGACATTGGGCCCAGTGTGCCCTTCGTCTCAGATGGCTGCAGGTCCCAGGTGCATTTTGCTTCTCTTTATTGTGCTCTGTGGGTTTGAGTGAGCTATTGCTTTCACTGTCAGCACTGTGGTGTTTGAAAAACAAGGCAAAGCAGGAAGAGAAAGACTAGACCTCATGAGCCTGACTGGCAGAGCAGGCCAGGTAAGGGTATGGGCAAAATAAACCTCCATAAGGGTTTATTTCGGTTAATGTTGTATCCCCCTGCCTCTGACTCGCTGGCTTTAAGAGGGATGGCCGCCCATGAAAATCAAGGGGGAAACTCAAAGTGGTGCCTGAGCTCCTCTGCTGCTCTACCGTGTGCGAGCCCGGCGTCTTTGGAGGTGGCTTCAGTAGCAGCTTGTGAGAACGAAAGGGTCTTCTGGGAAACAGCATCTTCAGCCCTTCTACCCTAACTCTCTTCTTGCTCTCTTCACACCCTTACTCCTGTTTTGTGTATGTACTGCAGGTTGTGCATGCTTGTGCAGTTATTTGCTTGGCAGTAGCCTTAGATATGTGCCTGATCCGAGCAGTGCTGTATGTTTTCACACTGAGAATATCGTGCTCCCTCCTTCAGTACTTCCAAGCAATATTTGAATTGCTCTGGAACTGCTCTGAAATCTTTTTTTTTTTTTTATGGTTGTGTGCTCAGTCTATGACCCTGCTGGTGCACTCTCTCCTTGCTACCTGATGACTACCCGTGACTCCTCACATGACAGCGAGTGGATCTCCTACATCAAAGCCTGATGTGAACTTTCCTCCCAACCTATTGGCTTGATTCCAGTGTTGCTGTACCAGTCTGCAGTTCCAGCATCTTTATGAAGAGGGGTAACCTGGTGAAAAGACTGCTTCACCTCTCTTTAGTGCCACAAAGCGCTCCAGACCTTCCTCACTTGAAGAGATGGAAGGGAACAGACTCCCACAGTAGGACCCAGGAGCATGCTCTTGCTGCTTTCTCCTGTTGTTTTTTTTGTGGGTTTTTTTTTGTTTTTTGTCTTTTTTTTCAGGGTGGGGAGGGAGAGGAGGAAGGAAGAAAATGGGTAGGGATGAGATGAAAGAAAAGGTACCACAAAAATCCAGGTTACTGAGAGAATCTGGGGATGTAGGAAGATTCAGACTGATGGATGGCAGGATACATTGTGCTCTACCTACAAGCTGCCATGTCCAGGGAAACTAAGATGTGGTGTGGGACAGCACCGAAGGAGTTGTCAGCCAAAAGGTCCTGCCATGCCTTGGATCGGGATGAAGTTGGAAATCCAGTCTGTGATTTGGAAAGTCCACTGTGCTTGATTCCCTTCACCTTGTGAGAGGGCAGAAGGGATCCCTGCACCTTGCAAGGAAAAAGGATCATTGCTTTTCTGACCTAAACTCTCTGGAGGAAAACTAAGAGATGTCACATCCAGGGCCACAGCGGCAGCCTGAGGCAGCTGGGATAGGACCCAGTAAGGCACGGTGCTCCCAACGTGTCCGTGAATTTGAATTGCCCTATTCCAGGCAGTCCAAGCCCACTAGCCTCTTGCAGAATCCAGCCACAAAAGAACGGTCCCGAGGCGGTGCCGTGCGCGGTGACCCCGTGATCCCTGTTTGGCAGCCGAGGGACAGCAGTTTGGCAGCAGAGCACAGAGTTAGGGCTCGGCAGTAGCCCCAGGAACAGCTCCGTGCTCACCGACGGGGGGCAGGGGCTGTGCCCACCCGCTGCTACCGGCAGGTACGGTGGTGGGTTACCAGCCTCGGTGTTTCTTTGCAGACTCACTCTGCTTTGGCATCCTGCAATTTCCCTGTGCCCTGTTGTCCCAGGTTCAGCAGATCTTTGCTTGGTGCTCTCCTGGTGCACGCTCGTCACAGCCGGTGGGTTTCAGCCCCTTTTGCTGGTTCGGATGGCGAGGTGACGTGCGGCTGCCTTGTCGGGGGACTTGTTGTTGGGTGACACGGCCGTTAGGTAAGCTGGGCAGAGAAGCTTACAAGTGACATTGTACCACACGTGACGGTACACAGGAGATGTGAGACTTTATATGGTTGGACATCCAGACGCAGCACAGAGCCCTGCCACGTGAGCTGCAGGAGTCATCACCTGGTGGGAAACACTTTTTTCCTTTTTGAGAATCTAACGCTGGGGGTAGATAAGACACGTTTTCCCAACGGGCTCTGTAGCTATTTGCTGTTCCACAGGGTAACGCTGAGAACAAATGGAGCTCTCGTCTGGGGTTTGGAGACAGAGGTGGTTACAGAAAGAACAGCCAAATATTTGGTAGTCTCCTAGAACTCGATCTGGCCAGCTTGTCACAGGCTGTTCCCTTCTGCCTCTTTCCCAGACTTGTCCCCTTCTTTTGGTTCTTCTACCCCTCTGAAGTCCTGTCATCCTCCCCCTGTCCTGATTTACTCGCCCCTGCTCTGTTTCTGACCCTGTTGCCCCTGCGCATCCCACCCTGCCTGTCCCTAGGTGCTGTCCTGCAGCTTTGAGCCACTATTTTTCTCTTCCTTCTCCGCTCCAGTGTTGTTTTGGGCTGGATCCACGCACAAGTGGCACGGTGGGTAGGAGAGTGGGGGGCAGCCAGCCCTCTGCTCATCTTTGGGGCTTTCTGAGCTCCTTTGGCCACAGGCAGAAGCATGCTTGGCACTAGGCGAGTCTTCAGCAAAGCAAACATCTGGATTTCAGACAAGCGCTGCTGAGCGTGCGCAAGCGGAGCGCAGTGATTTACAGCTGGGGCAGAGCTGGCTGGATTTTCATATGGCCAGCGAGTACAGGCTGATGCCCCCAGGGATTAGCCCCCACTAATTCCAAGGTCCTGCATGAAGCACTGAACTGCAGTGAAGCTGCTGTAAGACATTTTCAGCGTGGGCCAACCACCGTATTTTTCACTAACCTCATTCTTGGAAGTTGCTGACCGGCTTTCAGTGAAATGTTCCCAAAAAAATTCAGCCCAACACAGACCAAGGATGGAAAATTTCAGACTGGAATGATTAAAATATGGCAAAATTAAAAGCAACTGAAAACTGGATCTTATAATAACAAGTGCTGGGCAATGTTAAATATAAGATTTGTTGCCATCTCCACCTATAATAGAGGGATGGCTAGCTAAATACTGAATTTTGGGAAAACTTTCTTGCTTGACTGACAAGCAAGGAAAAAGTGTTTTCCTTACAAACATGAGGCACATGCCCAAGAAAGACATCTGATAAGGAAAAACAGTGGTGACTGTGTGCAAACTGTTATGTGATCCGAGTTATTTACATTGCTTAGAGTTCACCAGATTCTTCACCGAAGTGCTGTGAAGTCCCAGCCTGAACCCACCACCAGTGGATACATGAGTGAGGCAGATGACAGCTTGACCCACGGCAATTTGCCATCTGGGAAAAGCAAACAAATATAACCCACTGGAGTAATGAGCATCGTGATTGTAATAGGAACTGGAGCACAGATTTACACAGGATCTTTGTGTTTGGACGCACGAGCCTTTGACTATGTCAGTACTGAAAAGTAAGCAACTGTAAAACCGCAGCTATGCAGATCTGTGCAAAAATCCAGCTTTGGCTGTTGACTGCCTGACACTTCACCTGCAAGGCCGGGTCAGTGGAGTGAGAAGTGAAGAAAATAACATAGGAAATACTCCAAAGAAGAAGCCAGCAAGGCTTCCAGCAGAGTTTTTAGAGTCTTTTTAAGTCTCTTACTGCACTCCAGTGAAAGGGATCCAGAACTTAAACTTCTCTGCTTTTTCCCAATATATAGCAGGGGCTCTGACAAAAGAAATTACCTCTGTGGCAAATCTTGATTTCCTTAGAGCTTTATAACTGGATCAAAAGTATTACTAGTATCAGAGAAAATACCGCTTATGGGACAAGAAGTCATTGATACTTTGAGTTGAGCCCACTGGTTGAAGGAAGAGATTTTATCTTGATGTGAAGTAGTCTCTTAAAACTGCAGTACCAAAGTAGAGATGTTTTCCCCCTCCTGGTCCGAAATACAGTAGTCATAGACAATTTTTAATTCATGTAAAATCACGATAACCATGAACTTTATGCTTTGGTGAGTTGGCTGCAATGTGCATCCCTAAAGCAGGGGAGCAGTGAGGTCAGCATGATGAGAAACACGCCCGAGGACCCCACAGAACTTGAAACGAAGATCAGGCCAGACCAGATGTAACTACATTTATTGCTGTGCTGTGCACCAGAACGTGTTAAGGCTAAACCACAGGGAATGAAGATTTCCACCCCTATGAGCAGGCACTCTGGTGATGCGAGCACGTCGGCTTTCGGGGCCGTGGAGCGCGGGCTGGGGGGTGGGGGGGGCGGTGGGCGCAGCCGGCGCGGGCTGGGATCTGTGACCCGAAGCTGACATCTAGCGGAGGGAGAGCGAGCGCCGGGTCTGCCCTTCCCAGGGATGCGCTCCCGTGTGCGGATGAGGATGGTGACACTTCGCTTTTCTCGTTGGAAGTGACCTGAAGGCCACCTGCTGCCTGGCTCGCCCTGGCCAGGACCGAGGACCAGTTTGTTCGCTGGCCCTCTAGCCCGGCGTGCCCGCCTCGTCCGTGAGCCCTGCATCCGTGGCTGGATGCCGGCTTCACGGCGCTCTCGGCGGATAACAGGCTCTGAAGGCTGAATTTAAAAAAGTTCCATAGAACCACAGACTGGTCAGGGTTGGAGGGGGCCTCTGGAGATCATCTAGTCCAGCTGCTGGAGCAGCTTCCCCTGGTTCAGTCACCGATCGCACAGGTGACCTTGCCGGCAGGGTCTTGTGAATACATCTACCCGAAGCGCCGGTGTGCCCTGCAGCTGGCCAGCTGCTGTCCGTGCTTTCTGCTGCCAGGAGCATCGGCTCTCCAGCCCTGGAGCCAGTCTGGCCTCTTGGACACCCGGTCCCGAGGCTGCAGCTCTGTTCATCTTCCAGCTCCTTTCCCTTGGCTCGCTCACTGCCCCAGCTGGGCTACTGGGGTGGGGGGGCAACAATACTGGCAACGTATTCACGTATATGGGAACGTTTTCACAAGTTTCTGCCTCACCCTCTGCCCCTGGTATCAAGTTTATGGTTAATTATCTCAATTGGCAGTTAGTAAAAATCAAAGTTTCAAGCTCTTATGCTTGCATGGAAAAATTGAAAATATGAACGATAAAGGCTAAAAAAATCAAAATACAAATAAACCTGTCCAGTGTTTACTTTTCATATCTTGCAAATTTTAGTCAATATCATAAATCTGTTGACGCCTCGGTCCCAGCTCGTCATGCTTAGCAGGGGTGATGGGGGGGAACACGGAGAGGTCCCACCAGCTCCAGGCACAGGGAAGGGTGAGGACCAGTGGTCCTCTGGGCAGCCCGAGGAGGGAATCTGCCGGCACGGTGGGAGAGCAACCGGGACATGAGAGCACTCACAGCCCTTTACAAATGGCACAAGTCGAAGGGCACTTGACTTGCTCGTACGCACTAGGAAGCAAAAAAGGTCTTTTCCACACCTGGAGGTAAAGATTCAGAGCTCTATAGCTGTGGGCTGTAACAACTTATGCCGCAGGTCGTCATTTTGATGGGATTTGTAGCTCGTTCAGCAGCAATTTACTGACAGTTTAGAGTTTCCATCAACCCCCCCGAAATACTGTTGCTTCCCTAAACAGACACGTGCCCTTTGGCCGCAGCCGGAGAGCACAGCCCCAGCACCGTGCCCCAAGCAGCCGTGCTGCTGACGAGGGGATGCACGTGCTTGGAAGCAGCTTTTAATCCCCTGATAGCAAAACAGAGGCAGTGTCGTACAAACAGTACAAAGTTTGCTGCAGGATTGAGCTTTAATCTCTGGTGGCTGCTTATTGACCCCTGAAAAACCGGCGGCTGCTCGGCGACGAGCAGAAGAGCCCTCCTCTACGTGCTGTTGGCTTGAGGGAAAGGTCTCGCCCCGAAACCAGGTAAGTCTGAGCTGAGATCTGAACTGGGAGGTGGTGAGGACTGGGCTGGGCTGTTTAAAATTCCCATTTATTCTGCCACGAGAGGACTTGGGTTTATCTTTTTGTGCTTGCTGGCTTTGGCCTTTCTAATGGCTGGAAAAGCAGAAGTCGTGATACGTGGGTTACGGTGTATCGTGATGTGTGATAGATCAAGATTTGTGCTATCGGCACTTGGTGCCGGAGCCATGTGGAGAGGACTGGGTGTACTGGTATCACCTGGTGCCTGTCAGGGGAGCCAGACCTGATGAAATCGGTCACACTTCTTCTTCACCTCCCAGTGAGTCTCTCATCTTGGGCGCTGTCCTAGCAGAGAACGATGAGTCTTAATTTTCACGTCTATGCAGAGGCACCTCCGCCAGTGAGGCACGTCCCTGTCTGCAGTGCGACAGGTCGGCTCCGTGCACGTCACCTCTGCGTTGATCTGTGCCAGGGGCACACGGGGCTGGTTTTGGTGAACCTGCAACCCTTGCTAATCCACAGTCCTGACCACTAGGATATTTACTTTTTCCCATGCATTTTTAGAAAAATTAGACCAAACTATAGCTGGTTTAAAACTTCATGTTTTCATATGCTTTGCAAAATGCCTTTTTAATCAGCGCTGTAGAAGTAATTGCAGCAAATGATTTAGCAAATTGATTTTGTCTGTTTTGTACGTGTTTCCTCGCACAGGAGCACGGTTCGGTAAAACATCAATTTGCAGAGCTTTTGGTGCTGGCTAGTTCAAAAGCAGGAAAGGGCAGGCATTTGGTAGGCAGTATTTATGTCAGCTTGATTAGACATCTTGGTCGCACAACGTCACTTCTTTTCCCTGAAAAACTGAGGGTAGTTCTTAGAATCGTGTTTCATGTTGCGGAATTTTCTTTTTGCCAGCATTTTCTCATCGTTTGTCCAAATTCTCTGTGCTCCTTTTTTAGTAGGTATCGGTGCTCCAGCATGTCCTGCAAACCCCAGAAGATAGCTGTTAGAAAAGAGGAATGAGCATCTGTAGAAAATACTGTGTTTTTCCCCAGCACTGGCCTTGACAGTGACTTGCACTCAGAGTCTGGACATAGTTTTACGATGAGTTCATGCTGGAGCAGGTTGGACGTAGATTCCATATTAACTTGCTTCCAGATTCCACGAGCTCGATCCTAGTCACTGCGCCCCGTAACTAATTGCTCAGGCGGGGGGCCGTCAGCAAACCACGTTCTGGGACAACCTTTGAGGAAAACAAATAAGCCAGCGAGTTTTAAGGTGGAATTTATGACAGAATTGCACAATTGGTGTGTCTTAAGATAGCAGAGGACCTAAAATGTCCTCTTCAGGCTTCTGTTTAAGGCAGGGCGCTTCTTCCTACTCTTATGGCTGCATCTGCACGTTTTCTCTTACAAGGGCAGAGGCTGAACAGCAAGATAGACTGAGACAACCTCTCAGCAACTCCTCTAGAAGACAGATGGGCCCAAGGTTTGCATTAAATGACATTAAAGGCCCTGGAAGACAGAATGACAGTTCAGGGATCTAATTTCTGCTCCATGTTATTTTTTTCTCCAGGGTCCCCAGAGCCTCTCTTGGCAATGGCTATGGTGTGCCTTTCAGACTTTGAAGCTTATGCTAAGAAGTATTTACCCAAGATAGCTTGGGATTTTTTTGCAGCTGGAGCAGATGATTGTAGCACCCGAGATGAAAATATCCTGGCATATAAAAGGTAATGTGAGGAGGAAAGGAGGGGTCTTGTACTGGAAGCTTTTAAATTATGGGGTTTGCGAGTGTTTGGACTTCACAAGCAAAGGTACCTAACACTGCCTTTTCAAGCCAAGCTACCTAACACTTGCCCTTTCAAGGTGGTCCCCAAGCAAAATGCACTTAAATTTTACATACCTGAATGACATACGCTGTATGCTCTGCTATATATCCTGAATATGACAGATTGTATGAGGCGTGAGGGATGCTGAGGGTACAGGTGTGTGGTGTGGTATGATGGTGTGGCGTGGTGCAACAGGAAAGGGGATGAGTAGCTAGAACAGGATGAGATGCAATGAGGAGCTTTTGGTGGACACGGGATGCCTATGGGTACGTAGGGTGGGATCTGAGGAACCCGCTGCAGAGAGTGGGGGCAGAGGTATGAAGGGTGGGGTGGAAGGCAGTGACCTGGGACTGGGCTGCAAGCAGAAGCAATCTGCGGGATGGACACTGGGACAACAAAAGCAGGGGTGGGAAATGCAGAAATGGTATACTGTGGCCAGTAAGCGGGAGTATGGGGTTAATGAAAAGTGGAAGTGGCTGAACTGCTGGCTGAATTGACCTCTAAAAGCGAACGGAGAGCCCAGAAATCGTTTCCTATATGCTGTTTTCTTTACTGGCTCGGATCCCTGCGTTGCAATAGGTAAATGAAGTCCTGGTTTCCATGAAACCTCAGAAAAGCCACTGAACAGTTACTGCCCCGAAGGGTATTTGCTTGCCTTGCAGGATCCGTTTCCAGCCCCGTGTGCTGCGGGACGTATCCCAGATGGACATTAGGACTAAGCTCCTGGGGGCTGAAATCAGCTTTCCCGTAGGAATCGCCCCTACCGGCTTCCACCAGCTAGCATGGCCTGACGGAGAGAAAAGCACGGCCAGAGGTACTCTTCTGCTTTGCTGCCACGCAGCGACAAGGGGGGTGTGGAAAAGCCTCAGGAAGCTCTTAGGATGACCTGAAGTGTGACTGAGCAAAATCTTCAGGCTTGAAGGGGAAACTCCTTTCCCACTTTCTGACGCTCCTGCCTGTGGATGACCCGTTGGGTCTGGTGCCGCAGGGCGCGTGGGAAGCTGTGTAGACATTGCGTCATTTCTCCAGCTACCACTATTAAGTGATACATATATATATATATATATATATATATATATATATATATATATAATAACACTATGAAGACCCTGTGAAGGCTGCTGCAAACTTAAGACAGAGGCAGCAGACAGGTGTCTGTCACCACGAACTGCACAAAGTTCTCAGTCCTGGGGGCTGTAGATAGCTATATATATATATATCTCTACATATATATATATATGTAGATAGATGTAGATATATGTAGATAGGACATACAGGCGGAGGATGGGACTCAGCCTGTAAATTCCTCGTTACTGGTTCAGAACGGTGTCTCCCTCGGAGAAAAAGGATAACATTTCCTCCCAAATCCTGTGCTGGGTTTGGAGAACTGACTGACTCCATTCAAAAGTTGGGGTCTTTTTTCCTGCCTGTGTTTCTGTGTACGCTGAGCACATTCAGCAGTGCATTCCTGCGAGGACAGTCATAAAGATAATATCCATGCTTAAAAAAAAATAATAAATATTGCTGTAAAATGAAAGCACCACTTGGCAAATTCCCTCTCCCTTTCCTGCTTTCTCACCGTGATCCAACAGCGGTACATGGCAAATACAGCCATTTTTAATCCCGGGGGCGCACGTGCCAGTTGGTACAGTGCTGTGTTTGGTTCAATACATGTCATGCAGGAGTTCAGGCCGTCTCTGCAAACAGGACGTCATTGCGTACCCAGTGTCTGGCAAGACAGTTCAAATGACTCTGCGTCTGATTATTTTCCAATCCCTCTGGCAGCGGCCAAAGCGATGAACACGTGCTACATTGCCAGCACGTACTCCACCTGCACGCTGGAGGAGATCTCTGCCGCTGCTCCCGGTGGCCTCCGCTGGTTCCAGCTCTACATCTACCGCAACAGGGCACTTGCCCAGCAGCTGGTCCAACGGGCGGAGGCCTCGGGCTTCCAGGGCCTCGTCCTCACCACGGATCTGCCCTACACGGGCAAAAGACGCGACGATGTCCGCAATGGTTTCCGCCTTCCTCCCCACATGAAAGTGAAGAACTTGGAAGGAGCTTTTGAGGTTTGTTAAATGAGCCCGTCCTTTCATTCGCTGCCCCGGTGTGCACCACATGAGACAAAACCCACTGGGTAACTGCTGCCTTGGCATCTGCTTTACCCGGGGCGTATCTTCTCCCCCTCTGGTTTTGCAGCGGCCTGGCTTGACCTCCTGCCAGCCTGGGTTCTGGCTTCAAAATCCCAGTCCAGCTGCCTCAGAGACACTGGTTCCATCCCTATTGTAACTGTTCTCTTCCAGGGACACGTGCTTTCCAGAGCTGATGAACATATCCATGAGCCAGTTTAATTAATCATTCCTAGGACAAGGAAAGACTTCAAGGGGCCTGCGTACTGTTGTAGCTCAGGTGAGGTTTCCTCCTGTCCGACGCTGTAGGGAGATGACCACTCCGAGTACGGCCTGCCACCCAACAGCCTGGACCCCTCGGTCACCTGGGACGATATCTACTGGCTGCGGAGCCTGACCCGCCTGCCCATCATCATCAAAGGCATCTTGACAAAAGAAGACGCCGAGCTGGCAGTGAGGCATGGCGTTCAGGGAATTGTTGTGTCCAACCATGGTGGGAGGCAACTGGATGGAGTACCTGCCACTGTAAGTGAGAAAAGACGCCCCACGACCCGTCTTGTGCTGGTGGTGAGCTGGGTGTTGCGATGCTTGTCCTTGTGTATGTGCTGCTGGGGGACTCGTCGCGTGGCTGTGGCGGTGTGCACGTGCACCTTGGCTTTAAACTGGTGAGCTGCCTGCCTGGGCATGGGCTACCCACTGGAGCATCCTCTTAGCTCCTGGGGAGGGTCCTGTATAAGCAGCACTGAACCCACGTAACTGCAGAGGAACTCCTGGCCCAAGACAGTGAAAGTTTTCTGCCTACATCTTCATTAGCTGCTGCGGTGCTCACGTAGGCTTTGCGCACTGCAGCAAAAATAAATTGAAACTCTGGAACCAAAAATGTACAAACGAGAGCAGAAAGAGTTCTCCTTGTTCACATCTGCCAAAACACGCACAAACAATGCAGCTCGGTTTAGTGAGAGGTCCGCTTGCGTCTTTGCAGGCTCAAGTCTAAATGGGAATTTATTGACTTTCATGAGCCAGAAAAAGGATGACTTATCTGGAGGAAAAATCCCCAGTTTTTAATCTGTACAAAGAAATCCTGGATTGTTTGGACATATGTGAGTTTCACTGGTTTAATTTGGCTCCTGTCAGTTTTTCCAATTGTTCTGATTTTACAGCGCTGTATCGCACAGTGTCTTAGGGGCTTTCTATTCTCTGTTTTATTCGAAAATAAAAATAGATACCAGAGACTTCTATTCTATGCCAAGGCTGACAATAATGAATTAAAAAAATAGTAATCTAAATGCTAAGGATGTGATAATGGAAATGGCATCCATATTAAAATGCTCTTCTACCTTAAAAGTTTCTTTACATACACAGACAAAGCAGCAGCTGCTTTGTTCAGCTCTGCTTCTTCTTCCTAGCCTGAAACTTTTCAGTCTGAAATTCTGAAAAAGATTATGAATTTCTTTTGTTGGAAAATTTCAGTTGGAAAAAATCTGCTTAGTAATCTTACTTATAGCTGCTTTACTTCCAAAAGATAAAAAGAAGGCAAAAGAGTGTAAGAGACTGCAGAGAAGAGGCCTTTGGGTCTGCTGTGGAGTCAGTTCGGTCTCGTGCCGTGTCCTGCCCCGGGGACCGGAGCCAGCATCTCTGCGCTGGTCCCTGCGCCAGCAGCCTGGCACGCGCTGCGCCCGCAGGAAGGACTCGGGGAACGGGGAGAATTAGCCCGGAGTAAATGGTACCTGGGCTGTAGTACACAGCAAGTGAAATCCTTCACAGGTGCTGCAGGGGGGTCGCGGGGGCTTTCGACAGGTGGCCACCAGGATTAGGCTGATAGGTAAGTTCAGGCAATTTGGACAGTAGCAGGGAGAAGTTTGACGTCAGCCTTTTTTACAAACATTTCTCTCATTCACCGCTGTCTCGAAAGTAAGATACAAACGACAGGTATTTCCACTGAAACGTATTTTCCAAATCTTTCAGAAACCAAGTGAAAGTGTTACTTTTCCGTTTACCAGAAGTAAAGAATATCAAATATAGCGAAGAATATCGCTGTAAGCAGAGCACTGAAAAATGGAATTAACCCTGGCAGACAGACAGGGAGCTGCGCTCCGGTCTGCAGCTTTTGGCGCTGAGCTAGATGTGATGCGCCGTCACTTTTCACTTTGAGATGCTGTTAAAGCGTTGCATCCCTGCCTGTCTCTTTGGAGTGTCTCTTGGAATCAGAAGCTGACCTCAAGCTGAGATCGGCTTCTCCTTTGCAGATCGACGCTCTGGTTGAGGTTGTGGAGGCAGTACGAGGCAGAGCTGAAGTTTACTTAGACGGTGGGATACGGAAAGGAAGCGACGTGTTAAAAGCGCTGGCACTGGGGGCAAAATGCGTCTTCATTGGAAGACCGGCCCTGTGGGGTCTGGCTTACAAGGTGAGTAACCAGCTTTGAGTTTGCATGTGGACTTCTCATACTCTCCAACACTCTGTTGTTATTACTTAAAAGTCATAGAGGCAGTTTTTACCAGTGAAGATTCTTACCCATTTTTTTTTGTTCATTTGTTTTGCTGAATTTTAGGTGGAAACACCCCAAACTGAATCAAAACTAGTTATTTTCTGTGATTTAAAAATACCACTGAATTTTATGATTTCAAATACTATTTTGAAGCTGATAACATGGTTTTGGGGGACCTGATTTCTTGGTGTGGCTGTTTGGTGCTAAATTACTGTAGGACTCGAGTCCATCAGTGCTCTAGAAAATTGGCGGCGTGCTCATTTGCCGCAGGGTCTGATAATTTTATTTGCTGTTAGCTTACTGGGAAATAATATGTGGGTTTGATACAGCAGTTTCCTAGTGGTGCTATGAATTCCTCAGAAATACATGTAGAACTCCATCGCACCGATGTCTGAAGTATTTCGGACAAGACTGGGCTGAGCCATGTCCTGCGGGTGCCGGAGCGTGCCACTGCTCTCTGTCCCACCTTCGCCGCTTCCCAACTGCCAGCCTCTTCCTATGGTCCAGAGTCATGAATCAGGCCTCTGATGCAGAAGTTTATGTATTTAAAATCAAAATGTAATTATACCAGTTGTTTGCTTTGCTAAAGTTTTGCTTTTTAGGCTCTGGACTGGAGCTTTCAAACTTTTCTCTGGAAGAAAAAAGCACTTTATGGTATTTTTGGTGTATTTTGGACAAATTGCAGCGAGAAATTTCTAAGGCTTTTTGAAATTACATCCCAGCTCTTTTTAGAGTATAGTCTTCTGGGGAGATGCCAAATGGACTTCTGCATTCCCATACTGAGCACTCCATACATTAGGGAGTGCTTCCACATACCTATATACCACCTCTCCAACACATAAATAAAACAAACCCGCAGCAGACTTAAATATTTTCAGTAGCAAGTAAATGTCTGTCAAAGCACTGTCCTTCTGTGTTGATAACATAAATAATCTAACAGAAACATTTTGAGTACTGTATTGGTTTTGGGATAGTTCTAATTTGCATAATTAGAATTAAACAAACCACTGTGGAAGTACTGCTTGGTACGTATGTGGGTGCGGGGGCACAGGGCTACAGGCAGCGTTTTAAGGGGTGCGAAGGGCTTCGTAGAGCTTCCGACAGGGTTACTAAGGGAAAAGGGATCCTGGAATGGAACCACGAGCAGCCGGCCGGTCAGTGCTCATCATAACCCTGTCGATGTGACCAGAGGTTTGACTGGCTGCGCTGGCCGCCCCACCAGGTGTTTATCTCGGATTCTGCCCCCCCCTCCCCCGTGATGCGGAAAGATAAACGTCCAGCAGGAGACTGAAACTGGATAGGGAAATACTTAGGGTCTAGAAACATTTCCTGCCTTTTAAATGAGACTTTGCGCGGTGCTGTGGTTGCTGGGGGATCTGGCAGCTAGACTTTCAGCGAGAAATCACCCGAACCTTCTGAGAACCTGCAAGAGCTGGCGGCACCGTTCCCGTCGCCGGCAAGCAGGGACGAAGCGCCTAAGGTGGGAGGGGGCTCGCGGTGAGGTGCCTGCTTTCCTTGATGGACGTAGAAAGGAGATGGGATTTTCTGAGTTCATCTGTGCTTTGGTGTTATATTCCACAGAATATTCCTGAAGATGTATCTCAGTGGCGTTACCCCAGAGTAGAGGAATGGAATAGAAGAGAACAGTAAAGAACAGAATGGAATAATGGAACAGAAAAGAACAGAATAGGGTAGAATAAAACAGAACAAATAGAAGACTAGAACAGAACAGACTAGACTAGGGCATGAAGAAGCACTGACGCTGTCTGCACCCAAAGCTTTCTTTATTGCGAGAAATAAAAATAAAATTTAAGAGAAAAAAGAAAAAATCTTTCAATATTTTACAGTAAGATCAAAATCAGATGTACATTTGATTGGATTTTGAGCTTCTTGGTGCCATTTGCTTGGAGGAAAACACAGAGCGTGCTATTTTTAAAGATTCAGTCTGGTATCTGAGTAAACTGAAGTTTTTAAAGCTGTACCATATATAAAACTCTTACTACTTCATAAAATACTGTCAGCATTACAAGGCTTGACATTTAAAAACAAGCCCATTGGTTAACTGAAAGCTAAGACAAAAGCCAGCTAGAAAATGTCAGAAGTGAAAAACAGCTTTGTTTTCTTTCCCTGTTCAGTTGTATCACAAAAGGAAAAGCATCTGAACTAATCTGTGTTGAACCGAGCACATCCATCACCTCATTTTAATCATTCATCTGTATGAGAGACGGGAATTGGCACGGACCTAAGGGACTGTCCCAGCTCTCACAGTGCCAGCATCCTGCAGCGTTGCTCCGTGCCAGCACTCCTTTTCCCCTGACTGCTTTCTTTGTTGGAGCAGGGTGAAGAAGGTCTTCAAGACGTTTTGAGAATTTTGCAGGACGAGTTTCGTTTATCGATGGCCTTAGCTGGTAAGCGTTTTGCGGGTTGGTTGTAATTGGTGATACAGAGCTTTCTGCATGCAAGCCAGCTAAAATCAGAAGTCTGACGCATGGGTCACAAGAAGGCAATCCATGCGAGCTCTGCTGGTCCTCGTTGCTGTATTTCACGTGATTCTTTCCATCCTGTGAAAACACTTGGCACTTCAGGTGCCATAGCAATGAAGCTTGCAAGGAGGGAGTAGGTTAAAGCAGCTTTCTGATGCAATTCAAGAGACACAAATCTGCTGAGCAGAACTTGGAATTTCTGTTCCACCGGGAATTGCGACATATATTCGTCAGTATTTAATTTAATGTTTACCAGGGTGAAACATAATCAATTTTTTTTTTTTTATTGCATAAAACGCTTGGGAAAAATGGATGCGGAATTTTTTCTGGCTATTAGAGAATATAGTCTGTTGGTGCAGGTTGAAATCTCTGCATCCTGCATGCTTCAAAAACTTCTGTGTCTCCTCCAAGCTTTTCCTGGTGCTCCTCATCCTGCACCTCTCCCTTGGGCTCCCCCCCCCATAGCTGCCGTGTTTGCCCCCTTGCTGAGCAGCCGTTTGCACAGCCCCGTGCAAAAAGGTTTTGCACATGAACAAGTACAACATGTGGATCCAGTGCCCAAGTATTCAGACATCAGCAAAGGGTCTTATACCACTTCAAATCATGGTTTAAAGATTTTCATGCTCTAGCAACTGTGAACTCAAGTGAGTAGCAATGCTGACTGGGAGAGTGGAACTGAAATCCCGTTGGGCATTTCTTAATATTTTTTGGGGGTTACTTTTTCAACTAGTAAAGATTCCTACAAGGTTGGTTTTGGTTTTTTTTTTCCAGGAGGCTCTCACACTTCTTTACATGCAAAAGGGCACTGAACTTGGCAAGAGCTGCAGGTTGGGACCTTTCTGGCAGAGCTGTGAAATTCCACCCGGATTTGACCAAATGATACAGCAATGCAAATCTCTGCCTCTGCTCACTGGACACAGCAATCCCTGTGTCTTCTCTCTCTGCCTTTTGCTTCTGGCTGGATCAGATGTTCCCTGCTCAGCTTCTTATCAGGACCCTTTTTATTTTCGTGTTTCTAACTCTTGTTGTGTGTGCAGCCCGGAGCCTAACCTCAAGGCTGCAGGTGCCGTTGAGGAGCAGGGCTGTTGAAGCACCAACCCATCCCTGCATGGCTCGTACCAGACCAGACCGTGATTCAGATATGGCCTCCAAGTTTCATCCACAGACCTTTCCCTTTCACCAACGCATTTCATTTCTCTATTTTTTCCAGGCTGTGCCAGCGTCTCAGAGATTGGCCGACACTTAGTTCAGTTCACAAAGCTGTGAGCAGCCTCCTGCGATGCCACTGAACAAAGGACCTCGCCCGGGGGTCCCAGCCAGACCCAAGAGAGAAAAAGGAGGAGCAGATGTTGAATGTGCAATATGTGTCTGATAAGGCCTTCGGGGAACTTCTGAGATTAGGAAGGGCACCGTGTTAGCAAAGGATGTTCTCTGCTTTTATTGAGACCAATGAGTTCTTTAACACTTTGGGTAATTGTTACTTGATAAATACATTTGCTTTAAACTGGTGTTCTGTGGTACCTGTGCTGGGCCTTACTCCGTTACACTGGGCGGTCAGACATGGAAAACTACATCTCTTGCTTCTTCCACTTGGTTGCTCTACCAAGTCTGAGTGCAACTCAATCTACGCATCTTTCCTGCTGCAGGGCAGCAAGTGTGGTGGCTGGTACCCTGCGTGGCTTGGGCTTTCCTGGATGTAGTCGTAGCAGATACAGAAACAAGACGCAGCAGCTCACAAGCACCCAGCTACCCTTCGGAGGTGGGGGCAGTTCTTGCCCGCTGCTTCTAAATGCGGAGCGATGAAATCACTAGCAACCAGAGCAACACCCGCGTTCCTTGCTGAGAGAGCCTCTCTCTTCACTGCTCGGTTGATGTGCAAGGCCAACGCATCCGAGCAGCGGTCAGGACTACGCGTTCTCTGAGCACATCACAGGTTTGTGGCAGTGCGTAAGTAACTCAGCGGGTGCCCTGGTCTCTGCCAGGGCTGAGCACTGTCAGCGCAGGCTGGTGCAGTGGGCAGGAGCTGCCAGCACCACGTGGCCTTTGCTCTTGGAAGATGGTGCAGAGGCAGCGGTGTGCCTGCTGCCAGCGTAGAGCAGCAGAAACTCCTGCTCTCTACAGTGACAGAAACATGTGCTTATCCTTTCCCTGCCCAAGTGCCTTCCAGAGACGTGGGTCTTGCATCCCCATGAGGAAGAACACCTGTGGCTATGCTACCCCCCTGCTGTCACCTGCTGGTGATGGCTCCTTCACAAAGAGCTCACGTGCTCTTTTTCCTTCCCTCCTTCCCCTCCTTTCTTCCCTTCCCGCTAGTTCTCTTTCACCTGGATGATTCCATCTCTGTAGCCCTCCTTAGAGCACACTCTTCAGCTACACCACTTAGTCTTCCTCCTTCTTCATTCCATATGCTTGCATCATCTCGCTGTCCCTCCCCAGTGCCCCTTCCTTACTATTTTTCTTCAGGACAGTTTCAGTCCTCACTGAGGCTACTCACGGGCCCGTGGTGGGAACGCCGGCGCTGCCGTCCGGCTGCCCGGGAGCTGCGTGCGGGAGCCTGCCCGAGCTGGGGAGCGGGGACGGGGACGGGGTCCTGCAGCCAGCGCAGGAGGCTCTTGCTTTTGTGTTATTTGGAGCTGACATCCCTTGGGGTCTGTCTGTGTCAGGCTGCAGCGCAGGTATTTACTCTGAACTGTTGTTCCTAGAAGTTTAACAACACTTGTTTTTAATCTTTATATAATGCTGCCCAAGTAAAGGTGTAAACAGAATTTTTCTTTTTAAAATGGCTAAAACTGTGGCTAAAACTGTGGCTAAAATGGCTAAAGCTCTGCGTGCACATTTGGTCTTTGTTATAAACGTGGTGTGTAAATCAGTGGGGAACTGGGCCAGAGTAACTAGAAATGAGCTGCATCTCCATAAAGAGTTTAACTGATTTAACTACTCGGGCTTAATCAGGTCTTACAAATGAGGCTAGGCAAAGTGGAACTGTACATAAATGAAAACTGCAAATGTGCTGCATCTTTAAAAGTGCACCATGATCTTAAAATTATCTGGTAAGGCACCTGACCTTGTTTTCCTGTAAATAATTTTTAAGGCCGACCCACTGGTGCAGCTGCTGCTGTGGTGCTCTATGGCAGCACAAAACGGCTGAGCGATGCGGGCAGCAAGGGGATGCCACATGTTGCTTTGTGCCAAAGAAGTACCAACCTGCTGGGCACCTCCCAGTCTTCCCATGCACACGAAACCCCCTTTCTTAGCAGAAGGCAACCTCGGGCGGTGGTCTCCTGCAAACTGCCCTGGGTTCCAGGCGTGGGCATCCCCAGGTGGGACCGACCTCAGCTCCCCATGGAGCTCTTGGTAAAAGCACCAAGAATAAGGGGCCACAGGTGGGGAAGAGTGATGCTCTGTTGGCTAGTGGTCGAGGTTGTCCTGTGTGTGAGGGCGAAGGTGGGGATGCAAGGTCATTACTTTATCCAGTAGTCACTTGGAGGAAGATGCCACAGGAGCCACTGGTGCATGGGTCCGCATGGTTACCTAACCCTGGAGTGCTGCGTGGCCAAGTTTTGACAAGAAAGTGCCAGCGCTCCTCCCATGAAACTGCCTGTGAGCTTCTCCAGCCGAGGGTCTTTCCTGGCAGAGAAGAGGAGCTGCTTTTTCTGCGGAGAAGGTGGCACGTCTGTTCCCCCAGTTCCCACTGAGCACACTGATCACTGGTTCCTGTGCACAGGGGAAAGCGGGGGCGGCAGCAGCCCCTCTTTTGCACATATCTTAGAAGAACCAGATGAAGCTCATTAGGTCCTAAACTTGCTAGAAGAGTGTCTTCCAGCTTATGCAGGTGTCAGTGGCTGAGGAGGCCTGCTGGCAGACCTGAGACATGTGGCTGAGCTCTGGGGAGGAGCAGGATTTCCAGCAGGCTTCATCTCGGTGACTTGCCTCTAAGCACCTGGGGGATTTTTAGATCTCTTTCTGGATGATCTAGAAGACCTAAACATGGGCATGTGAAGTGTAAGAGTGAGCAGGTTCCTGAATTTAGTTGCTGTCTTCTGGAGCTGATGCTGTGAAATGGGAAAGTGGTGAGAGGCTGGGACAACTGCATTTAAGCTCTGTTTCCATGAAAACGAGCTCCTCTGTCTCCGTGGCTGATGGCCATCGAGGCCTTTGCTCCTTATTCTTCACTTCCATTCACTGAAAGAAATCCCTTTCGTCTGGAGAAATCCAGGTGCTGAAAAATCACCCATTTCTCACCTGCATTTCCCTTAGCTACCTTCCACTCGCAGTCAGACTCCGTCAATGCTCCGTGCATGGCATGGCTGGTCTGCTCACGCTGCTCCTCGCAGCAGTCTGCACTGCTTGGAGCAGAGGCTCTGCTCAGTGCTCCTCTGCTGAGGCAGAACCCCCTCTCATTTTAGGCTCCAGAATCTCAGCTTTCATTTAAAACCAACAGAACAAGATGCTGGAAAGGATATGGCTGTTACAATTGTGAAGGAAATCTTTTCCAAGGAGGAAAGCCACCTCAAGAAACTCGGAGGGATCTGCTGGAGCTGAAACTGCTGTGATGGCGACTGTCTGCGCTGCTGAGCTGGGCTGTGGTGGCTTCGTTTCCACCATTGCCGAGAACCATAGGACTGAAATCTGTTTTGAAGGAAAAGCAATGCCACATCCTGAAAATCAGCCCAGTGGTTTATTTCGTGATCACCTTTTCTGTCTTTACTGAAGCTGGGGATGGAGGGTAGGGGGGCAGGTGGAGCTGAAGGACATATGAGCCCTACTAAAGGTAGCCAGACAAATGGCAGCCTTTGATCAAGCTGTTCCATAGGTTTGTTGTATGAAATAGCATAAACATTTTAAACCAAAAATGTTTGCAGAGGCCACTGATTTGCAACTCCTGTGATCTGGATGTCTGGTGGAGTACAGCTGGAGCCAGATTTTGAGAGGCGTGGGGCATTTGCGAGTGAAATGAAGATCAGCAGGGGTCCGGGACTGCGAGCGTTTGGAATGAGCAGCGTCACAGAGCTGAAGTATCTTGCTCTCCAGTCCTGTCTCTAGCTTTTGGCTCTTTGCAGCCAGACAATTTTTCTATCTGATGTTTCGAACTACACAATGATAGAGAATGCCCTCCTAGCTCCTTCGCCCCTTTCAGATCAACATGTATTCCAGAACAGAGGGAACGTCCGTGCACTCGGAATGTCCTGCGTGCCGCCAGGAGTAAGGGGAAGGGAAGACGCGCGGGTCAGGTTTGTGCAAGGATCATGGCACAGGGATTAGTACCAAAGGGGACCCACTACAGAATTGGGCATGTGCATCCTGGGGAGAGGGTAGCGACTGATAAGGCTGCTCCTCAGCTGCAGTTTCACAGGGAAGCCCCTGCCTGTGGCACAGTACCACTTGTGGGGCACAGGGCCAGCTCCCAGCGGTGCAGACCCCCCCGCCTTGCAGCTGCCCTGGTGCCCACTTCCCTGGCAGGCACGGGAGGACCACACTACCAAGAAGCAAACTTCTGCATAAGCCCTACTTTAAATTAGAGTTAACGAGGCAGAAGAGAGGAGCCAGCCCTGTTAGCTCACTCTGTTTAGACCCGAGTCTCTTGCAGAGATAACGGTGTCTGCAGTGATTTTTCAGAGACCTTCACACGGAGCCCTTTCACTCTGTTCCAGTAATAATAAACCTTGCCAGCAGACTGACAGCTCGGCAGATAAGACCCAGGAATTACACCACGTTGTACATTTTGATGGACTTCAAGGATGGGCAAGAAGAGACTGATTTAGGGAAAAGGTTTCTGGAGTCTGCCCTGTTGCCCAGACTTGGTGAGAACTGAAGCGGGGAAAGCAAAGGCATTCTCATTATTTTAACTGGATCTTTTGCTGTCTAAACATAGATTGTGACCAAAATCATGACCAAAAAAACCACAAAAATATCTATGTGCTTCTCAGGTGAAAAAATTAAGGTGTTCCTTGGCATCATAACGCCTGTATAAGCTCAAAATGCCTAGATGCTGGCAGCTCTGGGAAAGAGCTACTTTGAGACTTAGACTTACTCAAGGAAAGCTTCTGTCTTCACGAGCGGGAGGCACTTTCCCTCCTCTCTTTTGTGGTTACACATTGACAAGAAGCAACAAGACTTCCGTAAGTAACTTTTGGACAGCTATGCTGAGTCGAACGCTGAGTAAACACAACTTCTCATAGCGGGGAACAGTTTTAAGACACTTCAAGCAAGGTGTGAAGATTACCACCTTAAGAGGCTTCAGTGTTCCTGTGCATTCAAACCGGACAAAGAAAACATCTCCTGTTTCATTAGTACCAAAATTCTCCCCTTAGAAGGGAGAAGGTGGTTGTGAACTTTTCTTAACATTTCTAACAGGGTGTGTTCAGCCCTGGGATGGCTAAAGGAACGGGAGGGGGGATTACATTGCTCTCCTGCGAAACTTGGTCATTCTAATGGGCAAGCCTGGTGCAGGAGACTGTTTTCTACCCTAAGAGGTGATGTTGTCTGTTTTTATAACGCCTCTTTAAGGCATTTTATTTCCTTTCTAACAGTAAAAATGAAACACCATTTCAGAGAACACTTGTTGCAGCAGCAGGCTTTGGTTAGTTATTTCTCCTTGCAAAATGCATGCACTGCACAAAATTAATTTGCAGCAGCTTCTGATAAGAACATACAGTGTCAAGGTCCTGCCTGAGAGAAGCCAAGGAAAGACGCAATGATAACAATTTTTTTAAAAATTTTGCTGGGGTAAAGGAAGGATTTTCAAGGACGCTGTGACAGAAACAAGTTGCCAAACACTGTCATCTGGGTCAGCTAGAAACTTTTCTCCTCCAACAGAAATGTTTTTTCTTTCCTACTGTCACTTTCAGTCCCAGTTTTGCTCAAAAAAAGTAACAGTACGAGGGTGCTGCTTCTGTAGCTTTTCTCCAGGGCTCTCTTTAACGAATGAACAAAATTAATGTCGGAATAAAAAGGGGAGTTCAGGGGCTGGTTGCATCAATGCAAGCAAAGCGTTTTTAGAGGGCTGTGCCTCCAGTCACAGTGATCCCCTTCCCAGTGATTTCAGCCTAATAAATTGTGTTGCTGGGCTTCTTTGTAACTTCCTTCTTGCTTAAGGCAGCTACCCATTTATAATCCTGCTTCAGCAGGGGTGTCTGCTCAGCCCTGTGTGCGAGAGAAAACACAGCTCCAGTCAGCACGTCATGACGTACACAAAGCCCCGGGAAGGCAGCACAGGTATAAGGAGCTTCAGGCTAACGCCTAAGCCCTGCCCTGGTCATGCTAGAAAAGAGTTTTGCTGGAACTGGGATGAAACCTTATGGAGAAACATCTGAGCATTTCCCTGGTGTTTTGGAGATGTATAAAGTAACGATACAGGTCACTGCAAAGGCACAAACAGCCAGCCACAGCCTTATTTGAGCTAGGTACTCTCACACCAGACATTTCAGAGGTGAATCTTTTTCTCCTACAGCTTTAATTTAACTCCACTGGCACATCGGACCGTTCCCATCACTTCAAATGCCTCAAGTATACCGAACCACTACAAAATCCCAGAGGTTCGTTTTCGATCTTGCAAAAAGAGAGAAACCCACGCTACAATGGGGGAGCCCCGTATCCCACAAAACGGCAGCAGCAGAGTTCAAACCATTACAAACAGCTACTCCTGCTATTTACATTTAATTTCAATGTTCTCTACCTTCATATTAACACTGTATTACACAAGAAAGCGCAGCTGCAGAGAATTACCAGCATGAGGGTTTGCCTTCCAAGGATTTAGGCGTATATCACCTCACACACATTAGGATATACCCCACATCTAGGCTCAGACCTCGCTGCATCCAGAGCCTGCCCCTTTGAGGGGTGGGGGGTGGGGGTGGAAGCTTTGTATTCATTTGCAGCAAGGGACATGTGAGAGGGAGGGGAAGAAAAATGACCGAGGTGGTGCTCTGCGGTATATAACGACAGGCAAATCTCCCCCACAGTCTTTTGAGTGCTATAGAGGTGGAGCCAAGGACGGAGGCAGACTTTTGTGGGGTTTGTTTGGCATTGAAGTTGATTTTGAGCATTTTCAGATCTGTTCATTTCTTCAGTTTGTAATAGTTTTGTTAGGAGTTCTTTCTTTCCATGGAAAAATGCGTAGGCTAGTTTTCAATACGAATAACTAGCAAAAGTAAGACATGCTTTAAAAATATTGTTTAATGTAGGAACTAGAGATTGCTTTCTAGTAGTGACTCCTTCTGGTAACACCTTTTGATTTGTAAAGCCTCCAGAGGGTGATGTCCTGTGTGTGTTTCCTCAGGCAGAAACGGAACCGGCTGGTGTAAGCTGGGGAGACAGGCAGGTCGGCACGAGGAGCAGCCCTGAGCCATGTCCCTGGCTGGGGTGAGCTGTCTGGTGACAGGAGCAGGAGGATTTCTTGGCCAGAGGATTGTCCACTTGCTGGTGGAAGAAGAGGAGGCACCGGCTGAGATCCGACTGCTGGACAAAGCCTTTAGCAACGAAGCACTCGGGAGATTTGGAAGTAAGTACCGTCTCGTGAGGACTGTGCTGCAGGTATACTTGTTGTCTCATGTGGATAGCCTGGAAGTCTTTGCCTTTCATCCAAACCAGCTTTGCAGATAGAGGTTTTAATTCAAGGAAGTCTTGCTTTATCCCTCCCTCTCCCTCCAGCACAGAAATCAGACATAAAATGTAAAAGCAAGAGTTTTTTTCTGCCAGACCCTGAGGCTTCTCTAGATTGGAAGAGAGACTTATATACCGGTCATGCAGTAGTCTTCAACCTGACTTGTATTGCATCAAAATCCATGGAGCTAAATTAGTGCAAAAACTTCTTAGTTTTAAGTTTTGCACTTTAAATTAGTGCAAAATCAACTTCTGCTTGGGGGGAAGGAAAACAGGCACTGCTGCACTGCAGGGCGGGGGTGCGGCGCGACCCAGAGCCTGCTGCCCTGGGCTCGGATCTGCTAGGCTAGGAGGCAGCGGCAAAGCTGTGGGTGCAAATGCTAACAGTTTTCTTCAAGCTTTGACTAATTTGGTTAATAGGCATCTTCTGGCTGAGAGTTGTGAGGAGGAATCTTATAAAATTATTGTTATTATTATCGCAATTGTTCAGAGACCTGACTGGTTTTGTGCTATGCATAGAAGAGACAGGACCCATTCCCAAAGGGCAAGTCAGGACTCTGGCTTCTTGGATGGAGACAGCACGAATGAGTGATATGCCCAGGGTCAGAAATGGTCTCAGGTGGGGAGAGCAGCTCAGAGTATCATATTTTAAGTGTCCCATTTCTTGGGTTCCTGAGCACATCTATAAAAAGGCACGTAGGTACCTAAATTCAATCAAGTTCTTAAGTCCTTACAACACATCACACAACAATGCTTTCCTCCATCGAATCATAACCTTAAGACCAGGGGTCCTCAAACTTTTTAACCGGGGGGGCCGGAGCGCGGATGAAGTGGCAGGCAGTCATCTGCGGCTGCTGGGTTCCCCCCCAACCCCCGGCGGGGTGGGGTGGGGGGGTTCTGTAAATACCGGGGGGCAGATTGAGGACCCTGGGGGGCTGTAGTTTGAGGACCCCTGCCTTAGACTGTTCTTCCTCTGTACAAGCAACTATATGGGAACCCTTATGGCCTTTCTGCACACGGTTTGCTAAAGAGCCACAACCTACAGAGCAAGTGTCATCATCAACGTATAGGAACAGCAACAGCGCACTGTAAACCTGGTGCAAATTGCACAAGCGTTTAGGATGGTTTTATACAACTCGGACTTCTGCCTCATTAAATCTCATCCAGCGTTTCCCTGAGGATTTGCTGGATCCCCTGACCCTGCAGCAGTCTTTCCTGCTCTGATTCCCAGGCAGTTCCTCCTGTCACAAAACCTGCAGCTGCAGCAGAGGCTGAAGTGTTTGCAGCAGCAGGAGCCCGTGTGGTTTAGCACTGACGCAGCAGGGCAGCGACAGAAGCATCAGCACTGACTGGGGCCAGGAGAGCTCTGAGCTTCCTGGGGAGCGAAAATGAGTGTGAGCACAGTCCTGGCTGGACTGCGGCAAAGATTTCACTGTTCTTTTTTAGTTAATAGGAAAACTCTGCACCTTCTTTCCTTACCCTCCCTCTTTCCTCCACCGAACACTGCCCAGACACTCCTATTCTTACAACGTTCTTGCTACCCATCTGACCAGCACAGGAGGAAGGGAAAAATCAGTTATCAGAGCCTTTTTTTTTTTTTTCCCCGTCATAGCTTCCCCCCCAACAGGTAGTAGGAACAACAAGCTGGCATTTCAGATGTGTTTAAACATCTTTGAAGCCCTGCCCTTTGACTGGAGTTCCTCTGCCTGTATCAGCACCTCTAGCTACATCTCCTCAAGATTCCCAAGAGCGCTTGTGCTCGGGACTACCTCAATATTTTCCTGCCATTCCCTTTCAAGCCCTCCTCTAGCACAGTGGCTCATCTTCCACATGCAGGGCTGCTGCCAAAACCGAGGGACTGGAGTCTTCTGATCCGCATTATTTTTACTGCCGGGATTTTTACTCGCTAGCCTGCGTTGTTTGGATTGCTTGACTAGCCAGGAGCAGAGCGCAGTGGCTGCCCTTCTCACTAAGCTCTTGAGCACCTTTTACTTGCAGCACCTTTGCAGAGCGAGGGCTGTCAGTAGTAAGACAGAGGAGTATGTACAAGCTCTTGTACCAGGAGGCGCTCAGGGACAGTCCTCTTCTGTCTGAACAACTTTCTTGCCGAGACCTTGACGGTCATACTCAGTCTGCATGAAACAGCCCTAGGGAGGCTAGGAGAGGCAACCGGTGTCGTGCTGTGAGCTGGAGTCTACCCAGTCACACCACGAATTTGAGAATGAACATCATGTTGAACATAGTAGTTTGGTGCCTTGAGTATCCTACCTCCCATCTCCAAACGTATCTTTCTGCGTTTCTGGTGTTTCCACTTACGCAATCCTTTTTTTTCGTTGTGGCACTTCTGGAAAAGCTGGAAACTCCTAGGTTGTTCTCAAAAGGATTTCTCACTATTTCAAAGCACCGAATCCCCCTTGTTTCCCCTCTCTCCTGCTGAGCCCTCATTTCACATCATTATTCAGACACATTTACAGGTTGTGTGATGCTTTAGCACTGAGTGGTTTTGCACTGCTAACCCAGTACTGCTACAAAGTAGAAGGAAAGGAGAGGAAGAAGGAATGTTTTGGGGGGTTTTCCACAACTTTTGCTGGGGGAAACTTCCTGCTCTGGGAAACTTGCTCCTGGCTTTTTGCTCAGCATTGCAGACATTCATTTGCCTTTATTGCTGCATTCAGAGCAGAGAGGCAGAGCAGCAACAGAACATCCCAGTAGCTGGAATGGGACAGGATAAATAGTTCAGCTTCTCTAAAGAAATATTTGCTTTACCTTTTACAAATGAAAATAAGATACAATTTTTTATTTTCTCCTATGAATACACAAAGTAGACCATTTTAATGAACCATCCAGTTAAGCAGGGAAGTGGAGATCTCTTATGAGGAGTGCCTCTCCCCGCCATCCACCCCACGGCTGTCAGGACCTCTCTGAAAGAGCACTAAGAAATTCAAGTGGGGTCCCACAGACATTGCTGTTTGCTTCAACTACAGACAACACATAGGAAAAAAGAGACCGTTTAAGGCAAATAGTCTGACTGGATTACTGAGTCAGACAGTTCACAGGACACTGAATTTTATTGAGCAATCATTGCATTTCCAAGCAAAAACTATGCTGTAGCAAGCAGGGAGCATTGCTTACAGCTCAGAGGACACAGAAAGCTTTGGTGAAGTAAAAGCAGCTTTCCCAGTGGGTAGGTACTTTCTCATAATCACAGTGTGCAAAAATGGAAAGCTGAGTTGAATTTATTTTTTTCATCCCCCTTCCAGCTGACACACACGTGCTTTTTTGATGCCTGTGCTATGGTCTGTGCAGATGGAAATCAAGTTTCTCTCCACTGGCCCTCTCAGACTGAAACCACTGTCTGTCAGTAATTTTTTCTTTCCTCTCTGCGCTTCCAGGCTCACCTATAGTTTTCCTCTTGCCCCAGAACAAAACCAGATCAAGCTGCTGATTCTTGACATCTCACTGATGCTGGTAAAGTGAACGAGGCCTCTACGTGCCTTACCATGGTAATTTCTGCTGGCTAAATCGGAATGGCGGAGCAGCTTTCCTGCCTAGTACCTCACACACAACTTAAATTGCAAGCCCAAACAAGGCACAAAGCAGCTAAACAGCAGATTTCTAGTCACTAATACCAACTATTCCTGTGAACAACTTTAAAAGGGACAGGTTTCTTTTGTATTTTTCCTGAAAGCTTTGATTTGCATATGTAAAAACTTCCACTTTCCTAACTCCTGCTCAGGCACCACCACCATTCTGAAGGGGCCAAGTCAGAATTTTCATTGTGAAACCCATGTACGTCGAGCCTTTGGATTCTTGCAACCCCACAAAGCTTTATGCATGGGGAACATCAGCCTAAGGGCTGTACAAAGACTAGTGTTTATTAGAGCAAATCTAACTGCCACGCACTTAACGAAAAGCCTAGCCCCATAGTCTGACACATCGGCACCCACAGAAGTAAAAGTCAATGTAAACCTTTTGGAACTGGAGCCCTAGGAAATGAATGCACTCTGTAAAATAAAAAGCCGTGTGGCAGTGACTGTGCTGGGAGAGTAGTAACTCCAGATCTAGTAACAGTTTTGTAAACGTTTCACAAATTTCACATCTCGGACCAACTGGTTGTGATAAATAATAAAAAAAAAGACCCTCAAGCCTGTTGCATCAGAATAACTGTTAAATTAATACAGGGTTACATTCTAGCCTGCTATGGAGATAGTGAGATAAAACCATTTAAAAAGATACTCAGTTCCAGATGGCATCAGCTGTCTCTCTTCATGCTTCTCCATTAAAGATATGGGATGAAATGGTGCCTGCTTTGGAGCTGGTGACAAAGCACTAGGATGCTTCAGATTTCAGTCACGGCTGAGGCTAAAAGCTGTAGAAATGAATCAGGTTCTTCTCTTAATCTAAAATGGGCATTTGATTATGCTGGAAGAAGGCAGAGGACCTGCCCGTGTTGCCAAGTGCCCTGCCACGGCTGTGCCTGGCAGCCCTCTAGTGCAGCCACAGCAGAGTCTGGCGAGAGGACTTGCTGTAAGGACACCACCACCTTAAAAGCTGTAGGTGATGCTGAGAGAGTCCTCTCCCCTCCCACGGCATAGCTGCAGCCAGGCCAGCAGACTTCCCAGGAGATCAGCATCGCTTCAGGCTGTAAATTTCTCCAGGTGATCATACTGTGCCGGCTCAGTTTCGTTGGTGTAGCTCTGGGCTGGATAAAGGATGCTCCTGCCTAGAAAAGTAGGGGAAGGGGAGCTCTCAGACCTAGAGCTCCTCTAGGGTCACACACATCAGCTGCTGGGGAGAGAGGGGGCTTAAAAGGCTGCAGTTAAAGCAAGTCAGAGCTGAGGTAGCTCAGGAGAGCAGCCTTGAGAAGTCAGATTTGGACCAGAAAGACGCGCGTGCTAAAAATGACCCCAGAGCACAGACATGGAAACGGAGCCAGAGCTGGAGTTAGAAGAGGCACAGTAAGTCCTGGCTGAGGGACATAAAAAAGATGGGCAAGGTCAAGGGGCTGAAAACAAGTGTGAACACAGCTCTGTGCACGCATGCTGTAGGTGGAGAGACATCATTCATCACCCTGAAGACAGAAGTATGCGGTGCCTGACTGCTCGGTTAACTTGGTTGTTAACTTGGGTTAATACCTATAAATAGCCGGTCACCAGCACATGCATCACTAAAGCTCCTCCACCTGTGAACTCTAAAATAGTCACACCTGAAGGAAGTTTCAAGCCCTGGCTAGCAGTGGGAATGCTTTCTCCTAGAAAAAAAAAAAAAAAAAAGAAAGAACCATGTTGAATATTGGTTCCAAAAATACAGTAATGCAACATAAACTTCTCTAGCACTGTAATTAGCACTTGAAAATATAGCTGTTGGAAAACACCTTTGTTTTGCCAGCCTTAAAATATTGCTCCTGTGCATGGGTGGTGAGCGCATCCCTGGCACAGCATCAGCTTCCTCACAGCCCTTCACCACTCCTTTCAGTGCTCTGCTTAGGATGCCTCTACAGTCTTTTGCTTTGTTTTCTACTGCCCTCGCAGAGTTCCAAGGTAAGACTGAGGTGAAAATCCTGGAAGGAGACATCCGAGATGTGACATTCCTGCACAGAGCCTGTCAGGGGGTCTCCCTCGTCATTCATACAGCTTCCATCATCGACACCTTGGGCCTTGTCGAGAAGCAGCTGCTCTGGGAAGTCAATGTAACAGGTGAGTGGGTGAAACACCTTTGTCAAACCCATGTCTACTATGTCCTGACCACCATCGGCTCAGGAAAGGGAACACCTGACCAGGTTTTTTTGGCCAGATTAACTGGGTTGCTCTGCACCTTGCACAGCTGCACCTGTGAGTGCACAGCACACGTGTGTGCTGCCCTGGCCCTCTCCACACCCCACATCCATCCATCTTCCACTGCAGGATCACTCACTCATCAGCACTCTCACATGCCCATCCTGAGGTCTGCACAGGCTCTGCCTTCGGTGGGGATAGCCATAATCCCATGCCCAGTGGACCTTTCTGGAAGCAATTCGCCTCTGAAACCCCAATGTGCATCCAAGAAAAATGGTTCTTATTCTCCCTTGCCGTGTGGCATCCCTGCCTGTGTACATTTTTCAGTTTTTACAAACACTCCAGGCTTTGGCTGCAATCGCAGCAAACTTGTATTGCTAACATCCCAGACACTGTGGCTCTCTGCTTCCTATTCTTTTTCTTCCTCCTCTTCTTCTGTTCCTCCCATTTGCCGTGATGTCTCTGTGGGCATGAACTCAGTTCAGAGGAGCAGGTGTTCTCCCACCCTGAGCTTATCAAAATCCCCCAACAAATTCAAGGCTGTGGGAGGGAAGGGTTTCAGTGACCTCTCACTCAGTGATGGGATCTCCCTTTCTACTGAGGAGCCCTGGTGTTTCATGAAAAGACCACATGAAGGGGGAGGGTTTTGGCTTAAGAATAACCTGTGTGGCATCAGTTGCCAGGACATTTCAATCTACTCCCTAAAAGAACAATTTAATCCCCATCTCTCTGATCCCCAGACCCTCTATGCCTTTCAGAGAACGAGTACTGCCTCACCTGCATGCACGGTGACCTCCCTGGCTGTGCCACCTCAGCCCTTGGGGAAGATGTGAGGAAGATGTTCTTCTTCCCATTAATAGTTTTCCTGGTTCTTTGTTCCTCTCTGCCACAGATACAGGGCTTCTTCCCAGAGAAATAAGGAACATACCTCTACAGGCACCACTTTTACAAATATTGGACACTCACCGGCGTTCAGAGCAAGACAGCCCTCTCTGTAGTCCCGTTGTCTCTCACATGCACCTTAAAAACCAGTGGGATGGCATTTTGGCTGCCGTAGCTTGGGTCATTGCCTGTATGTTCAACTTCCAGACCCTTTAATTTCTGCTCAGTCAAAGCCACAAATTGTCAGTGACCACAAATTAGAGCCCAGCAGGCAGCTTCTCATGTCCCTGCCAGGAGGAAAGAGCAGAAAGGCAAGTTCCTGTAAACCTGTGCGTTGGGTAGTATGAAAAATAAACATTGGGTAGTATGAAAAATAAATATACATGGGTGGTAGTTCAGAAAGAGGATTTGTAAAGCCTCTCTTTATGATCATACTCCTGCTACAATCTGCTTTTCACAGCAGGACGTGTTGCCTAAACCCATGGGGGAAAAAAAAAAGTAACAAAACCCCAAGCAAGTATTAAAATGTCCCAAAATCAGAAAGCTCTCTAGCTGTCAGCTGGAGTCAGAGCTAGAAAACTCATTTAAGTCTGTCCCATTGTTCTTTTTGGCAGGTTTAGACTTAAGCACAAAGTATCTAGGTTTCCATAAATCTTTCAGGTTGCCTCACAACAGCCTGCCCAGTGGGTGAAAAAAAACTGCACTGGGCCAGTGAGGGTTAGCTGGGAACACGTGCTAGAGGGAACGCACACACTCGTCGTCGTGCTAAGGCTGGTCAGTAAATACTGCTGCCCTCTTTGCTGTTTCCTTCCGTTTCCATTCTGATGATCTTCTGGCTTTCTGACCAGCCAAGACACTGCTACGTACTTCACAGACTTGCAGGATGAAGGTTTTGTTTCTCCTAGAAAACAGAACTTTCATAATAAAAGTGTCAAGGAGTCAGTGTAGATGTTCACAAACCAGAACAGGAGCAAACAAGTGAAACGCCATGATGCAGGGCTTTCCTGTATCACACGCTACACAACGCCTCAGTGCAAAAATAGCTTTTGAGGAAGGGAAGCAAATTTTTAGGAGGAAGGGAATTAAGGAAATAATTAAATATAATCAAAACAGAAGTACCCTCTGTGAATCAGATCCTCAGCCAGAAGGGATTTGTGTGCAAGCAAAACTAGGAAACCTGCTCCATGGAAGATTTACTTCATTACATGGTACGTGAAAGATGCTCAGATTCCCATTACTGGAAAAATCTTTTCATTTTTAGATACAACTTTGATTTGCAAAAAAATCCACATTTTATTTGGGAGAAATTGGTCTTGACCAGGTACCAACTGTCAAGATAATTTTATGCTTGCTTGTTTTTAAAACTTGCGATCTCATTTGATTTTATCTAGCCCTTCTGCACTGTATTACTTTCCCTCACTTTCTAAACAGCACTGATGGCAGGAATTAAGTTATTAATTTTCAAAATAATATATTTTAATAATTAATTAATTTTCCAGATGACCCTGGCTTGTGTGTCACCTAGACATAGTGACTTCCATGAACTCACCTTTCACATTAACTTATTCCTGGCTGTGTAAACTGTTTTTCTTTGCACTTCTTTACTGTTTCTTAAAGCCTCATGCAGATTTATTTTCCATTTGTTTCAACTTCTTTCTTTCTCTTGTTCAAGCTTGAAAAAAGGGAATTTTGGTGTTGTAACAATATTCAGTTCAATAATTCTTCCCATTTTTCACTCATTAATGGGTCCATATTTTGCTGCCAATATTCCTTGGACCTCTGAACCTCTTTTATTCATCATATTCTCTCTAGCAATGCTCCCTGTGGTGCTGCCTTTAGTTGTCGTTTTAACAGACTGAGCAGAGTTGTTAGATCATTTATGTGCCTCATTGCTAGTGTTTGATTTTATCCCCCAGATTTTAGGCCACACCCTTCTGATACCATATCAGTTATCTTGATTTAATGTTCCTTTGCCAAAAACATTTTCAAATGTCTTTTGAGCTGTATCTTCTGTTCCAAAGTCACTGGCCCTTTCACATATAATTTCTCTCATCACACCATGCACAACAAGTAAGGCAGTTTTTGCCTCAAAGCTCAGAAGAAAAGGAAAAGATTCTAGTTGATGAAAACATTATGATAGACTTTTAGAAGTAAGAAATCCTGTATTAACGCAAGTAAAAGCCAGAATGTGTTGAAGAAGGAGGCATACATACACGATATTCACTTTGCTGGCTGCAGTTTATGATATTTGACTACATGGTATCATGCATTGCCCTGACATAAGATTGTTCTCTCCAAGCCCTCCTCTGAAGCCAATGGAATAGTGGATAGACGTCCACTGGGTGAAGCTGATTTGGGAGCAAACCTTCAGGTCCCACATTAATTCTGTCCCTCCTTAGCAAACCAACCAAAAGCATCCTCAAGCCTGTAAAACAGGGGCTTCAGCATACAGGATGGATGGTACCCAACAAGAGGGGTGGCTTCTGAAGGTTCTCTGCCTTAAGCCAAGTCAATCCAACCAACAGGCACAAGCCCCTGAATCTGTTGTCAGTATCCATACTAAACTTAGCAAGAGCAAAATTTGACTCTTGGCATAAAAAAAACCCACAATATGCAGTTAGGATCAAGTGTTCATCCTTGTTTAACTCCAGAAGGTGCACTGATAGCACTTAAACACAGGTTAAGAGCAGGTTCAGTTTCATTGAACGTGCTGCCCGGTTCAGGACAGGATTCTTCCAGCTGCAGAGAGGGGAAACCTGGCCAAGCTCAAGCCAGAGATGCTGTTTCTGATCTACAAGCCCACTTTTTCCTGCTTGGGGAGGTCTAGACTGACTTGCACGTTTCTCTTTTGAAGGTACTCAGCTGCTGCTGGAAGCATGTATCCGCTGTAACGTCCAGCACTTCATATATACCAGTACCATAGAAGTGACAGGCCCAAACCGCAAAGGTGACCCAATTTTCAATGGTGATGAAGACACAGCTTATGAGAGTACATCCAAATTTCCTTATGCCGAGAGTAAGAGACTGGCAGAGGATTCTGTGCTGAAAGCAGATGGCCAGGTGCTAAAGGATGGTGGCACGCTGATGACTTGTGCCCTGAGATCCATGTACATTTTTGGAGAAGGATGCCCATTTCTTCAAGGTCATCTGGATAAGTGTCTGTTGAACAGAAATGTCTTCCTGCGCTTCTCCAGGAAGGAGGCTCTAGTGAACCCTGTGTATGTGGGGAACATTGCCTGGGCACACGTTCAGGCAGCCAAAGCCCTGCAAGTCCCGCAGAAAGCCAAGCACATCAGGGGGCAGTTCTACTACATCTCAGATGACACTCCTCATATGAGCTACGCAGATCTAAATTACGAGCTGACCAGGGAGATGGGGTTTGGGATCGAGTCTCAGCTCCCCATGCCTCTGACAATGTTGTATTACTTCTCACTTCTGCTGGAGCTCGTGAGCTTCTTGCTCCGGCCCTTTGTCAGATACATCCCCTCCACCAACCGTCACCTGGTCACTCTACTGAACACCCCATTCACCTTCTCTTATAGAAAAGCGCAGAAGGATTTTGGTTACGTGCCCCGCTACACGTGGGAAGAGGCCAGGCAGTGTACTGGTCAGTGGATTGCCTCCATGGTCCCACAGAGAAGGGAGTACCTGAAAAGCAAGGCTGCCTGAGTCTTAAGAGGAGCTGAGACCTGGCTAAACAAGTAGTGCCTTGAGCCAGGGGAGAGCTGAGTGAACAGCAGCAGCAGCAGCAAACTACAAAGCATTTAAATGAAGACTTTGTGTACCAGCCCCTTATCCGCCCCATGTCCCCAACCCAGAAAAAATAAAAGCGAAATGTTCATTTGTTTGCCGAGTACAGGCGGATCAGGGTAGCTTTACTGTATAGTCCACGTGAACTTCTACATCTCGTGCAGCACAAAGGCATTGTTTTACTAAGACTTTACGCAGCCCACGGTGTGAACACACCAGCCTTCCTTTTCACTCCATGCCACATTTGAGGCTTTTGTAAAGCACAATTTGTCCTAGAACTATGATTATATTTTGCAAATATGTACTACTCAGCTCTACCCTACTCACGCAGCACTTGCCAGCCTTACCAAACACGCAGCAGGTAGAAGCCACCAATTGCAAAAGCTGTTACAAATCTTGCTGACTTTTTCCAACAGCATTGTCCAGTTTCATGTGCTGTTCACCTGACAGTCAAACTTGAGGGCACTTCAAGCATTGTGAGGACAAAAGTACAATGTAAATCCAACACAGTTTTAGTTAGGACGGTGTGTGGTGGGAGAGAACGGGGAGATTTGGCCAAGTGAAGAATTCCTCATCCATTCTCATTTTCCTAGTTTATTTTGCAATAAATCTGATGGTTGCCCAGCAAAACAACAGCTTCAACAAGATGAAAAGGAGAAAAATGTTGAAGGACAGCCTTAGCCATGGAAGGATTTCCATTGCAGAGTCAAGACATTTATGAACACTGAGGAAAAATAAACCGCTGAAAAAAAATCATGCTATTTCCAGGTTTCAGCTGGGAGCAAAATCTAAATTTAGCTGATAGATGCACATGTGCTTTTCTGATGGCTCTATGAGTTTCTGCAGAATGTTTAACTTGCCTTTCAGGCCAAAAATGTAGAACCTGTCTGAACAAATAGATGTGATGCAGTGTTTGCTTCTTAAAATATACAGCTTACTTGCTGAAAACAGCTCTAAAAGATTCTGATTTCTCTGTTCTGTTCACGGTGCTGTGAACAGAAACATTTTACCTGACTCAGTGCTAATAAATCACATTTCCAGAGATGCTTGCACCTTAAAGTCTGTGTTGAGTTTAATTATTCAGTGTCCTAGACATTAGATAGTCCCAGTGCGAATATTACCATTTTTTTTTTGTAACATCTTATGTTAAGTATGTAAGATCTGAAGCAGTAGAGTATCAGCCACCAGAACTTCCACTCATATTCTGGGACACAGAAATAAGTTTCCCAAGCTCCAACTGAAAGTTTTGTAAACACTCAGCAAACTAGTATTGTGGATGTTATTTGAGTGCCATCACTTAACAGATAACCGTGTCAACACCTCCACCATTCTCCACTGACAAAGCAGAACTCTTAAAACCTCCATCAGAGTTCCTCCTGTACACAGATCTAGCCCATGCCGATGGAGACACAGGCCCAGCTGCACTGTACGCTGATAATGCCTCTAGGGACTGACGGAGGGTGAGGAGGTTTGCAGTAACCTTAAAGAATAGGGGACTTGAAAATGAAATCTGGAATTACAACCCCCTCGATAGGTTCTGCACCAACCAAACTGATGTATGCACTAAAGTTTAAAAACAGGTAAAATGCATTATTTAACACATTTGAATCTGCTTGTGGCAGACGAGCAGCACATCGGTGAGAATTGTGAACTAGCTGTACAACCACTACTAAGAGACCTCCATGCCTCAACATCACGTTAGAAAAATAAAGGTAGCGTTAATAACTAAAGTAATTCCCCAGAGATTTGGTCCAACTGGCCTTACGGCAGCAGCATACAAAGGTCCCGTGCCATCCCTTTGCCCAGGAGCAAAGCCAACAGAACAGGCCCAAGTGCTTGTGCCTCAGCTGCTGCGACACCTCGGCCCACGCGCAGGTGCAGCTGGCACGTGCTCCCTGCCCCTCTCTGCGCTCCACCGCCGTGAGGAACCCGTCACAGACAAATGGGGAGAAACCTGGGGAGCCCTCTCTACATGTTTGTAGTAGTTGCTGTCAGCTGGACATAATTTGGCCACCCTCATTTCTAAAAAAAAAATACTTCATAAGCTGGGTGATTGCCCTATCCAGAAAGCAAGCTAATAAAATACGGTGTAAGGTGGCCTCCTGTTCACAGGCCGTTGCTGAAAGGATCAGCCGCTGCTGCCTAGCTTTGCCATTAGCTCGGGTTCATGTTTGATTTTCCAGTTTTGCTTAAACATGGGCCTCAGAATAGACCACAATGAAGCCACGTCAGTCCCACCGCAGCCCCCGGCTCCTTGCCCGCAGCAGTGACGCACCCTCCCCCGCCACCGTCACCTCACCAGGCGCACGGGGTGAGAAACGCAGCCGGCTGCGCACGCGGCGTGTCCAGCACCGACATGGCGGGAAGGCGCCTGGGAGAAGCCCTGACCTCAGGCCCAGGCTGGGGACCCCCACTCCCCTCAGGACCTCCCCTTGTTCCCATCACTGCTGCGGCAGCGGGGGGGACACTGAGGTGGGAAGTGCTTCCCGCCACCACCCTGCGGCCTCCGTGGCGGCATGAGGGGGCAGGCCTGGGTGTCCCCACCTCACCCCTGCTGCCCAGCACCTCCTGTCTGTTGCGAACAAACCCATGAGGTAAGGGTGAAACCCAAATCAGGGCGAAGAGCCTCAAATTTGTAGAAAGGCCCCCTGCACTGAGCTTCTCACAGCTCACTGCCCTGTGGAGCTGCACCCCGCTCCCCAGAGCGTCTGCTGGCGTGAAACCTGCCTGAGAGCAGAAAAGGAGGGGAAAAATAAGGCCTACATTACTTATTTTTAGTCACAATTCTGCACCGTGGTGGGGATTTTTACACCTCTAATCCTTTCTTTGAGTTTCTTGGTGCCAGGGTGCAGGGAGGGCTGGCAGAAGGGGAGGAGGAGAGATGGACGCAGGCAACCAGCCCCCCGAGCACCCTCAGGTTTGTGTCTGTGTTGTCTCTCCCTTCAGGTATCTGCCCAAAATAGCAGGGTGTCTGCAATAAACAGTCCTGAAAACCTGGAAATTTGAGTAGAGTAGGGTACATTTCAAAAGACATCCTCAGTATACCAGTTCCTGCCATGAGCCTTGTAGTCCCATGTAATACTCTTCTCCCTCTTTCAAGATCTCCACCTGCATCTCCAAGTTCAAAAACCACTGGACAGCTGGAATTCACATGTGGCCGTGCCATGGATTTCTTTCTCATACCAATGTTTGTCATTTCTAGAAGTTCCTCATTCACACAACTGGACTTCTCACATTTCTTAAATAAAATGTGCCTCTCCAGTGCTAGCAGCAAGCACTGGAGCCTCCAAAAAAGGTGTAGAGAGGCATTTCTTCATCAAGTTTTGTCAGCCAAAAGAGCCTTTACTATCTAATGCAGAATAGCTACAATACATCTGCCTTTGCGAGTCTTTATAGGTGTTTCTCAGTTTTTGTAAAAGACAACACGATTAAAGAATTTTAAGGTGTCAATACACAGGGGAGTTTCCCTAGCTTGTTAGGCAGCTATTGCACCCCAAACCGAGAGTCTCACCCGTATCCCTTCTCAGGGACTTTCTCCTTCAGCAAGGCACAGCCTGGTTTGAAGATCTCTCTTTTGAAGTGTTGCTGTAGCACTTTCTCCTCAGATTAATTACTGAGTGATACTATTCAGAAAGACAACCAAGCCTTTTAAGAATTATTGCAATAGTTCTCAAGGCTAGAAGGGACAATTGCATTATCTGTTCCTACTGCCTGAATAACGTGGTCCATAGACTTTCGCCACCTTATGTCCAGTGAGCCTAATGATTTGGGCCTGACTGAAACTTATAATACAGAAGAGTATCCAGATCTCAATTCCAGGTGTCAAGGGAAGAAAAATTTATCACTTTGGCTGGTGATTAAGCTTTTTTACTGTTGAAAATTCGTGCCTTATTCTTCAGTCTCGATTTGTCAAGGTTCAGTTTCTGGCTTTTGATTTTTGTTATGCTAGCTCTACTAGAATAAAAAGCTTTTGAGAACTCTGAAGTTCCTCTCAGTGAAGGTACTTGTATACCCTGTAATCACCTCATCATTTGTGTTTGGTTGGTTTTTTTTTTCTTCATCTTCAGTTTCTCATTACATGCTATTTTCTTTTTCAAATATTCTTGCACCTCAAATTTTTCAATGCAGTGATTTCACCAGGAGCTAGATACAAATTTTTCTGATAATCCCACATGCAACTTTAGGCATGTAAGCTTTTTATTGATCCAGACCAAAAGCACACTGGATATTTACAAGCACTTGGGCTTTCTACACACTTTACTTGTAAACACTGACAACATAAGGAACAGTGCATACCCACCACTATGTTCAGGGCAGCCATCCTCATGGCAAGCTTCTTTTGGTCCATCTTGCAATTGGTGTCTCTTGTCTATGAGGCTCTTGAAATAAACTCTGGCACACAGGTATTGGTAGAGCAAAGTGGCCTTTCTGGCCAGCCACAAGGAACAATCAAGACATGAAAACTCTTTGACGCTGAGTGTGGCATGGTAGGTTTTACCTGTAAGAAGTGGTTGAGGCAGCGGTTTTGCAGTGTACAAATTTTCTTCCTTCTAGGGACTCTTCCTCAGCCACTAGATTTAATAGTTACATATTTAGAAAGTAGTTACTTTTACCATGATCTCATTTACTTTGAACTCTCTGTTCATGGCGTTGCTATAAACCAGGGAAGGGAAATAAGAAAATTTCACAGCAGGAGCTTGATCACCTCTTGTAACGAGCACTGTGATAGAAGGCAAATCGACCAGGTCTCACTGCGGGACAGCTGGGATCTCCTCCACCCAGCTTTAGCGCCAGTGTCTCCGTGCTTGGATGCAGGCAGCGGGCAGACGTGCCGTGCTCTGAAAGCCACGCTGGACATCAGGGCCCAGGGGGCTGGTGGCAGAGGTACCGAGGGCAAAGCTTCCTGCTGTACTGGGAAGGCAGGTGGGAAGCGGCCACCAGGCAGATCTAGGTGATGCCTCAGCGCAAGGACAAGGTCTGCATTCTGATCTCATCACTCTTTCACAGGGGAAGGTGTTTTGGACAAGGGCTGTTACAGACCAACTGCTGGGTGGGCTGAGTGCAGTATAAACCTGTGATTTTTCTTACATCCCCTCCCTGCAGCTCCTGGACTAGGACGCACCGGGCAGAGAAAGATCCGAGCCTAGTACTTACTCCTCGGTAGCATCATTTGCTTGGAGAGGAAGGGGTTTATGATCAGCTACTTGATAGGATTGATGCTTGCTCCACAATTTAAATCTGCTGGCTCTGTTGGTCTGTGCCTCTTACTACCACAAGATGGTACCTTTAGCAACAGTTTCCCCTCGCTCGCTCTATAAAGCCTAATTTAATATTCTGGCTGCTGAGTTTCTGTATTCACAAATCCTGCACTTCTATCACATATAACACAGTGCAAGGTTGCTGGTGCAAACTGCCTGCTACTGGGTACGATAGATTCAGACCGAGAGCCAAAAGGTTAACTGGTATATTGTGTCCAGCATTCTTTCATCTCACCTCGTCTCCTGCCACCATTCTTGGGTGCTTTGCAGCCCCTTCTACAAGTCAAAATTTCACTATGTGTAGCTTTAGGGGAATGGCTTGACTCATCTATTTCAAGAAAAGTCTCTGGTTCATCCTCTAAAGATCGCAGCGAGGCCATGTTTAGCTGTGACAACTGAACAACCAGAACACAGCCCAGATAGTGTCTGGAGACAGCTAGACACTGTCTAGCTTTCTGTTCCTGTCTGAGCACAAAACCTTTAATACACTGGCAGTCTGCACTGGCCTCTTTGTATAAGCAGATACGTAGCACAGGATTAAAAAAAAACCCAGGTTTCTCCCTTCAGTACTCCTGCAGTGGGTGCTGGAAAAATTACAGGTGATAGAGATAAGGCTAAGTGCATGAATTCCATTCATTATTCACTTTGGAGCAGAAAAAAAAAAAAAAAGAAACCTGCCTGTATAAAGATCAGTGCAAAAACCCAAAAGTAATTGCGGGTGGGGCTCATATTTGTAACAGAGAACTTTGTACTCAGGCATGACATTTCTCAGTGTTGTGCTTTGTACTTGGTTACTGTGGGCCATCTCACTGAAAACAGGATGCTGCCAATTGTGTTAGAACCGGAGCTGTCAAAAAGAGAAATTGCCTGGTATGTCTGGGGAACAAAGATCTGTATCTGCATCAGATTTAAGCTTAAAAAAAATTTGTTTTCCAGAAAGCAAGTTGCCTTTACTTCAACATTTGTAGCAGCGCTCAGGGTGAGCTTAATGCAGCAGTGCCCACTCTTGATCATTGCGTGATGCTGCAGCCTCTGCCAGATTGGGAGACATGCCAACTTTTCTTTTTCTTTTATTTTTTAAGGGTGTTTTCACCATTCTGAAAGAAAAGGAAAGGACTTAGAAATATTAAACTAAGCGTGGCTCAAGATTAAAAAAAGCCAAAAAACTGAAGACATGCAAAGAGCCTCAAAATTATTATTTAGAAGCAACCTCATAATTCTTGCAGCCTGACTCAGAGTTTATGAAAAAATGGGGTTGTCAAGCAGCTAAAAATGGAACTGCAGTCCTTTCTCACCAGGAGCCATTCAAAATTCCACAGTCTCCAGAGAGGTTACCAGACATGACCCCCCCACCCACCCCCCTTCAGGGCTGTTTCCTCTCCTCCGGGAAGAAAACTCCTTACAGTCACAGTTCATGTCTCACGTCACAAACTCGCCACCATCCTTTGTGTTATTTCCTGATCTGTCGAGGGCAGACTGCTGTGTCTGCTGGGCTTGGCTGGCTCCGCTGAGCCTTGCTGGCTCCTGCAGCATGACAACTCGCACATCCTGGCGAGTCAGCTGCATCAGGTGTTACACGCGCAGAGCTCTGGGCAAGGGACGTCCAGCATCTGGGAGACGGACTGTGAGTGCCTGACATTTGAACCTATGTGTTCAAATGCCACCAGTTTGGAAGTTAGTCTGATACTATTATTGAAACGAAATCATGACTTTCAAATTTTGGGCTGACTAGCCTGGATACGCTTGAACACAGAATAGAGCAGCCAACAGAAGTGCGAGCGAGACGGAAGCAGCATCAGTGTACAGCCAGCCACACCAGTGCCCTTTCAGCAGCTCAAGCTGGCGGAGAAGTTTCTACCGCAGGGTTAACACATGGACGTGGGCAGAGCATCCTCCTGATACAGCTGACAAGCATCTGGCACTGAACATAACCCGTCCAGAGGGAACATCTCCAGGGCTACACATTGTGCCCTGCGAAGGGGCTGATGTGTTTCCTCATAGATTCCTGCTCTATTAAGAAATAGCACGAGCAGGAACTGGCGGGGAAATCAGAGGTTTACTCGGACTACACACCTGGGAAAGCAGCATCTGTGTATTATTTAAGCTAATAAAAAAAAAAAAGTGTAATGATGTTTCCTGGATGTGGCAGTAAATTTTGCCCTGTTGTCACTAAGCTCATCAAAGTCTGCTTCACAGGAAAGCAATTAATCCCACAAGTTGATGACTTGGTGGGTATTCAAAGGTTTTGGGGATTCTTTTCCTGGGGGAAATTTCCACTTCAGTTGAAAAATATCAAATGACAAGCTGAAAACCTAACCTTGCTGTGATACTAATAGGAATAGCATCTGAGTTTACAGGAGCTTGGCATAAGGCTTTAGCAGACTATGGTATTAGTTTGACAGAAATGGTTGCCCAAGTAACACTATTTCTAAGATTTGAGCATACTAACAGCAATAATGTATGAATTGTTTTAAACTATTTGCCTGGCTAAAGTGTTCAAAATGCGTAACTATGTATCAGTGTAGATCTAACAGTAAAATGCCACAGAACTGTCAGGGAAATCCTTTGAAGTAAACATTAAGTAATATAGAAATATCCCACAGACATAAAGCACCTCAAGTAATAACGGGATGTGTATCCAGACAAGATGAGCCATATATAAATATGGGCAAACCAGAATATAAATGCATACAGACTGTATCTTCAGAGATTGTCCTTCCGAGCGCACTTTATTTACCTTCACTTACTTTGCTGTGTAAGAATCATTGCACAAAGGACTTTATTTGCAGACTGTTCCACTCTATTTTAGTATCGCATTCCTTGTTCCTTCTTTCTTGTTCAATAACAAGTCTTTAGATAAAAGAAATTGTGTCCTATGTTGATAGCACCGTGCTTCCACACATTGCAGCCTGTTTCTGATTCAGCCACAGCAAATCCAGTGATGAAAGCTAATCAGATATCCATGTTAAAACACTTAATAGCAAGTATTTTGGTGATTTTCTACTCATTATTACTCAACCAGCATAGCTAACTAGTTACTCCCATCCATGTAGATAAGAAGGGCTTTTTTCCTGAGCCAATGGCATTTTGCACTTGTCCTGCACTAGAAAGAGTTAAAAGCACAAAGGAAAAGGTTTCTGTAAAGTCAGCTCTAGATGCAGAGCTCCCGTGGGAGCTCTGGGATGTAGGACAGGAAGGGACCTCCGATATCCTGGATTCAGGTACCTAAAATTGCAGGCAAGCACATACACCATCCTTTTCTTCAGCAGATCAACATGTTTTCTACTTCCAGGACCTCATTGTCAGGAATTATTCAGATATTGCAGGGATCTATTCATGGGTGATTTTTTTTTTTTTTTTGTTATTTGGTCATCCCCCACCCTCCCAGGTTTGTCCTCCAGGAAAAACAGCCTTTTTCTCTCCCAGGGTGATTAAACACACGATGTGTTGTGGACAGCAGTTATTGCCTCTATCAGTCTCCTATTTTGCCAGTCTAAACTCTTCTCACCTCCCATAACACCAACTCTCTATTCCCTGGTAAACTTGAATACTCCTGTGCCCTTCTAAACACTGGCAGCCAGAGCCATACAGCCTATCTCCAGCGTGCCCACCCTGCTTCGTACAACAGGGACGCTTTTTTAGTTTCCTCAGAAGTACCCTTTCAGTACAGGCACACTTCGCCAGCGCCACGAGGCTCTGACCTCATGTTCTGCACACTGACAGCCTCTGCTAATTCAGGAACTTACTGGACTAATTACCAAGAACGTCTCCCCTGCCCTGTACGCCAAGGGCTATTCAACACAGAGTTACCACCTATAGCTCAGGAAGCTGCAGATCATTTTAGGGTATATACTTATTTTTCTGTCGCAGCACTATCAAAACTATCAAGCTGCAACAAGGCTTTTACCACCCCACCCCAGGTTAACTTCAACAAGCAGTCAGCACACCTTGCCCCGGCACAGCCACCAACCCCCACAAGGTTTGCACAGTTCATCTACTGTTCCTGCTGTTTCCTCACACTCTCCAGGCCAGTCCCTCTGCTTCACCCTTCTCCTTGTCTCTCCTCCCTCCAGGGCACTCTCTCTCCTCCCTCTGCTTCTTCCAGGTCTCTCTTCCTCCAGTGCTCCTCCTCCCCACCCCTTGGAGCTATTTAACTGCTTAGCAGGAACCAGCCACAGCTGC
>JAVJGJ010000057.1:1631890-1667906 GCA_035590215.1 Microhierax caerulescens | reverse complement strand
AGGCTGGGCATCGATAGCAAGCACTGAAGCAGGACACACGGGGTGGCAGTCACAGCACGCCACGGAAACAAGGTACCGCTATGAGCAATACGGGTGATGCCAGACAGCAAGGACTATCCACAGCGAATGTGAATCAGAAAGCAAACCTGTTCTTCACTTGCTGTCCTGCAAAACAGAAAGCTATAGCAGCAGTTCCAGTGAATTAATGTGCAGGGAGAAACAGGCTCACTCAGAGCAATTTCCTCATACCCATTTCCCCGTGAACAACATTTAAATTTCTTCCTTTTCACTGAAGGCAGAGGAACGGACCGACAGACTTAATTGCCCAATTCACTGGCTATTTAGTATTAAGAAAACCTGGGGCTTCAACCTGGTGTCTTAAGAGCATTCCATTTATTTAGTAGCACTGCTTGTCTGCCTGCCCCCGTTACCCTCATCACTAGGAATCTTTGAACTTTTTAGCCCCTTTCACGCAAATTTAACAAAAGGGTAGAAATGCCAAAATTTTGTGAGATTTGGTGGTTTTCACAATGGCACACAAACAGTCTCAAACTGTTGTACATTTAGCTGCACCTCGAGAACAATTTGAGCACTACAGTGACCTGTTAAAAGCAAGCGAGGGGTACAGGGGTTTAACTTTGCAACAGGGGGTCCTGATGCACGTTTAAGTTGGCAAAGTCCCGAGCAGAGCTGCGGGGGAGAGAAAAGCTGCAGCACCACCAAGCCTATGAAACAGGATCAGCTTCACAGTCCCACGCTACAGGAGGTTGCTCTTGGAGGCAAAGGACACAAAACGCACCTTTTTCACTTAAAGACATTCTTTATTCAATCTTTTTTTTTATATACAATATTATTTTTAATCTGTAAAAAGTACATATGCAGGATTCCAGGTCAGAGGCAGAAGGTTTCCACATCAGAAGATAGACTTTTGCCCTTTTATTATTTTTGAAGGAAAATAAATCTGTCAGGTTTAGACAAAGCAAGAATAAAGGCAGAATATGCAAATCCAACTTCCACCAAGCGATTAGGATTAAAGGCAACAATTCACCGTAACAAGTCAGGTTGTCTCCTTTGACTTTGGTGGCTCCCAACTTTTCTGGGCAATTACAGAGCAGTTTGTTAGAAGGGGGTGACAGCCGAAGCAGCTAGTGCTTATCATCTCTGCTACAGTTGTACGCACGTAACTTGCAAAAGAACCTGGGTTTCCTCTTTGTATGGCAACTTAAAACTCTTGAGTCAGAAGACTGTTTCTCAAAATTCAAAGAGTGAAAGAGGGATGTCTTATCAGGGCGAACAGATCTCCGAACTGCAGTGTGGATCAAGAGCTTGCTTTCATTTTTCTCTAATAACAAGAAGCCTGTTTCTTATCTGTCCCCTTAAAAACACGGACTAGACCTATTAGTGTACATAACAGGCTCAATTTGCTAAAAGCCTGTTACTACAACCCTGAGATGTAAACTGCCTCACCATTTTCTGTGGATGCCAGGTGACATTGTTAATCCTTTCAAAGTTGATGTCATTAGAACTTTCCCTTTTAAACTAGAGAGAGTCACATTACGAAGGTTTGTAATACCATTTCCTCAGGGGCAGAAGAGAGGATCATAAAAGACAGCCCAGTGGGGCTTTGCTTCGCTGCAGGTCAGCACAGGGTAGACCTTTAACCTTAAAGGATGATATTACAGGGAGCATAACTATTTTCACTTTTCAGAACCCGGATAAATCAACATTCAAATCTTGTAAAATACTGGGTGAGAACATGTCAGTGATTAGGAGACAGAAGACAACGATTCACAAACTTGGAGTAGGGAACTAAAGAATCCTCAAAGGTGAGACTGGCACAGGGAATTACCTGCTCTTCCATTTACTCCAGAGTAAAAGCACCTATTTTCCATATTTTTCTTAAACATTCAGTTTTAAGGACACCCAGAATACGACTCAAGGGTTTTGATTTTATTTAGAGGACAAAGCTAAGAAGTTGACTTCTTGACTGCAGGACACACACAGCTCCAGGGTGGTCAATGGAAGCTGCAGAAATCTGGCTTCTTTGAAAAGTCAAGCTTTAAGTGTTAGAAAAAAAGGTACTGCTAGCAGATCCTGACCAACAGGCAAGCTTGAGGCTTGGATTAGGAAAAGAACTGAACATCCTTGTTTTGACTGCATGCAAACAGGAAATAGACAATTCTGGGATTTCCAGGCTCTTGCCCAAATCCAGTGTGCCAAAAACGTACATGATTTTCTGTTCTTTATTTCATCCTGTAAGAGGAGAGGGTATTGTAGAAATCGGTAAAGTGGGACAGCTACCTAAAGAAAACGAGGATTGTTTTGTTAGAGAATACAGTGCAAGACTCAGAGACAACTAGGACTAAAAAGTCATTTTGTGCTTAAATTTACACTCTATCTTCATGAAAGTATGTAAGACAGCAGCAACAGAATGAAAATCACAATCTTCTACTGTACCTTAAGGACCCAGAGGGAAAACAGTCTGAACTTTGGGTTGCACGTACCACCACTCTGCAGATCAGAACCTACTTCTCTGTGAGGGACCCAGACCGAGGACATGTCACTTCAGTCAGAAGGTTCAATATCCGTGGCGCTTGGTTATTTATGCACACACCTCACCCAGAACCCGTTACCTCCAAACTCAGCTTGCGTTAGGAAATCTCAGGATCAGATTCATAAATGACATAGCAATTAGTCCTTAAAATGCATTATTTTTGATAGACTATGCACATCAGTAGCTTCTGGAGGAAAAAGATAGTTTGTATTTTAAAGAGTGATAGAGTAGAAACTGACAGCCGTTGGGGTAACTGGAAAATGAGAAACAAGTGTCCTTTATTTAGTACCTGCTGCTTGTCTACACAAAGAAGAAAGAGCAGTACTGTACACCTGCTCTGAGAAAAACACCATCCCATAACATGAAATGGCTTAAGGTCCTCAATTCAAGCATTCTTGTGGCAGTGAGTTAACCCACGGGGATTCACGGAGGGGTTAATTTGAGGGGTCGCTCTTTGATTCACAAGAGGGGGATGGAAGAGCAGCAATGATAAGCTTGCTGTTTCTGGGACTCCAGAATTCTGTCCTTGACCTTTCTCGGAACAGACTGGCAGCCATTCTACATCTGCATTTATCAGGAGGTGTACGGGGATGGGTGTATGACGTGGCAAATACCTCTTTCTTTTTTTCTTTTTGAAAACAGAATTCTCTGCTATTCCTTTTTCTCCTTTGTACTCAGAGAGATTTAGGAGAACAAGGCAATCGAATGCAGTTTTAAACTAATAACAGTTCTCATGGGATGGGAAGAACTCAATTTGAAAACGCAACATATCTGAACTTTGGAAACTGATAAGCTCTTCAGTAAGTCACTGAATCCTAATTAGAAAAATGAACTAAAGTGGGACCAGTAAGAAGAATCAATTTATTAAGCTACTTCTCATTTTAAATAAACAATTACTTGAATTATTATTTACTATATTGATTACTTTATAATTCTCAAATTAGTTTTAAGATACTACTGCACATTACAGTAGTAACTGGTACTAAGGTAAAAACATTGAGATGGGAGTTTCTTCCAAGCTCTAAGTCTTCCTCCTCTTAAACTAAAGTAACTGGAAAAAAGCATCTGGTAGCATTTTTTCTTAGATCATGTGCTGATTTCTACGTTATAGTGTCAAAGATGAATGAAGAAAAATCTTATGGGGGAAATGCTAGTATAATGTATAGTCAGTTATAATATGATAGAGAGAAAAGCTTTTATATATAAACCTTTATATAAAAGGATTTTTTGAGGGGGACAAATAGCATTCACTCCCTTTAGACTTGATGCTGTACTGCTGTAGCTCACTGAAGAGTTCTTCCACTCACTTCAGTGTGAAAATACAATCAAGATTTTTTTTTTAGATACTCAGCCTGTGCACTAATTAGGGAGGAAGGGTGCACCTCACAGCTCTTTTTTAGCAACGAGGCCAGCCACCATGGTAAGAGAATTAGAGAGCTATAAAGGGGAATAAAAAGAATAATTTGAGCTATAAGGATTCTGGAGCAACAGTAAAACAAAGAGATGGAGATACACCTGAAAAGACAAAACTTCTTTTAATAAGTGAAGACTGAAGCAGACTCCACTTAAGTGATACCAGGAGTACTTGAAAAAAAATCATGCAGGTAGCATTTAATTTCTCATTAATTAAGGGAAGAGGGGACCGTGTCTTTTCGCACTCATACATAAGAGATGTTGTGTTTTTTTCAAAGAAGATTACGTTGGCTGTGTACTGGAGCACCCAGAAGAAAAGGGTGTTTTGTAAACTAATTCAAAGGCAGTTTGGGGCTGTCATACACATACCTGCAAAAAAGGTTCTTTGAATAGTACCCAGAGAATGAAATTTAACTTTTGGGAAAAATCCAGATGGTGTGGAAAAACATAAAGCAACAAACTCCTGCTGCTTAGCTCATGGGGAACGTTTACTATATAACGTATCCTCCTATACAAATCGTGAGCGACTGTTTTTCTCATGTTGTCATCTGTGTTTATTTAGCTTTATGAACCAGGACTAATAAGAACATTTTTTTCCCATATGACAGGATTTCTGAGGAAGGGAAACTTAGCCTCCTTCCTACCCGTGATACGCTCCAGACTCTGTGACTGTAGCTGCCAAATGAACTAAGCCCACGTTGCTGACAGTGAACTACAAACCAAATGCTTACTAATTGTTTTTTTGGATGTAAGCATACAATGCAGATCTTTTTTTATTATAAAAGCATTATTTGAAAAGGGAAAATGAGGAGGGAAATAGTTTTTACAGTTTAGAGTTTAGTTTTAATAGCTTAGAGGCCCTGAGAATGGCTGCCAGTCTGGACAAACAGATCCATTTTCTCCTTAGGAAATTCAGACAGGTACAGAAAAAAAAAATTCAAATCCTGATGCTGCTGGTGCAGTGATGTTGCTTTTTGTTGTTGCTTTGTTCATGCCATCATCAAACAAAGAAAAAGAAAAAGAAAATCTAGGTATTTGGAACCCACCCGATCTGAAGACGTGACTGGTGTGTTGTTCCTTTCAACAGCGAACAGCAGCAGCAGCAAGTTCCTCTCCCTGAATGGGAAAGCCTCTTCTTCCGTACACTGCTGCATTTATATTAAACAGTAGCTTCCATGTCTTGCTAGGGTTCAAAGCACGTGAAGTCTCTGTCCTGCAAATACCACACTAATGTGTTTTGGTCATGTGTAAACCAGAACTTTTAACTTATCTATATGTTGAAGAGCTTCATTTCTCACGCCGGTACTTGCTTTACTCAGAGGTCTAGTTTTATCAAGTGTCTGTCTCCTCTCCTGCTTAAAAGTCTCAAGTGGTCCATGTAAACAAAACAGCTGAAAACAGTCTCTCTTCCTCTTCAAAGAGCTGTTTTTATCGATATGCAGGATTTCCTGACAGCGTGGTGTTGGCTAAATGTAAAACAGGCAGAGGATGAGCTTCTGTGTTAAAAACCCAGTTGTCTAGTGGTAGAAGGTCATCATTGGAGAAAAGCAGATACAAATACCTAGGTATCAAGACAAAGAGGAAAAATGGTGGGTATTAAAGCAGAGCAACAGACAGGCAGGGGCAACAGAGCAGCTTCAGGCCCCACCAGTCAGCAGCTAAAGCTATAAACAAGTTACTTGCTTTCAGCGTTTGTATAGCACCCACACAACCTTCCCTGTTGTATTGATCTGGAGTCATTTTTATCACGATCAAGCCCTTTGATGAAAAGTTATGAAGACAGCATCTTAACCTTTCCAAATGACTTGTTTTTCAATACTCCTTTCAAAGACTTGCAATGTAAAACAAACATCAAGACAAAAAGCAGCAGGATTTGGGGGACAGGGGAGCAGAGAAGGTAGCAAAAAATTCTTCTTAATAGAGAGATTACTAATTCTTTTTCACCTACATCAAAGATTTCAAGGAAGCACAAGAGAAGCCACTAAGACACGCCAGATAACTGACTTGTCACCACTGTCCTGGAAGCTGGTTCAGCTTCTGGTGGGAGGAAATGAGCCAATATATCATGTGGAGGGGATCCGTAAGTGTTGTACATCAGAAAGCAATGCAGAGCAAACGAAGTGCTTCACAAAGTTAAGGTTTCTGGACATGGGTGGGAAGTGTGTATTGGTTCTTCTTCTTAATACACACTTTCGACTGTGGCTGTGCTGTACTTTGTAGGAGATACTGGTGGTAGGGATATCTGTCAAGGCTTCCAAACTCAATTGCTAAAATTCTAAAGGCATTTCCCTTGTTCCAGAAAACCTGACTGTGCAAGCATAACACCGTGGGTTAAGCTCCTGCTACAGCTTGCTTTCCTGCCATCCAGGAGATGATAGGTCTTGCAGCATGTGACAAGGATGGGATGTTTTTCCCACTGTGGGCTCCGTCACATCCACAATGTGCACACACGTCGTCCTGCTGTCACTCTGCTGAGGCTGCTGTCACTTGGCTCTCCCTCAGTCTGATGCTGGTAGCGTCCACTGCCTACGGTTGTGTGTCGCCGCCTGATCGCTCTGCCACTCGCCAGCTGCGCCCACAGCACAACCCAGTCAGGGAAGTTCTACCTTTTCTTTCCTTCCTCACCAATTAACTGTTTACAGACAAACGTTTCCTGATGAGATGATTTTGTTCCACACGTGTAGGTGTCTTTCTCTATGTTTTTCATTCACCTTCAGAGAGTCATGCCTTTCCTTTCCTCTTTCTACTCCTACCTTGCATTCTCCCTCTGCAGCTCTCCAAACTCTTTTTCACCACAGCAGCGTTTCATCTTACTCAAACTCACCTTTCTCATCTGATTCATGCTTTTCCCTGGAATAACTTAAGCTACCTATTTCTAGGCCTTGCTCCTTCCCACTCAGCAGCTACCTCCTTGCCACTCATACCGCCCAAACTCTCATAAATTGCCAAGTATCTCTGATAAGCCAAAGTATCTGAGCAGCAGCAATGAATGTTCGGGAGAGATACCAACTTTGAATTTGAGAGGATCAAAGATGCAGAAGTTGTTAACACCACCAGATAAGGTCACAGCAAACATTCCATAACACACATTTTATGCCCCTCTTCTGAGGGACATCTTCATTTTCCTCATGGCATCTCACCCTGTCTTTACTTTCATAGCCATCTGAGCTATCCTGACCTTACGTTCTCTATTTTATCTCAAAGTGATACCACTTTCTGGTTTGGCTGTGCCAACTGCATCAATGTCAAACATCTAATATCCAGCTCTCCGATACAACTTCACTTTGTCCCACAAGCAGGAAACGATCCAAACTAAAAGCCAATGAAGTTTTCTGAGTTCCTTGCTAGAATTGCCTTCTTTTGCAATGCTTGCACTGTAGTACATCCAGTTACTGAGTGATGCATCAGTGAATTCACAGATTTCCTTGTGATTATTTAAGATGCGGACAGGATTCTGGTGATACTTCAAAGGTCAGCCTTGCCACTACAAAAGACTCTTAGGAGCAGAGTTCCTTCTCTAATTTGGCTTTTATAGGCAGATCCATCATATAAGATCAGTTCCTGGGGAGGTATTGCTTCTCTGACTGGACCTGTTTGAAACTGCTGCCTCTCTTTTTGGAAGTACAGCTTTTAATCTCCAGATCCTGAAAACAACAGAGGCAGCAGTGGATGACTGTTTTATAATGATAACCGGGGGAAAAGAAGTATTGTGACTACGTAGAGGAATTTGGTACAGAGCCAGCAGAAGGATAGAGTAGCCAGATCCTCCTCTTACATGTGATGAACCCGGAGCCCCTTCTTGCCAGTGAAACACTGTGGTGCTTGGAGTAGGCACCAGTATTGCCACTTTCAGGACCTGCTTTCTCCCTGCTGCATTTTGATCTCCCAATACCCAAAATGAATGTTCACATACACCAGCTACCATTAAGACCTGCAAATTTGATATTGCTGATATGGATAGAAACCCTGTTTATTGTGCGAAGCCTGCGTGACATGCTAGACTGCCAAATGGTTACAACTCTTTTTTTTTTTTGTCATATTACTGGTTTGTAAAGACAGGAAGGGCACCTTACTGAGCCTTCCTTGCTAACACGTTTGTGCAACAACATATGTATCATCCCTTCCATCACACGTTGGCAGAAAGCGGTATGGGTATGTAAGCAGAGGCAATAACTGTGTCTCCTAATAGCAGCTCTGGCCGCATTCACGCTCCCAGCAGTGGCACCTGCCTATGAATTTAACCAACTAAAACATTCTCCAAACTGTTATGCAGGAGGAAAAAAAAAAAAAGGGTGGGTGGGTGAGGTGTAAGGAATATAAGCCAATTGGGACACTTTTCTTACAAAAGTAGACAATTCACAAGATTTCAGAGAGGTAACCCACACAGGAATCTTGGTAGATTTCAATGCCAGAGCTGTATTACCAAACTTGCTGATGTAACTTGAGTATTAAGAAAATTGTCACATGTTAGGACACTGCTTCATGGGCAAAACCTCTGAGCGATGACAACCGTGTGACAAAACAGTGTTCTTGATAGCTGGTTTGTGTCAATGATGAAAAAGATGAGTAGCCATGACATAGCTAGCTCAGTTTTAAAAATGTGTCTCTTAATAAAATCCCCATAACATACTCCTATCTTTATACTAGTTTTTCTTATCGTATGTATCATCTCTGTAAGTTGGAGGTTATAGCATATCCTAGCATAGAATTTTTGTTCTTAATTAGAAAAGAAACACAGTGAGAGACCAATGACTTTGAACATTTTACCTTGAACCAAATACACAACAGAGTGCATTAGCTTCTGCAGGGTGGACTACGGGTGTCCTACTGATCTAACTGAATTAAAAATATTTATGTAACACATTATAAGATTTGCTTATGCCAAAAAGCATTCTAGAAAAATACGTTGCGGGATAAATACAGAAAAATCATCCAAGGGCATGAAGGACTTTTGTTCCATGCATTTACTCCCTTACAGTGACACAGAAGAAAAGGTCATACAACATCAGAGCATGGCAACTACTTGTGTAAGACAGGTCAAGTCAGTTTATCTAATTAAAAAAAAAACAAAGTGTCTTTTGCAAAGGGAATTTCTTAAAAAAAGATAAGCTCTCCTCTGCTGTGATGTCAGAAATCAAACAGAAATCTTAAAAACTAAAGCTTTCTCAGCACAAGCTTCTTCTATGGGAAATTCCACTTGTCTCTTCTGCTGGTAAAATGGACTAATCCAGGACCCTAAAGCTGGGAACAAAAGAAAGCCCAAAGCAAAACCCACCCTGACAAGACAAGATTATTTGTTGACCCACTGCATTCTTCTAGAATTTAGATGCCAGCTTTTACAGGAAGATGCAAGACTGAAGAACACTTACTTCAAAGTTTCAGCAAGGAAAAAGCTCTGCTGTACGTCGTCATATGTAGGAGATGAGGAATAGACGTCCTTGACACCAGAAAAGCCACCACTGACTCGGCAATATTTGTCAATTGCCTGCAAAGAGGAAGGGAAAAGAAAAGGAGAATTTAATTGTAAAACAAAATTTGGAAACATTAAAGGATCAAGCTTGATCAACAAAGGAGGTAGCTCTTTCCGTGATGCATTATTCTGTTGTGAATCTCCTTGTCAGAGGATGCTGTGGTGAATCTCCTTGTCAGAGGATGCTGTGGATGTTAACAGTTTATGCTGACAAAAAAAAAAAAACAAAAACCAAACCAAAACCAAAAAAACCCCAAAAGGGTCTGGACACATACAGAAGTAAAATCCCTCCAAGGCTACTAATGGCAGCACATCTGGCAAACTGCTGGGTGCTAAGAAAGTATTCCGGGGAAGAATACTTTCTTTCCTGGTTATTTACTGTTGACTGATACTAATGACAGGACACGGACTCAGAAGACTTTTGCCCTGAGCTGGTACGGCTCCTCATAGGTAACATGGAGTAGAACATCCATCAGTCAATCAACGCAACATGCTGAGGTGCACGGGAAGATGACAAATGCCCCTCGATTTCGCAGCTGGAAGAGTTTGAAGAGTTATAGGTACTCTGTTACTAGTAGCAAGTCATAGGGACTTACTGAAAGTAGGAATAAAATACTGTACTCATCTTTAGGGACTGTTGAATTCACCTTATAAACTCTTCTAGCTGCTGCTTTCTCCCCACATTTCCACCTCCTACATGTGCTCTTCTTTGTTCCCCCTTTACACAGTTGAAACTCAAGTCAGCTTGTGCGCCGGGCTGCAGAAGAGCTCTTTAAACTTCATGCTTTCAAGATAAATCCATAAACATTCCACGCAGAAAGGGGCCAATGGATCCGTGATTCACAGATCACCCAGCTAGTCAGCTCCACCACAGTGCTGCGAAAAGCACAATGGAAGAGGAGGAGACGGGAAAGGACGTGTTCGTGGCTCAGAGCGCCTCTCGCCTACGCTTTCATTATTCCACTCACATGCACCACCGTGCAGCACACAAGGATATCAGCCATTAAAACCGGGCCCCAAAAATGACTCTGAAATGATTCACAGGTTATTTGTGCTTCCCTGCTGCTTTGGCAGTGCTTCCTCAGCGGACACCAACTATTTCAATAGATTCATGCAGGGGCAGAAGGCACAGCGACGAAGGGAAGTGTTTGGTTCAGGGTGTCTGTCATTACCAGCCACTGAAGGCAGGCAGCCCCCCGAGTTCGGTAATCTGCGATTCAGCCTGCTAGCCTGTGTGAAGTTTCCCCCCGCACGGTGCTTTAGGCCCAGATTTTTGTTAATTCCGATTTTTGCTAGTTATACCCAACAGAAGCTGAGGGGAGTCAAGGCAGGGAAGCAAATAAGTTTTGAATGATGTCCCTCTTTGCAGAGAAAACAAATTAAATCAAAATGAACTCTCAAAGGTCCTTACTATAGCCTTTGGATACGAGAAATATCGAGAAACAAAAGAGAATTTTCCACTGGACATGTTAATGAAGAAAGCTCGTAGATGCCATCACTGAAATCAGGAGGAAAAGTGAAAAGGCAACGAGCAAGGTACCCAGGGCAGTAAGTCACAGCACACCAGGTACCACAGCTAACCTCCTCCGAGTAGCACTCACCCTGTGGAAACGTGAGGCTGTTCACAGACCAAAGAATAATCCAGACTGACAAAGTCCTTTTAAATTTCTGAAGACCAAGATTTTTAAAGAAGTGAGAGGAGAGACTGGCAAAAAGATGTTACTGGAATGGCCGTGGCTCTAGAGCCTGAGCTTATGCAAGAAAGGTACAGTCTGTGCTGGCAAAATCTAATTCTTGCTGTAATTCCTTATGTCAAGTAAAGCTTTCTTCAAGTTTGGATGGAAACTCCCTTTTTTTTTTGTTGGGACTTGAGCCTAAAAGGAGAAAGAGTCTGCATGAATTCTTCTCAGATCTGGTTACTGGTGCAGGCCAGGGCTATGCCAAGACTACTTACATGCTGGGATTTGTGTTGACCATATTTCTTCTACAGTCTGGAGAGAAAGGTGTATGTGACACATCTGGCCCAACAGCATCACATACCTGACCACCTGTCTGCATGCTCTTGCACACCACAAGTGATGCTAGCTATCACATGGCAGCCACCCCCCCCTCTCCAACCAAAACAGGAAAAGAAAAAAATTGTTTGGCTGACTTCTGAAGAAATAATGCATACGCCATTCATGGAACCATCGGCACGCTCCTCCCCACAAGTCCTACAGCTACTGGGCAGGTGGTGTATCCATCGACAAGAGCCAAAGCACCTTGGATTTCTAGGCAGAAAATGAAGTGCCTCCTCTTGCCACTATCCCCTTTATATAATACTGCGGAGCACGCCCTTGTCTCTGCTCTGGAGTATGGCAAGATGGGGGTGGGGGGTGGGGGGAAGCACCAATGGTCACAATTCCGCCAGAATTTCTGGCATGCAGAGCCTGACCTTGCAGGTGTTCCTCTGGTCAATGATTCAGCGATGCTGACGTTGTGTGCCATAGCTCAGACAGGAAAACCTTGCTAGTGATTGCGGCAAAATGGAAAGAAGGAACAAATGGTGAGGATACTGTCTCCTTCCCCCTGAAGAATTAAATCCCCAAGTCATCGTAAGAGACACAACTCATTTATTTTGGAGACTGCAGATAACAGATAGCACTGAGATCGTGCTCTGTGCTGTAGGGGTCTCATGCTTGGATAACTAAGTGCAACACTGGTGCAGCTATAGCAGGTCTAGAAGCCTGAAGAAAGAAAAATTTGTGATTTATATCGATTTTTCTTTCCCCCCCTTTAAAATTACCAAGTTGTCTTATATCTTCAGAAATTTCTCCTTGGGGAACCAGACGCTGGCTAGATTGGAGTTCAGGATAGGCAGAGGATTTGCCCTGGTTGATCAGAGATCTAGACATGACAGGCAGCAATAAAGAGCAGAGGAAAAATTCCTCAGAAAGATCGCTATACAGCTATTCATCCAAACATGGATAAACAAACGGTCCTTGATTCAGAGGGGCACAGAACTTCAGGACGCTGGCTGCAAAGTGTGGTGCTGTAGACAAGCTGCTTAAAAGGCACTTGACATTTGCAGTGCTCTGCCTTCACACAGATCGCAGAGTACTTGCTGTAGAGGCATCTGATTTGCCACCTGGATGCTCTTGCACTCAAGAGCTGGAGACCAGTCTCCTTGATAAAGTGATGCTAAATTTGTTGCACCCTGGAAGTCCTAGATGACTGGAAGGGTATCAAGGCAATGCTATTATGAAGCATCGGCAGGCTGCATAATTTTAGGATGACATACCTGATGTTAGTTTCAAAGAACTATGGAAACACATGTAAAAATATAGAATACAAGAGGATAACTGACACCAATCAGCATGGTTTTATAGAAAACTATCTTGCTCACAAGCTTGATTTCATTCTTTGAGGTCTACAAATTGACAAAGCAAGGTAACTGCAGAGCTGTAATAAACTTTAAAATTTCTAAAGCCATTCACGGTACCATAGGATGTTATGGTAAGACAAAGCAGCACTACACCATAGCAATATCACTATCTTAATTTAAAACTGACTCACAGTGCTCTAGGAACAAACTGGCAACGTAAAATCATCACCAAATAGAACTGCCTCTCAGAGATCCACAAGGAGCGGTCTGAAGTTTTATCAATCCCCGCAACACCGCTGCTGGCAAAAACGACAGAGATAAATAACAGCACAGTGTAACCCGGCAGTAACGGGGCCCCAAACAAAGTGACTTTCATATAAGCAGGCACATAATCCTAAATCTAGACGTAAAGGCTGTGAAACTGCAGAACCAGATTAGCCTGGGAAGCAGAGACACTTCAAAGAATTCAGTGGCCACATGAGACAATTCAGGAGGAGTTCCTGCTAGGATATTGTGGCAGGTGCACACGCAGGGACAGTAAGCAGCAGCAGGGATATAATTATACTTCTGCACAGGGCTGTGGGTAAAGTAAAAACTGGAATATGCAATTCTAGAATTATTTTTTAAAAAAGAATGATGAACTGATGTGGGTGCAGACATTTGGAGAAAATGCTTTACAGTGAGAGATAACACAATTTGTTTAGCATCTTAGGTAGACTCGGTAGCAAGCTTATTACAATCTATAAAAGCTCTTTGAAAAGAAAACATGGGGGAATAAAAGACATTTTAATATGGTACGGGAAGTCATAGGAAAATCCAGTAATTGACAGCTGAAACTAGACCAATTCAAATGGGAAATAAAGCACGTATTTTTAACAGCACAAGTAATTAAATAATGGAACAAACTACCAAAAGAAGTGGATTTTCCAGGTCCCTTTACTCAAATCAAGAACAGAACAGAACAATTTGCAACAGTGTACTCTTGCCAAATGCATGTGTCTCAAAAATGACTCAAAGTGAAATTCAGGGCCTATGACATACAGGGAGGTCAGAGTTGCTCTAAGTTCTTTGCAAATAAAATCAGAAGTGCTTCTAGATTGGACCCCAGCTCCCTCAGTTCCTCTGAGGGTGTTCTTGTGGTTGCAACACAACTCCTTGACGATGCCAACAACATGCTCATAGCAACTGTGCCGGTTTCTTCACCGGCGGTGGTACTCACAGCTCCCAACCCCTGAACGGTGAACCCATGTTTCCTTCACCTCCAACCTTTGCCTGGCTCTCTTCTGTCTACTCGGCTTCGCCAAGCAGAGCGCTATAGGTCTTTCCACTCCATCTTACCATCAGTCCTCAATCTGCCTGAAGTTAGCCCGAACTTGAGGTGTTGTATATCATTCTTACTGTAAGTAGAAACTCTGAATGAACTCTGCAGCCTCCATGGTGCAATCCTACCTAGTCAGATACGCAAGTCCCCAACAAATAGTTGAACCCTTCATTCACTCAGATTAGTAATTGGCTTTACGTGCCTGCTGTGAAGTGGTGGCTCTTACTGCTTTCAAATAATTAGCCTAAAAAGGATTTTAGTTATTTTCTGTATTTATCCTGAATATCTTGCACGCGTATTTCTGTAATACTTCAGCCACCCCCCCAGCTTACCGTCATCCAATTTGGCTGGCCTAATACAATTGAGACGGATGTGGTCTCTAGTGCTAAGTATAGTATTAGGGAGAATTAGTCTTTTCTTACTGGGCAAAGAAGAGACCCTGTCACAGGGATTTATGATCACTGAGGCAATATAAGATTCGACTACCTGTTTTTTTTTCCCCCACAGACACTGGATTCGGAAAGATGTGACAAAACAGACCTGGGTCAAAGCACATCTCCTGCACTAAAATGCCCAATTTTTGTCCAAAAATCTAGATAATAAAGCCAAAAAGAAGCTACTAATAAAGACAATACAGTACAAAGATCTGCACACAATTTAGCCCTCTGTGCAAATACTCATTGATAAAAGGCAGGGAGAGACCTGGGCTGGAAGTGCTAAAGAAATTTAAGTAATGCAGTATCCTTAAAAGCCAGGTGGTTCTGCAGTGTATCCTGGATCACCTCCGAGGTGTCAAACTGACAGCAGCAGATCTCTAATGCATCGGTGAACCGACCCAAATCCATTCAGGAAGGGATGGAATCCATTCAAAGAAGCAAACAAGGGAGACCACCAAGAACTCAGTCATCAGGCACCAGGCTACAGAGGTTCAATGTAAAAAATGAAGACCATTTAGAACTCAAAAACAAAACTCTGCTTCCCCAAAAGTTTAAAAGAACTACTAGACTTCTGATGAAGAAACTATCATTCACCGTGAGACGTCTATAATACAGATTTCAATGTATGCTTCGGTGGTTGAAAGGCAAAAGGAAAGTTAATGCAGACAGTGTTGTACAACAGCAGCAAGCCGACAGCTCTGTGGGTCATACCAGATTATTTATAAATGGAGGAATAAACCAACAAGAGCTGTGTGTGGTAGGGAAGAAGGAAAAGTAGAGTGTAGGTGTCAGGAGTAAACACAAGAATTTATTATCTATATGCAGGGAATAGAAAGCCCTGGGGAACAAAAAACCTTCCGAAGCTGCTGAGTTAGTAGTTAGTTAATTAGCTGGTGGAGTAAGAAAATCTGGAACTGTAGGAGGGAGGGGTATGCAAAACCATTTATGAAGAGTTAAAGAATATTTTAGAGCTATGTTGGATAAAGAAACTTTTTCTTGAGGAAGCAAGCAAAAAAAGGCACTCTGTAAGGACAGAGGCAGTTAAAGCACATGGGCTGCTTGATTGACACAACTTTGATGCAGGTTGACAGAAGGATAAAAGAAAATCCTGCCCTGCACACCGCGGAAACTGGAGGCAGGGGAGGAGGCAGGGAGGCTTTGGTTTGAAAGCATTAATGGGGACCAGATACGAAGGCAAATAGAGAAAACCAAACAAAACTCAATTCAAAGACATGCTTTGCAGTGCGCTTAAAAGACAGCTCCTGGGCTGAAAGAAATTTACCTCTGTAAATTCTTTAACCTAGTAGAAAGGACCCAGCCTCCGCTTGGATCATCCAGCTATAGCTTCTGACAGGAGCTGGTGTTAGATCAGAAAGCATCTGTCGTACGCACACTGGCATGGAGGAGGTTACCGAATCTATTTCTTTGTCATACTAGAAACATGCATAGTTTGAGCAGAAGGATGATGCGACTCGATGTTTAATGTTTTAGAGAACGTGACAAATACAGAACCTCTTCTCCAGAATAATATCACGTTGGTTATAACAAAACAGTCTACAAGGCAAAACCTAACCAAGACTAAGACACAACCTTAAAATACTTGGACTCTTCTACGTGATTGTAACTGTGCTGAGGGAAGGATAGGGATGAGCTCAGCTCAACATTTTGAACCTGCCTTCACTATCTTCCACCTGATGAATACAGGCTTCTCAACAGATCTCTTCCTCCAAGTACTTTTTCTGAGTCTCTTGTCTCTGGAGCAAAATTTGTTTTCACCTGCAGAATAAAGTTTTTCCAGGCTCTTGGTTGATCTCTTCCCTTGCTCTTCCCTCATCTCCTTTGGCTGTAGTCAAAATACTGCATTAGTGTCTCGTTATCTTTAATGTTTATTCTCATCTCTGAAACTAGCTTTAAGCTGTGTTTCCAAAGACTGCTGGAGCTGTAGCCGGGAAGTGGACGAGCTGTGGGAATCCACAGTTTTTGAAGACGACCTGAAAACTGCTCGGTCAGCAAACGACCAAAGCCCAGTACAGACCAGCAGATGGGAGCAGTGAGAAACACAGACAAAAAAGACAAGTTCAGCCCTAGGAAGCACTGAAAAATGGAAGTCTTTTGGGGATTACAAATAATTTTTACAACAATTTTGTATTGTCGTGTGAGAATGAAGCCTAGTTATTCATACCCCACGATGTATGACCACCAGATACAGGAGTCATCCATCTGCGTGCAGAGGATGAATGAAGGCAGGGCATGGGCCCGGAACGGTGGATATCCGAGTCCTACAACACATGGCTTCTGAGAACCTGCACAAGTATTTCCAGTGGGAAAGACTCAGAAGCATTTTCACACTCACAAATTTGATTAAAACATTCAACAACTAGATTTAAACCCAGGAAAGGAGGAAAAAAAAAAAAAAAAAAAAGGCAACAATCTACAATACCTCACCAACAATTTTTACGTTCTGCCATATGTGCCAGTTCTAACTGACTTTCTTTTACAACCCACTACTTGTGATGCTGTAATTTTTTGTTATAATTGAGTACATCTAAACCAACTGGCATTTTTTTTTCCTTCCAATCAGACAACTAAGAAAAGAAGAAGCCATGACACCAGCCTATATATACTTACATACATGGCATCTAGTCTACAAACCATCTGAGAACAGTTGTTCTACCACTTGTATTTTAATAGCCAACCGAGAAGAAACTATAAGAATAGCTTTGCCAATTAATCTAAACTGAGCATACACACATGCTTAACAAAGTTTTTTATAATACACCTTCATTTCCCAAGATAAATTATCTCTCCTGGGGGCTTTGGACTACTGATAACTGTAGGAATCATGACCAGTGGATTCTATTTCTATGCCTAAAACTCATCAGCTGTATAATGCTGAACACAAATCTCATCTGTGCATCTGATTCAGCACTTGCAAACCAGGAATAACTGCACGCACCCCCGTATGTACCCTGGTTTACAGGAACTCCTGAAAATCAATTACCATCTGAAGTGTTTCAGTACCATGAGAATAAAGTGGCTACAAAAGGAAAAACACATAAAATTAAATTACTGACAGATAATGAATACAGTTACCTGCGTTGCCTCCCAGCCCCACTGCCTGTACTTGGGATCATGGGTGAATCTCCACATATACCAGTAGGTCTCAATCACCTCTGGCCTCAGGATGTAATACTTCTCATTCTGCCGCACTGCCACCGCCTCTACACCACCATCAAATTTGAATGCTTCTGGACCCAGCTTTAATGCTGCAGAGAAAAAAAGGGGAAAATAAAAAAGAAAGAAAAAAATTATTCCTTACCAACCTTTGCAGGAAGTGTGGATAGGAGACTGCTACAACCCAAGCACGAAAGAATAACGGGAACTAGCTTGTCTTTAAGCAGTCTCATAAATATTTCCTATTGTTGAGGCCTATAATTTTTTTTATGAATAATTTATCTAATTCCTGTGGGAAAACTACCTATCTTGACAGGAGCACAGTAATCCTCTTGAAAACTAATGAAACACTAAGAATTCAATTATAGGACAAAATTAAAGTGACCGTTCTTTGCAAGCAAAAGAAAGATAAAAAGGGACAAGAGAGGTTCTGACGTCCTTTGATCCCACCCAGCACAGCAAGAAAAGATTTTAGAACAAAATCAGGTACCACCATCTCAAATAAAACATATCTTTATCCAAAATCTCTTGGTTTAGGGAAGTGCTGTCAGACCACTGTAAGTGATGCGCTTCACAATGTGATCCTCCAGTAATGAGTTTACAACCAGGCAACAAAAACTCAGCCACACCTGAAAATAAATCTCCGACCTAAGAGATTCACTATTTCAGCCCTTAAAGAATCTGTAATGGCCCTGTGCCAGCATCTCAAAGACTATTCATATTAGAAGGAGGTACCTGTAGAAAGAACATCTATAATATGAAGTGCAATTACCTATATTTTTTTTATTATACAGCTCCACATTATTCCTTGAATCTGACATAAATGATACGCTCTTATCTACAGCTGCAGCCTAGCCTTCGCTTTGGCAGAGAATTTTTAAGGCGATGAACGCTGAAGCTGCACTCGAGCTTTAAAAATTATCAAGCCAATTAATCATATAATTCCTGTGGGGCTAGAGGCTCAAATTTACCATGGTTTCGTGAGTCTGAAAGGGGAACCTTAGAATATTATAACAAAAAATATAAGCACCTCCCAGCAGAAGGCATCAAAAAAAAGTTCCTCATCTTTTTGTTTCAAGGGAGTACATGTCTGGATGCCAACAAAAAAAAAGCACCTCTCTGCTTCAGCCACATGTGTGGTAAGGAAAAGTCCACAAGAAACGTTTACGATACTTCTTTCAAAGTAGGTAATTTTACCAGTTTCATAAAATAATTTACAAATTTTACTGCAGGATCAATGATATTAGATACAGAGTTCTACCTATCCAAAACTAAGAAGATAAGAATGGCCATGCTGGACCAGACGGAATCATAGTTCTGTCTGGTTCAGTATCACACTCCAACAACGGCCAAAATCAGACAAGGATGGGGAAGAGAAAGGACAGGCCAACTATCTCAGATACCTTTTTCCAGCTTCTCCACCAGTCTCCAATTTTTTTGAGCTCAAAGCTTCTCCCAAACTAGACATACATTTTAATATGGTCAGTAATTCTTAGTAGATTTATTTCCCAAGAACTTATCTGGTGTTTCCTTAAACCTGTGCAAACGTTAAGCATCCAAACCCACCTTTGCTAAGGAGTTCCACATCTCCAACACCTCTTTGGTGTAGAACCACCTTTTTTGTTCTTCATTTTCAGCCAGGTTCCTACTAGATCCATTCAATAGTCTCTAGGTCTTGTCTTGGAGAAGAGAGTGAACAACTGATTCATATCCATTCCACCAGTCCCCTGCTGATTCTGCAAATTTGTTGTATCCTACCTAAAATGTCCCTTTTCCACACTGAAGAACAGTTTCCAATTCCGTTGTTCCTTCAGTGAAAACTGTTCCAGACATTTACTTTTCCTTCTAGCCCTTCTCTGCCACTCTTCCGATTCTGCTACATCCTTTTGAAATGAGAGCACCAGCCTGAATACCGCGCCAGAAGTGCGGCCAAGATTAATACAGTGACATAATGACTTTTTCCATTTTGCTTGTTCTCAGTTTTTCCTGACTGCTACCGAGCTGACATTTTCATAATCTCAAGAGCAATTTCCTGAGTTGCAATGGTCAGTTAAAAGCTCATCATTTTATATGCGAGGTTAGGAATAATTTTTTCATAGATGCCTCACTTTACATTATCTTACATTTAACTGCACTGCATTCAGCTTAGTAATTTGTGTAACTTTCCAGCTTTCTTTTATCCTTGCTATCCTGAGTAGCTTTTTTTTGTTATTAACAGCACACTTACCATTTCTGCCCTTTCCCTGATCATTTACATATATATATATGTATGTAAATATATATACACATATTAAAATATAAAATGTAAATATCCTATAAATTTATACACATCTATACATGTGTGTATAAATATACATCAGCTATACCAGATATCACCATTTGTTCACTGGAAGAGCTGACTATTTACCTCCACCTTATTTGTTATACTACGACCATTTCTTTTCTCCGTGCAGTATTGCTGCTTACGCAGTAGCTGCTAATACCCTTAAAGGGCCTTAGTAGAGAACTTCTGAAAAAGCCTTTTAGAAATCAGGTAAACCATGTCAGCTGCGTTACTCTTATCCCCCAATAAGGTGGATTTCAGGCAGTTCTGGTGATGCATCACCTACAGAAACTGAGACACCTTCTCTTGCTCTGTAGCTTGCTGTCGCGTTATATCTTTCATTATATACTTCTATCTACTTCTACTGTTATTGGGCACTCCAAGAAATTATACCAGCCACAAACGGGTGACCCCTGTATATTGTGACAATCTCACTGTCTATTTATCTGAAACCAAGGATGTAAAATTAATCACAGCACTTCTACTAGTAGCTGACTAAAGTAAAGAAGCTACTATGAACACAGTATGAGAGGAGCATGCTCTAAGCAAAGAACCATCTAAGGCCATTTTACAGTGCTACAGTGGTCACACTTTAATCCAGGTATTTTAGTATTAACAGGGCTGACAGGCCTGTCTAGGCAGGGGAGTTCACAAGAAATAATTTCACGTCATAGTGCAAAACTAAAGCTAAACCAGTGCCATTTTAAAAGAGATTTTAACTGATTTAAAGTTGACTTCAATGAGCGCTGCACTTAGCACTGCTGAAAATAAGGGCAAATCCTGACCTCTAGATATTTATATATCTAATTTGAGAAATAATTTTGAAAACATTGTTTAATTTTTTGTGCACCCCTTTAAGACTACAGTTAAGCTAGCAACAATTTTTCTGTAAGGAAGGATACTATCTAACAATATATATAGAATAGATATACAATATCTAACTCATATAAAACTTGAAGAAGAGAATCTCCAAGATACTTTTGTTTGAGACTCTCTGAACCATTCTATCCACACATATTGTTATTTTATACTTCTCATGAAAACATATAGACTTCTTCATCTTTACCTGCTTAGCTGCTTACTGAGAGTCTTGGGACAGACACAGCATCTCCTCATACCCTTATAATGTCTCAGCTGAAATCTTAGTCATCAGGCTTATTCTGCATTGGAACCGTCACACTTAGAAAACCAGCTAAAGCTGCACCCCGACTCTGAGTGCAAAAAACTTCATCCTAAAATGATCTGTCTGTAGTCAGTGAATACTTTACATGCTCCCAGCTAATGGATGGCAAAATTCTTATGGCGTGCTATAAATCAGCACATGCTGCCATCTGTATAGATAATTTTGCTTATTGATCTAACCTCTACAATACACTCAATAGATAATTATTTAGATTCATTTGTTAGCAGTTTTTTGATGCTTTCCATTTGCTGGACTTTTTTTTTTTGTTTTTAAACCATTTATGGATTTCACATTACTAGTTATTTTAGGCCTTTGCCGTGCCTCTCAGTGGTGTGTGTTAAGCATGTAACAGAAAAAACTAACCCCCAGTCACTGCAATGCCTCAAGATGTGCAGTCCACACACAAGCTTAAACATGGAGAAACCTTGTCCCAGAAGCACGTGAAGCTGTATTCCTTTAGCCTTACCAGTGCCCACCGACAGCAGTGACTCCCGGTGCTGTGCCGGCACGGGGGCACGGAGATCAGCGCGTACTTCTCTCTTTGGTTCTCCCAATCGTCTCTGCAAAGCGAGAGCACGTGGGACTACAGAAAAACCTGCACGTTTCCCGTCATAGGATGGGAGATTTCGGATGACTGCAGCAATAATTATCAATAGGTTATGGTATGGAAAAAAAGCAGGGCAGGCGGGAAGCAGAGGCACGTGTAGATCACAGATCACGAGAAAATCCTGGTTACAGTTAGGTTTTCTGACTTGGACTGTCAATAAGCCTCCTCAAATCTTTGGTGTTCCCAAGGGGTGCCACGTGCAGTCACAACCTCCCGATGAGAGGAAGAGCCTCAGCGGTCTCAAGCTGACAAGTTCAATGGATCCTGGAAACACAAATCCCTTGCTCAGAGGCAGATCAGAATCATGCCTGCACCCTCTGCCTTCACCTTCCAAAGGCCATCAGCTTCCTCCAGCTGGTACAGAAAGTGCTATGGACTGGTCCTCAGCTTAAGCAGAACCTACAGGGATTTTCAGAGAGCCATGAGGAGGGCCTGAACTCCTCAAGATATCCCCAGCCACCTCTCCAGCCCTCAAACTCAGGAGCCTGAGGTCTTCTCTCAGATATTCCTGGAGAACATTGATAGGTGAATCGGATTATCAGAGAGACTGTGTCCCTGCATAAACCTCTCCTTGCTTACATGGCAGGATGCCAGTTGTCACTGGGACATAAAGCCCATGGAAATACACCAGGAATGGTCACAAGGACTTTCCAGCTTCTCTGTACTTACCAGCACTGTGGAGCAGACAGCATCATGAGACATGACATGGGTACCTTACACGCTGACAGAAAGCAATCTAGTGGGAAAGAGAACATAAAGGATGGAGCAACATCTAGAAGGATGAAGACTGAATTTGTAACAAGCCACACAGGAGAAAGCTGTCACATATAGACAAACCACTTTACCTTTGGACAATAAGACTTGGGCTTGATATGAGAAAACAGCATGTGTAGGAAGGATAGCAGAATCTTCTTAGGGGGTAGGTTTGGAAGACTTGCTCCCAAAAACCAGCAGGGTGTTGACTCAATTTAACTGTCCAAAGCTAAAAAGCCCCAGTGATTAACCTGCTTTTAATTACTCAGCCACTTGGGTAACAAAAGCAGATACTTTCACCCAAGTTGGTTACTATGATGGCCAGGTACCTTATGAAAAGCCTCAGACCTGTGCAGAAGTCAAGCACCTGACTTTTGAACTGGAATAGGTCTGTTTCTACCACAAGACCTGCCTCCCGTTACCTGTTTTGACTGAGATGTAGACTAAGGTATCCTTGAATTTAAGAGATGAAAGACGAAAGTCCTTCTCTCTGCAGAGCTGCAATGATCTCCTCCATCACCATCCTGAACTGAGCTTATGGATGAACACATGTGGTCCTTCTACGTCCAAATAGGGTTTCATCCTTCCTCAACATCTGCATCTATGAAAAAACTATTCATCTTAGTGTCGAGTAATCCTGACTAGAACAGCAGCAACTACCAACAATCACCGTGTTAGTTAATGAGGAAGACACTGAGTTGTGTGGGTTGAGATCAAGTATCGTTGCTTGACCCAGTGAGACACGTAGGTGCAACAGGCTGTGGCCTCTCTGAGGTAGCTTCACAGATCTGGGGTTGGCCTTACTTATTTGTTGGGAGATGTGGCACAGTGTCACGCCAGCAACAATCTGTCCAAATGTGATGGTGGGCTTTAGCTTGTGCACACTTTCAATCAAGTTAAGAAATGTCCTAAAATCGTCAGCAAGCCCCAACGACACACTGTGAGCATCCCAAAAACCTGCAAGGGATCAGTAAATACACATTCCAGGGGACTAAGGAATAGCCAAGATGACAGTGGAAAGCTCTCATCCCAATGATGCCAAGGCTAAGCAAAAAAGTCAGTCAACAAATTACTGTGCAAATCCACGGCCGTGTGGCAGCTTCTGCTGGTTACATGGCAAAGTTATTTACCAAAACGGAATGAAAGGATGGGCAGCAGAGGACATTTTTTCACCAGGAAAGAGGTGAAGAAGCAGGATGCTTTTATATCTGCAGGGTGGTCCTCAATCCTCCCCAAACAACTGGTGGCAAAACACACATCTTTTTATCATGCTTCTGGGGAACCTAAAAGAAGTATCCGAGTTGAGGAATGGTTATAATACGTTTGGGAGCACTGGAACCCAGCTAGATTTGCGTGGCATTCCTGTGATACAACGTGCTACCCCCCTGCCAGCTGGGAGAGGAGGGTATAACTGCCTGCTGGGGCAAGAGCTCTGAAGCGCCAGGAAGGTGTATTGCGGAGAGCACAGACTGGATGGCGACGGAATGCTTGACATCGAGGGGCAGACCAGGAAGCAGAGAAGGATTCATAACGGCCTAAGACCTCAAGGGTCTGAGGAGCCACCAAGAGAAGCAAATGTAATCGAGGGACCAGAGAGATGGTCTTAGAAGTGATGAGAGTTTGGGCAATCATAATTCAACAGGTGACTTCTCACATCAATTGTGATAACAAGTGAATGAAGGAGAGAGGCAAACAGACAAGAATAAGTGAAAGGGTTATAAATTAGGTTGACAAAATAAGTAAAGCCTTCTTTTGTTAAAGAAGGCTGAGTTCACCACAAATGCTCTGCCTTACACAGGGTGACTGAGTTTATCTGAAGACACAGGGTAATGTATGAGAGGGAAAAGTGACCTGAGAGGATACTACTATTGCCTTAAAAAATCCTAATACATCAAGAACCTCCACCCACAAATGTCATGGCAGAAAATCACCTCAGTGCTAAAGAGGCATGTGGACTGTTACTGCAAGACAAGGGCATTTGACTTAATATCACACTGGTAGAATCCATCCAGATCAAAGTTACTCCAGTGGAATTTTACCTGAAAACCCAGAAGTCCTGGACCCTAATTCATCTGCCATGTCACCATGTTTGTTTATTTATGCAAGACAGGGAAAGTAGGATTTCAAATCAGAATTTCAGGAGATGGTATTCCATAATTCATGTGAGAACATTATCATACAGATAGCAGCGAATACAGATTTTAGTTTGCCTGAAGTTTTCTGAAATAGCAAATTATTATTATTTTTTTAAAACAGGCTTTCATACCTGCAATATGTGCAACAGGTTGCTGACAGCTGACAACATAATACTCTTCTTTTCCAGAAATGCTTTTATTCTGTGAAATTCTGCGTTGATTTTGCCAAGACTGGACCTTGAAACAGCATTTCTTTCTTCCTTATGAAAATTTAGGTTGCTTCATAAAGTATTTTTATACTAAAATATTATAAAAGCAGGCTTATACTGCAGTTTATTATGAGCAGCCCTGGGAAGACACAGGAAGGGACAGTTGTGGCTGTTTTGTCTGAAGAAAAGAGCTCTCGACCCTCAGCACAGCCTCAGCACCCTGCTCTCTCCTCTGGGGCCACCAAACGGGGCAAGAGTTCTCCAGGTCTATAGGAGTAAGGGATCAGGCTCTCCCCTTTGCTGACTGAAACATAAACTTACCAGTGGAACCAGGATGACTATCTACCCTAAAAATAGATCTACTATCTATTTTTCTGCAACCAGCTAGTTCTGTCATTAAAGTGTACAATTATCCCTCAAATCCTGCTGTTAAAGCATAATGAAGTTGACATTTTGCACATAACAGTTCTTTTATTTTCTTTGAAAAATCAGTCCAGGCAAAAAAAAAAAAAAAAAAAAAAAAAAAAAATCTCCACATTCCTGAGATTGCACGACTGAACAAAAGAAAACTAGGGCATTGCAAATTTATAGCTGTCTGTACAACTTTCACTCTGTTTCTTGCATATGTGTGTTCTTATACAGTCATTAAATACGTAACCAAAACTTTTATCCCCTCCATCTTTTGACTTATTCAGGGTACAGAATAAACATCTGAAGGAATAAAATTAGGACTGCACAAACAACTGTGAATTTAGTATTGCTTGTTTTTAAGCGTTGAATTAAACATTTAAACACAGTTTTTCAGAATGCAATAATAGCTACTCCATCCTCCCTTTTCCCTTAAGCATCCCCACATCTTTTCTTCTCCTTTTTTTAAGGCTGTTGCCACCCCGGTAAAAGTATCACTCATATGATTGAATTATTTAAAATGACAGGCAATTACAGAATGATGCTACATAATCTTGTGAATAAATGCATGAATTCTCACCTTAAAACTCCTTGAGTTTTAGTTACCATTACTTCTACTAGGAAGTTATTTCAGAAGCTCACTTCTCTGATGGCTACACAAAGCCATTTCCAATTTATTCATGGGTGCTTACAAATCTTGCTCTTGGTACAGCTCTGTTGTTTGTGTCTTAAAATAACTCTATTTCTTTTCAGTGTTTACCCCTTAAGATGACAACAAACTTATTCCCTTCTTTGGTGTAATTTTTCTAGTCTGAGCAGCCCAAGCTCTCTTATTTTCCTATTGTAAGACAAAAGCTCTGTTGCTCTAATAATTCTGTTGGTCCTTCTCTGCATCTGTTCTGCTTGAAATTCAGATTTGTACAGTGTATTCTGGATGACAAATTATACGTGTCTTCTAAGGCACTAATCTCTGCTGGAAATTTTACAACTGATACAGACTGGGACTGCACAGGCATTTTTCAACTCCCAGTTTACAGAAAGAGCTCCTGCCTTTTCTCTACTGAACTTATTTCTGACAGTCCAGTCCTCAACATCTTCCTGTTTACTGCTCTAAGACTCTTTTGTTTTATTTGTGTCTCAAGACTTTACAGCTGCTTTAGGTGCCATCAGCACACTTGGACTTTATGCATCAAGGTTACTATTAAAGATGTAAAATAAACCTGGTCCAAAAGACTGAACTTGAGAAACTTCCAGCCCAACAATGAAGCCTGATATTGCCTCTGCACTACTCGGGTCTTTGGCCATCTCACCGCTGGCGTACTGATCTTCCTTCTCTCTAGTTTAATTGTACTTACCCAGAACGTACTGCTACTGAAAACAGTGAAAGGTGTTATTTGCAAATTTTTCACTCTACATAACTGTAAGAACAGTATACATGAAATGAAAACTCGCCCTATACATTGCGGAAGACAAAAGTTCACACACACTCCTTCCTCCCTATGCCCATATCACCCATCTTAGCTGACTGATCGAAAAACAGGGAGAAATGTGCAGGAAGGAACCATGTGTAGGCTAGTTTTACACTTACTCACCGTGATGTAGACCAGAAGTAAATACATGGATGTAAAAAGTTACACTGGTATAAAACCAGTGCGTGTTAGACAAGGCATATGTCCATAACAAATCTTAAAAAGATTATGACAGTTTCGGTATTTCAACTACAGAAATAACTAGATCAGCAATGTTATCTTACTTGTCCTGTCGTATGACTCATGACACGTATGTGCAATTTCAGCTCCAAGCTGCAAATAATGTCCAGCTTTATCATCTCTGGAACCGTCTGCTCCAAGGGCAAACATTCCCCCTGCAAAACAGGTCAAATGGCCCATCTTTCTTTCAAGGTGCCCGTTCTTCCACTCCCCAATGAAGGTCAGTCCTCCATTGGACTTTCTGATGAGATGTTTTTCTATGGCCTACAAGAAGATTAAGAGAACTTTTAAATATTGTTTCACATGCAAGTTTTACATACCAGCTCTCCTTCAAGGAATAAATGTACTGTTTTCCAAACAAAAAGAAGTTTCTTCTTTCAAATTCACTTCTAAGCACTACAGGAACAAACAGCTGTAAGAATTTAATTTCAATGCACACAAAAAATACCCTAACTGCTAAACGATGCTAATGAAATCAAACACAGGAAAATCACGACACAGATTACATTGCACTTTTGGCTGAGAATTCAGCACAAATTTTACGGCTCGAACAATGTTTGTCTACTTGTTAACTCAGACAAGTACCTACTCGCGCTGCTGTACAGTCTGTGTGTACTTGGAAAATACACCTACACTGGTCAGCAACACACATAAAGGCAGCACCTGCACTCTCAATCGGGTCTTTAATAGCATTAATTAACAGGAATGATCCAGCCACCTTCTACCTGCTTCTCCACAGCAGCTTTCTGACTGCACACAGTCAAGGGATGGGTGAAGGTTAGAGCAGCTGTTCACAAAACCACATTATTATTTTATAGGCGAGGCAACTCCTGCTTTTTCTTTGCACATTCGTACCAATAGATGCTGTTGCTTGTGACTTATAAGTGGTATTCTCATGGTAGTAGGAAGAATAGCTGACCTTAGTTTTCAAACTACATGGAACAACACGTTTACTTCTTTCAGAGCTTCACAATCCCCACAATCTACTGCAGTACTTTCTATCTTAGCATTAGACAGTTTTTCTTGTAACTAGAATCTCGTTACAGTTTCAGTCCTATAATAAAAAAGACCATTATCTTCTTTACCATGGAGACATTATTCCTATCTTCTTTCCAGAAATCTCCTTTGTACTTCTACACGTAACAGTCTGACGGGTTCTCAACTTCCTTCAAAGCACATGGCCCGTGACTGGTCAGAGTATTCCAAGGCTGATTAGAGTTGAAGGATTAAAGTGCCATTAAAAAGGCATTTATTGTTCTTGCCACCCTCAAGATCCATTCCAGCAGTGAACACCCCTCCCCAATACTCTTCTGGTACCTACAGCGAATGACACCCCAAATGTGCACAACTGTATTTTGCACTAAAACCAGATACACTGAGAACACACAGGCAGAGGATCTCGCATACAACTAAAGCGGTTATCGTGGACGTGGAGGTCATGTCTGCTGCACACCACTGTCTCCTTGCTATCTACACAGTGCAAACTATGCAGTTCACTGCAATAGAGAGCTAATAAATAGATTAATCAGCTTGTAACTTGTACTTCAGGTTTACTAGTGGACAGTGAAATAGCCAATTTCCAAATAAAAAAGTGAGACTTCTGTTTTCCACAAAATGGACAAACAAAAAGCTTCAAGCTCTTCTGTGACCACAGTAGGTATTTCAAGTTTGGGTGTTTTTTGTTTGTTTGTTTGTTTGTGGTTTTTTTTTGGTTTTGGGGTTTTTTAATCAAGTTGATGCTTAAGTGGTAGAGGACTGTTGAAGCAGCCGTATTGAAGCCAGCAAGATTTTGAAACACGGAATTCCTCTATCTGGCTACTGAAATAACATCTGACAGCCTTTCAAAGTTTTCTTTAACAGAAAAAACTTCCTTAAAAACAAAGTTTTTGAAATTACAGTTAGAAAAGGCAGAGTTTGTAAGATTAGGAGCCTCATCTGGGGAAGACGATTATATAAACGGTAACGTGAAATAGCTGTGTTTCTGCATATGTATGTGTTCCTGGATGGTTTTCTGAATACGTTCTTGACTTGAGATGCTGCATTGCCTGGAGCAACTTCTCAGAACGGTTATAGCGATGCGAATCTACACTCAGCCACGCAGCCAGCGAAGGTCTGGCAGTGCCCATATGGCCATGGCGAGTGCACTAGCTATAGGCCAGTGCAGCACATCACAGGGAGAAGACAGCATTACCATCAGCAGGGCCCCGCTCCCTACTTCCACCGGGGACTGAGCCGTCACTGGGATGGTAAAATTTCTCCACTGCTCTCTACCGAGCCTGTGAGTTCTGACGGTGATGACAGGGAGGTGCTGGTCTGCATTCCCGTTGGGTTCATTTCTTCACTGATACCACTGATGGATCTGAAGGTTGTCCTGATGGCAGAATCCAGTGAGAAGAACGCAGGAATAACTGACGGAGCAGAAACCGCTAAGCCTCTGACAGCTGCCAGAGTGGCTGTCTAACAATCATGCAAATCGGCCCTGAGGACTGGCACGACACTGGGGCTGCTGTGGCCGGGGAGCCCGAGGTGGGTGACTGTCCAAGCCCCTTTGCTCTGAAAGTAAAGGGAGAGGAAAGACTGGATGCGCTGAAAATTCTGCCACTGAAGATGATACTGAGACCTGTAGCACCAGCTCTGTTCATTCGATTACCCTAGACTGTGACATGATTATAGGATTTTTTTGACCATAAGGTAGATAAAAGTTGAGAAGTCCTTTTTAAAGGAAAGCCACTTTTACTATAGAGCAAAAAGGCTTAAAAGGGTTTAGATTATTTATTTTCTGAAGGAAAACTCCTTTTTCCCAAATGTTGGGTGAAATTCCCTTTTGAGTTGTATCTTTACGTGATTTCGTAACTGTTGAGGACTAAACGGTTGCAGGAGTATTTCCAGGGTGACAAAACCACTGTGGTTGGCACCAGGGCAAATGTATACACGTCTCCATAAGCTACTCCTTCATTCTAAACCTGCTTCCAGGGTTTGACTGAAGAACATCAGCTAGGAGCAATATGCCTCACTTCTACATAGACAGCACATCTTGTGAACTTGAACACCACTGTCTTGTGTAAGGGGTAGTTTTTGAAATCTGAAAATGGAAGTTCTGTCAGCTACTGAAATCTTAAGAGTCAGAAAGGAAGCTTGACCAAAAAAAAAAAAAAAAAAGCAACCCTCTCAAAAATCCATGACTTGCTAACTGTATGAAAAGGACAACTGATATTTACATAATTACCAAGGAACCGCTGGGCACTGCTGGCAGCACTGCCTAGCAGACAAGAAAAGCTGAGCAGGTTTGGACAGTTGTGACATTTGTACCCTGGGCTGGGTGCCTGGTGCACGGAGCACCCCGAGGGGTCCTGTACAGCAACACCATCCCGCCGGACCAGGAGTGCCCACCCACCAGCGTGGGCACGTACCCTTAAGCTCCCGGAGACAAGACTTTGTTCACGTCAACGAAGAGATTAACTGCAGGAAGAAGCTTCCTTAGTCTGTGAAATGCCCAAAACAATAGGCCAAGATGTGAAACGACAATGTTCTCTATCTGATGTTCATGCTTTCTGTGATTTTTATGACTACAAAAAAAAAAAAAAAAAAGAAGCTTTTTCTGAGCTGTCTTGCTATGTTGTGATAGTCAAACACAAAGCTAAATCTTTTTAGCTACCTACTGCTGTGCAGTACAAAAAGTGAGGATCAATTCCGTGAGCCTAACAGACCAGACTACTCAAGGCAACAGATCAAAGGGTGGCTTTCTTATCCTCCAGCAGATGTGAGAAGGAGAAAAGACACTTTAAACTAGACTAACTGGGAGGTCCACACGGTGATGTTGAAATCAAAGTTAAGAGGCCCAACCTCAATATTTGTATCAACAAAGAATTCTCAGCAAATTTCTCAATTTCAGCTTTTAACACAGCTGTGGATCTACATATAGGACACAGAAATGAAGTGTCCTTTGCAGTGGAAGACTGCACTGCTGTTACATGGCACGCAGCGGTCACAGATACAGAACCTGTTTGTACTCTGGTTACGAAGTATGCAGTGCCTGGTAAGACTTCAAATGCCATGGACTGGGAATCAGAACATCTGAAGAACAGACGCTGTTATCTTTCTTCCTCTCAATACCACCAAGGAATGGGGTATCACTGCCTACTGCAAGTCTTGAGAGTGAGGGTATGGCTGTCTATCTCCTAAGCTAAGGAGTGAAGTGTGGCTGGACAGAGACCTTCTTTTAGACTGGCAGGTGCTGAGAACATTTCCAACTCTGTACTGTGAGTGGGAGGAATGTATTTTACACCTTCTCCCTTCTGCTTGCAGAAATGATGTGATGAGCTTTTGCTCCAAGTTTTGAAAAACAAAGAATAAGAAGTGTCAGCTATGGAGGAAGACCTACGTTATGGGCAATAATGAAAGAATAGTAAGGGAATGGGCTCTTAAAAATATATTAAGTTTTTAAATAAAAATTCAAAGTGCAATTAAGCAAAACTAATCCTGCTCACTGAGTCTTTGCCCACGTCTTCCAATGTCACATAGGACCTGGGACAAACACAAACCCTGAACCAGAAGGATGTTCCACAACGCATTAACCAGTACGGTTCATGCAGGTCCAAACATACACAGTGGGCTTAGATGAGAGAAAGTCGAAGAGGAAACCCCCTGATGCTGCAGGTCACGTCACACACGGCGTGGGGGCAGCTCAGCTCCTCCTCCCTCCTATCCACACTGTGTTTTCATCTAGTCCCAGATCTGCTTTGCTGTGTGTCCAAGCAGAGACAGAGATTTGCCCACACAAAATGTTTGCAAGACTGGGCTTACAGGGAAGAGGATGAAAGGGAGAGTTTTATTTCCTCTAATTTTAAAGTGCTCACAGTTTAGGAACCAGAATAAAATATTTCAATGGTAACCACAATGCATGCTAAAAATCAACTGCTGAACATTTAAAAACCCACAGGACCCAATAAACTGGTTTAGAATATTAAAAGTACTTAACTAATGTTTTAAACTACTGATGCTGACTTTAACAAACCCTGGAAAACTAAGGAAGTTCAAAAGGACTGGGAAATAGCTGATGCTTTAACAGTATTTTAAAAGATTAATAGAACAATCATATAAAATGAAGGATGTGGTTTTAAAAATAAATGTTTGATTGACATTGATAGACAAGTGCATGCTGGCATTAGGAATATTAGGAATTTCCTTCGTATTGTATGAGACATTAGTCCTAACAAATTCAGGGCAGCACATATGAAGTGGATTAAAAGTTGGCTTGCTAGAACAGTTCAAAGTTAAAACAAAAAATTGTGGAAAGCCCTCACCCATGAAGATTCTGCAAAGATACTTTTATTCAATGCTAGGGAGCATTTCAACCAATGATCTGCAAGAAACAAATGCTAAAAAAAATTTGGAGATTACACAAAAATGATGGAGCTGTAGACAGTGATAAAGTCAGTCCTGTAAAATCATTCAGAGCAGTTGAAAAAATGGGTTTTGCCTGAACAACTGTGTTTTTACAGAGATAAGATCACACATTGAGCAAAACCAACTGGAAAGTAGATGGATGACAGTGGGAAGCAAAGGTGAAGAGTGCAAACAGCTCTTGGATGAATGAAGGGGAGGATACTGAGAACAGATCAGGCAATGACATTGTAAGAACCATTATATTCTTGTCTCCATACTGAAGACACTGGAAAGTACTTAGAAAAAAGGTCAAGAAATAATTCAAAATCTGTTTTATATTGTGAGACTAAAGAAAATAACGCATTTCTCCTTCAGGAGAGAACGCTGAGTGTACCTTTGTTAGTAACCGACTACTTGATGCAGATAACCCTTTCAAAAATGTAGGGAACAAAAAAGTTCAGGTAGCTGAAAGCCAAAGGTACCAAGTTCAGGTCTGGAATAAGACATATTGCAGCTTCGAAGCACTTTTGGATTTGAACTTCCACTAAGCATCTTTTGAAATGTGAATTTTGAGAACTCCAAGAACAGGCGTTTTGTTTTAGGAGACTGACTATACTAAACCTTAAGCTTTAAAAGCATGTGTTGAAAGAAACACAGCATGCCCGGAGCATGGAACAACTTAGGCACCAAGCACACATCTGCACTTGGCCAAGACTAGACAGTCCCTGCTGCTGTTGGTAGCACAGTTAATGACTAAAATCAGCTTAGCTACGTTCTACGTGTCTTAACCGTAGCACCGGCATGTTGGCATGCAGGGGCACAAGCGAGCCTGATGAAAGAAGATGTCTGTGTATGGGGAAACTAAGAAAGCAAGCGGGCTGCACGAAGCTCAGAGGCACCACAAAAGGGCCCCCACCCCAATCCCCACCAAACCCCCCCGTGGTACTGCCCTGCCGGGGCAAGCACAACGTGTCTGTCAGAGGGAGCAAGACTGTATCACAAGCGTCTGTATCACAGAGCAAGGAACAGGTACAACTACATTTTACAAGGTAAGTATGGAATATAACATCTAAACATTTTAGAAAATAATTGAAATAATAAAACAATTCAGGACTTCAACTCCTAAAATGATTCTGAACACTAGAGAAAAAGTGGCTTGGTCATTCCACACACATCCTAGGGTTGTTGGATCTCTTTCCAATAAACCATAGCTTGGGCTTTTAACATTAAACCATTTTTGACAAGCTGGTTATTTTTACCACAATAATCTGAATCAGATGTATTCCACAACAATACATTTTAAACTACTCAGAGTGAAAGCTACTATTATTCATCCCTGCATTTCTTAAAACTTACACAAAGCAATCCTTGTGGGGTTTTTGGTTGGTTTTTGTTTTGAGGGGAAGAGGCGTGTTGGGCTTTTTTGTTTGTTTTGTTTTTTTAAATATAAAAGATGGTTTTTAAGTACCACTGTATTGGGAAACTCAATGAATCATAATCACCTCAATTGCATCGTCGTACATTTTCCTTGCCTCCGTGTCCATCTTGTCTGACATAAGCCAGGCTTTCAATAAATATTCATAAAAACTGTCTCCCAGCCCGCCCACGGATGTGTGATCTGTAGGAGGGAAAGAGGAAAAAAAAACAACATTGAAGTTGTTATATAATAGCACCTTAAATTTATTCAAAACATGAACTTACATTTTTAAGGTCTACTGTTGTAGAATTATCAATATTTTAGGCCTGTTTAGCAGCACAAGGCTGCACCGTGTCCCCTGCCCCTTCCCAACCTCACAGGCGTGGAAGCAGCGCTGTGCCTTCACCATTTCTCATTCTGCACAGGCTACCCCTCATATCAAAATATAATTTAACCTCTCTTTTTATTTCACTCCACAAAACCTATTTGTTTTGCTGCTTGCTAGAGTTTGGAGTTTCTCTAAATTTTTTTTATACATGTGTAAAAAAGTAACATATAGACACCCATAAGATCTCTGTATCCAGGATGCAACCAGGTTCTGTGGCTGGCTACGAACTGCCATGAACTACACGGAATCCCATCTTTCCAGGAGATTTTTATTTCCAGCTAGGTAGTTCCTTAACACACTAATGAATTTCTCAAAGTAAATGTTCTCATTTAAATTGTTTCAGTCAAAAGGGAGGCAAATTGCCTTCGCAGTGTGCAGCACCAGCCCTGCTCCGTTCCACCGTGCCCGAGCAGCGGGGTAAGGCTGCTTGACTATTAAAATCCACCACCACGTACACCACGACTCCTGACAGGCAGATTTATTATTATTTTTTTTTTGTGTGTGTTATCTTTTTTTTTTCTTGCAGGGTTTGCCTTTCACAAGCACAGTTATCGCTCTTCTGTGCGGGCAGGCCACATGAGAACTACCTACGCTCCTCTCTGGATGAACTATGGCACGCGGCCACGCGCAGCGTCCCGACGGCCCGCCTCGGCCCCGCACTCCTGCTCCCACCGCCGGCACCCGTCGCTCAGGCAGGCCGTTCTATGAGATTTGATCAGCGACTCCAACCAGAGGCGCACACAACCTCCTGCTTTCCCCGCAGCGCAGCCCCCGCAGAGCTTTAAGCCCAACTTCGTCACAACGCCAGAAACCCGCTGCATGGCTGTTACGGTCATGCGTTTTACCAGGTGAAAAAAAGAAGACACGGTACTTCCTTCACCGAAGTACCTCAGAAAGAGTGGTATTCACAGTCCTTCCGGGATAAAGGGGTAAAAGAGAGGTTGGAGCTCTCCTTCTATTCTTTTTCCTCCAAGCACCGTCCTGCCCCAGCATGCCTGCTTGTCTCTGAAGATGCGAGTAGGAGGTTAGAGCTGGTAGATGCTTCTGTGTCAACTCTTCTCGCTCCTCTGCTCTGTAACAATGGATTTCTGAACAAAGGAAGGAGCCAGCCTATAGCTTACCCGTTTGGTTTCAGGTTGTGAATCTGGAGCAAATTAATTCATGCCCTTCTCTTCTATCTCAGCCTTTTCACACCCAGCTACTCAGTGATTTAACTACAAACAACGCATTTTCATGAGCTTTCTAGCTCTGAGCTGTAAGAGGGCGTTCAGGTCATGAGTCACTTTCTTCCACAAGTACAAGGGCTAGAAATTATTCCTTCAATGCACAGTTACATTCTCAAGTAGGCACAAGAACTAAGGCTCTGCAGTTTTCAGAAAAAAAGAAGCAAACCATCCCAAGACCTCAGTTACGACTCACGCCAGTGCTACTCGGGGACTGACTTCAGAGGAGATACGGCTTAAAAGTACTTCTGCTGAGCCGCTGCCTCCCCCCCTGCCGAGCTCTGCAGCCGCTGGAGTCAGCGCTTCTCCCCTGCCAGGCTTGTCTCCCCGGCCAGGACAAGGCTGCTGACCCCTCAGCAGGGCTCGTCCTGGAGCAGCTCCAGCTGGCTTTGGGGGCAGGAAAGAGCAGGAAGATGAATGGAAAAAGTTTTATTTCCTAAACAGAGAAATCCGCATTCCAGGTGAGTTTCCAAAGTCAATTATCAGAAACAAACCCCGTTTCACATCTACATCTTCAGGCAGTCATCTGAGAACTGTCTGTCT
>JAVJGJ010000057.1:1607972-1631790 GCA_035590215.1 Microhierax caerulescens | reverse complement strand
CGAATTCTCTGCTGTGTCAGCCTGGGCAGCTCTTCTCCGCCTCCATAGTGCTTCTCATCTTAGATGAAAGCACAGGGAAGGCAGGAAGCATCAGGACACACAGGACTCGGAGCCATCCCCTAGACAGCCTTTTTTGCACCTTCTTCATGCGTTCGGAGAACAGCGCTGCGCAAGCCTCTCAGATACAGATCCTCCTCCTCCCACTCAGCAAGCGAGAAGCAAACATGGTAAGGCTAAAGGCTTCCGAGAGCCTCGCAGCTCCCGGCAGCAGCGTTTTCTTTATCCCTGTTTCACATAGCTCACTCCAGTTCTCAACTATAGGAGTTTTCAAGGCTCCTCTCTCACGGAACAGCGGGCTCCTCCATCCCCAGCTGATGCCCGTCACAGCTGGACCAGAGGGTAGACCTGTCAGAAAGGGCAAACTGACTCTGGTCCTTCTCTTCAGTAGTGGTACAGGGACAGGTGAAATATTTCTGGTGGTCGCACACGGCAAGCCATCACAGCCAGCCACCTCTCACACAGACAGAAAGCAGTATTTCAAGGGAGCCCAGTGCACCGAGATACAGCTGTATTTATTGTCCTGACCCCTCCACATCTCCAAAATATAGCTGGGAAGGGTGGAAGTGCAAAGGAGGCCACAGCAGCAGCTCAACTGAGGGTGAAGTACAGCAAGTATTCCAACTTCTACAGCTGCACCCCGGAAAGATCCTCTTCAGGTCTTCTGCTACTGTCAGAAGGTACTGCTAAAGCAGAATCTGCTGCATTTTGTGTAACGACTATAACTAGAAATGGCTGAAAATTAAACCACTTTTCGTAACAGACTGTGGGACTTTGACAACTTGCTCTCACCTACAGTGGAAATGCTAAAGAAATATTTTTCAAGATTCCTTAGCAAATACACAGCTGGTGAAAACTCTAGATTAGGGTCACCATGTATCATTTTCTCCTATAAACAAAGCTCTCTACCCAAACTTATCATCAGAAGGTCCACTGCAGTTATCCCTCTTTCCTGCTATCTGAGCTACAGCCTAGATGGATTCAGGGATTTAAGTCAGATCAACTCAAAATGTTTTCCTCGTAAATGTTTTGCACGTAAAATATTTTGAGGTTTTTCAGTCGGCCCTAACCTCGCATGTCAATCCAGAACACTAAAAAGGAACAACTCACGATCACAGTACCGGAGTTTGCAACAGCATCTTGGCACTGGGTGCTCTTCAGTAGACAGCTGTGAGGCTATCATGTTTAAAATGTTTATAAGCATTTGGCAAATGTCTAATATTTGATCTACAAGAATTAATTAGCTCTATGTCATTTAAAGGTTTTTACTGTGAAGCGTTTCACAGTGAAATTCTGAAAGAAAATTCTTTCCAGATTGAGACAAACATAGCAAAGCGACAGAAGGATGAGGGCCTATCAAACATGGCGGACGCCACATACCCTGTTCAATGGCACGAATACATTTTTAGAACATTCATTCCTTCCAGTCAGGACAAACAAAGGTATTTTCTTCATTCCCCAATTTCTCCACATGTAGGCTCAGATGACTGGGCAAACGTAAATGGATTCCAAGTCAATGATTCCTTATCTTATATTATTATTATAATATAATAGAAGTCTGATTTTAAACTAAAAGACACAGCAGCTGCAGTTGCAAAGAATACCTTCACATACTATTGCAACCAGAAGCAGTTACAGAAAGCCCTTATTTTTTCTGGTTTGTCACGCACTTGGAAACACGTGTGCAAACCTGCGCAGTCAGTCCATTTGTAGGCTTTTTCTTGCCAGAAAGAACCAACAAAAATTCTAACAGAAAGAGCATATTTACAGTTCATAATATTTTTGCTTGGATACTTCAAAAGATTTACATCCTGGTAAATATTGACATTTTTCTTCTTAATAAACAGCACGCAATTGGAAAGAACGAAATAAACAACACAATCAATTTCATAGCAATATCTTAATGAGCTTTTAATTTATTGATAAAAGAAGATCTATATTAAGTCAAATACTGTATCTCAGCTAATGTTCCAAAGATCACATCCACCTCTTTCCCACAGACCGAGTGGAGGATCTTCTTTTAAAAAACTTCTCACACCATCATTACTGAATATTTCTAAATCTAGTTTCGCTCCAAATGTTCTTATTCATATCAGCAACCCGTTAGCTCACTGCTCAGACAGTCTCCTCCGAGGAGAAGCAGGACAAGTGCTCCACAGCCAACCGCAGAAACACAGCGGCCTCGGAGGGCGCGTACTTACTGACCGACACGACAGTGCAGCTCAGCTCGAGACAGGCGGGAGAGGCTGTGGCTCTGGTGATCTGTTCTCTGTGAGTGAAATCGTTTTCTTTACAAACCTGGGGAGACAAACTCATTTTTCCCCAGGGTACAGGCAGCAGGGTTCCCCCTCCTCAGTTACAGCTGAGGCTCTCCGATGGATCTGGCTGTTCTTCCTAATTTCTGGGGCAGGTAGTAGGGAACAGATAGTGGGCATTCACACAGCTCATCCTCCTCGGAGATCACACCCAGATCTACCCAGTGGCTGAAAAATAGCTTCCTCCACAGCCAGCTGGTTTCAAAACGAACGGCAGCGGTTCGCAGGAACGCGGTTCTGGCAGCCGCTACAACTCACCAACACGTGCCACCTCCTTCGTTTACAGGTAAAGTTGGGTTCAATGAGCAATAAAATATTTTCCACAACAACCGAAGCCCCCTAAAGATAACATTAATAACAAAACCTGCTCTAATGAAGGCCTACCTGCTCTCTAGAGCCAACTGAAGATGTGCAAATTATTTTTAAGCAGATGGCTTTAAGTAGTTAACAGCAGCTTAATGAGGCAAATTAAAAACAGTTCATGATTTGCTAAACCCTCTCTGCTTTGTGCCTTAATTGTTCAATTGTCATTTCTTGGCAATGAGAAGGAATAAAGAAAGAAGCCAGGCGCTGTTTTAAAACCAGCACATCATATCAGAAGGGATGCTGTCACAACACCGGGGGGTGAGGACTCCTGTCACCCATGAGCAGATGGCTGGCGAGACACTGCCCCGTCCTGACCCCCGGGCACCTCCTCCCATCCTTCCACTGTGTCCATAAAGCTTACACATCACTCACTGCACATGGAATGAAAAAGATAAAATAAAATGCTGAGCAGAAGCGTGTTTAGCATGCACAGGCTGCCATGCTGGAAGGGAGTACGGTGAGGTAACCTTCTACCTGTATGTAAGCACAAGCAGGTGGAGATGAGGAGCAACTACAGCCACAATGTTTTTAATTCACTAATTTGTACCTACAACACTGATTTAGTATCTTTAAGTACAGACAGCTAGAGAACTAGCAAGCAAAGAATCAGAAATTTGGCAATATGTAAAAGCAACTCAAGTCTTAGAAGTGGAATCATTAGTTGCGACTCTGAAGTAAAGGAAAATTAACTTAAACCTGCCTAGAGTGCTACACCCAACAGACTGGAAAGACCAAGGTGAACAAACTACTGATTCATTTCGACCAGAGGAGCAGCAGTGCAGAACCGCTTCGCAACAAAAGAATGTAGTAAAAAGGGTAAAACCAGTAAAGACTGGTTTTCCTCAAGGATTGCGAACACCATATTTTTGACAAAGTGCTATTGCAATATGTCAGGGAAGGAGTGGAAAAGGTAAATGACCAGGAGGGAGCAGCGAAGTGATTAAGCTAATATTAACTTTCCTTAAGAAACCCCCACACCCCATCCCTCTTAGCTGATCTGGGCACCACCTGGCCCTGCACGGCAAGAGCCCTCTTGCTCTGTGCTGGAAACTTTTGAGGAATTATTTTTCTGTTTGCCTTCAGAGTGGCTCTCATTCAATGTCAGTTCAATCTTTACTTCACGTAGTTGGGCTTAGCGCCCCTCAGCTGCTCTAAATAGGTGCAAGCTCCCCTTCTAATCCTTTAATCCAGAGGCCCTGGAAATTGCAGCTGCTGCAATTCACAGTGGAAATTCATCCTAAGGATGCCATAAGCCATAGAGGATGGCTTAAAAGTGCAAACACTTGTACATTAACCGCAGCAGAGGCAAGCCTGATAAAAGGAGGTGAAGGTGCAATTTTTAGTCAGCTATGAATCATTTATCACTGAAGAACATGTTACCAGAACAATTTTTTTTCTGAAAACACGCAGGTTATCATGCAACAGAACTACTCCCCAAAACAGTTAAGGTTGCAAAGCCAAGCCTTTGTGAGTCAGGAGGCAGCGGAGCAGGCATTGCTTCCCCTCTACCCTCACAACAACCCAGGCAACAAGAAAAATGCAGCTCAGCCCTTCCCAGCCTGGGGGTACGCGATCACGCTGGCTCAGCACGCGCAGCTCTAGAGAACGTAGCAGCTCAACTCCAAATACTCCATATGGAGAAAGCAGATGTATTTTTGAAAGGCTTGGAAAAATATGGATGGTTTTCTCCTCAAGCAGTCCTGAAACAAGTAATTCCCATGGTATTTCATATCCAAAACACAATGGTTCCTGAGTTTCCTAACTGCACCCTGAGAAAAAACAAACTTTACTCTGGGTAGAATCACATTCCACCTCTAGCTTCATTTAGAAACGTCTCAAGGATTTTTATCAAAGCTGTTTCAAAAAGCCCAACAAAATGGCTTGAGGCAGACAGAGTAATTCAGTTGGAAGAGTTGAAGTTTGGCAGCTACAAGAAACTGAAAACACAATCACTTAATGGAAAGTGTAGAGCAATATTAAGTGCTACCAGTTTCTCGCATAATAAACTAGAGGAAAATGACTTCCTAGAACCGTAGTGATTATCAAACTAAAGATTAAAATTCTCAAACTTGCCCGATTCAAGTGTGTGCAAAGACAACAGAAGTAATTTGAAACAGACCAGCAAGTACAGCTAGCCCTATATATATATATATATGAAATACACATACTTGGGTAACACGTTAGAACTAAAACACATCTTCAAAGTAAACGTAGCTATTGATTCTGTAATGTCAAAGAAGTATCCTAATTTGGCATTTTACAAGAGACTCTCCTTTCATACTCAGGAATTCACAGCTGGAACAAATATTTTCTTTTTTGTATTCAAACTTCCCTAAAACTTCAAAACATTCCAGCTGTTATTTATAATTGTGGAAAGATTGAGACCATCTCTCAGAGGACACGTCCTGGAATTAAGACCAATCATCTAAATACACCAAGTCCGTTTGTGAAAATGGATGACACATTAAACATTGGTGCTTTTAGTGAAAAATGACGTGGTCTTTTATCACCTGAAGTTGCCTTTTTGAGATTTTGACACTCAGTGAGAGCCCCCGAACGAAGCCTGCCTGCCTCTCTGCCAAGTCTGGAGTCAGTGTAGTCCCACCTGCAGCGGCAGCTTCAACTAGAAGCTGCTGGAATTTGCAGTGGATCAATGGGTAGCGAGGTACATGTCTACCTCGGATGATTTTTTTTTTTTTTTTTTTTTTTGTCTGATAAGGTGGCTGTGAAAAAACAGCTACGGGGTGGTATCATCATCTGCTACAAATGACACTGCAGTAGGTATGTGCCCATAGCCCCTGGAGCCCCTTTTGAAGGACAGTTTCTATGTGGGGACTGCCAAGCTCTTCAGGTCATTACAACCTTTAGTTTATTCACCTTAGTCTTCACCTGCAAGATCTCAGCTCTCCTCTTGCAGAGTAAAACCAAATACATGGGAGAGAGGAATCCCTTACTAGATTAAATCTAACCCAACATCCATCTTTGCAAAATTAACTGGCAAACCCACAGTCAACAACTTCGCCCTCTCCTCCAAGTTCTACCAAGGCCGCAGCAGCTCACATACTCACATACGTGTATGTATACGCGAGGCATGAATGCCGGCAGTCAAAAGAGTCAAAGCAGCGACGCGAGACACACTCTGTGTTTTATGTACTTCTAGATTACGCCCCCTGCAATATAAATCCAGGTACTCTGCATGTTTGTTCCTTCTAGACTTGTGTCTACATCTCTCTTATTTTTCTTACGGCAGATGCCTGACCGGCACACAGAGCCAGCTGAAGCTCCGGTCACTCAGTAGGTGCGAGGCCATTGTGCCGATGGTAAGAATTACTCCGTTCCCGCGCTATGACTGAGCCCGAGGTACCACAGCCTAGGTCTGCACCGCAGTCATCGCCATCCTTCCCTGTCGTTTTGGCCACACAGGCCAAGGAGCGTTACAGCGCGCTCTGCACCCAGGATCAGCTGTGTCTTCACGCAGATGCCCAAGACGAGCTGGTACTTTACCTCGCTGCTACGGGACAGCCCAGCTCCAGCAGAACTGCACAATTAAAAACACTCATCAGGAAGACACATTCAGCATCTCCCTCCGTGTCACCAAACTAGGAAACGCTCCTCATGTCCACATGTAACTCAGAATACAAAGTCTCACATACTGCAGACAGAATGAGACGAAACGGCTGTTATGCATCATCTGGGGATCTCTCTGGGGTCTGGGGAACAACACTGATATCATCAGAGGTGCACAGATTCCAGCAAGTGATGCAGAAGGAATGAAATAAACACACATAACAAATCAGGCTGCGACAAGTTATAACTGGACTTTGTCAGGCTCCCCTTTAGTAAGAAATGAGTAAGTCAAGAATGGTTCAAAACCACAGTTTACCTATATGGAGACCCTAGGACAAAAATCAGTTGTTAAAAGAAATAGTGAGATTCCCCAGGAGCTCACAGAGCACGTACCGAAGGATGCCTCTGTACTCCCCCATCGTTCTCAGTTAGCTGTCTTCGTAGCCAACAAATGAAACTCTCAGGAATACCAGGCAGTACCTTAAGACATACTGGACCCTCTTCATGCAGATTAATTTACTGAATTCACAGCAAAAAAAAAAAATGTTAAAGCTGTTGCGGGACAAATTTCAAATTCTAGATATTGATTCATTCCCCACCAAGATCATACTCTCAAGTACGGTTTGGTGGTACAGCAAAATAAAATATTCATCTCTTTCCACAGTAACGTATGCAAGCGCGTTCAAAACCCAGTTAACACCATATCCAGCTCCTTCCTTTAGGAATTATTTATAGACACTCCTTTTCAAATGCATAATTCATACACATGTTTAACCTTCCAGTAACACACAGAATCTTTAACACACTAAACAAAGCTTTTATTTGCTCAGCTTTTTCAGCATCTTGCTCAACAGACCAGTGAAACGTCTTAACCTTGTAGACTCAGAAAAGCATATTCCCTATAACGCACGGCTCTGTTGTATTTCATTAAAGCAAAGTTTTAACAGATTAACTTGCTCTTGGCTTCTAATGAATAAACAAATTTGAATACAGCCTTTTCTTGGAACATAGTTAATTACATTTGTACCAGGTTGTAAAGCAAAAGGGCAGGGGGAATTCCCCAGCAGAGATTACACAGATTATTTTCTATTCAAAACACATGCATGTTCCTAAATACAGAACGAGACTGAATATTTTGGAAAGAAAAATTAAGGACATCTGTCAAGATAGCAAAGAAAATTAAACAGCAGAGAAACACCCCCCACCTCCTCATCTGCAACCGGTACGTGCATGCCTGCCGCTGGAAGTCTAGTAATCATCTTGTGTTTTTATTTGTTCTTAATGTACTCAACTGAAAGCAGATTTGAAATAAAAAAACCCACCTCAATAAAGGCTTGCATCAGTCAGCAAAGTAACCACCACACAGATCGCACGTCTCCAGTTCTATAACTGACTTTCCGACCACACATCAAAAAAGAAATTCACTTTCTAAATCAAACACATGTGCAAAGATGAAGTCAGGTTGGAAACTATTCCTACAATTATTTCTACAATAGATAAGATGAATTATTTTAATCCTGCACCATTTCTATTTAAGAAAGAAAATCTTTTCCTTGCACCAAAAAGTAAAACAATCACCCAAGAACTAAAGTATTAGAAACTATTACCCACAGGTTGAAATTAAATTATCTGAAGATTTTTGTAAAATACAGGCTTGCTTGGCACAATTCCCTTTGCTACCTTTTGGGTTACGGATTTCTTTCCAGAACCTGACATTACATGTCACAACGTGATTTTCTGCAACTCTTGGTGTCGCTGCTTTCTTAGTGTTTCTTAGAGCGTGTAGGGATATTAACAAATAACATTTAAGAGACTAATTCTGCTGAACAAGGCATCTAAGTAAATACACAAACAATGTAAGGGTGGGGGGCAGAAAATTCAAAGCACCTTCATAATTAAAGGAGAACATTGGCAGCTGCAGCTGGCAAAGACAGGAATTGTCCAATACTAGCATCCTTCGCACTACCCATAACTAGACTATCAACCTGTTAGTTTATGCTACAATTATATTTTTATCTGAAATATCTGTCTGCAATACATCTTTAATCTTCTGAAAGATCACTTCATTTCTCAGTATTATTCACTCCACCTTACAATCTGCAAGGGCTTTGATCTCCCAGAGGTAGGTGAGAAGCCTGAAAGGGCTTCTTGCTTAATTTGAACAATGAAAGTGCCGATAATAGAAATCCAAATAGTGTTTATTTATCAGTCTCTGCAGCACCCTTGACAGTTTGCATTCCAGAGAGCCAGGACAGTACCCTCCGGCTGACGTGCTGACCGTTCTCAGCATCAGCATCCTCACACCTGGGGAACACAGAATGGGAAAGCACCTTCCTCATCAAGTTATCTTTGTGAGGAGTACTCAGTACAAAAGAAGTAATGAACAACAAGGAAATTCGTAAATTAAACATGGACATTAACAAGCAGGTGGTAACAAACAATAACCCAGAGCAGAACGCTCCAGCTACTGACTGATGGGCCATTAAAGGAACGTCTCTGGCACAACCTGGGAGAGCCAACCTGAACTTTATCACTGATAAGAGGGCAACATGATTGTCATGAGCATTGTGAGATATTTCAGGGTACTTGTAGAACTGTAAAACATATTTATGGGACAGCAGAAAGGGCCTGCGGCTTTAGATAAAACTTCTATGAGCTATTTAGGGCCAAAGGGACGGAAAGGGAAGGATCAGGGTGGACTGGGGAGGAAAGAACAAGGGAAAAATGGAGATGAGGTGGCTTAAAAGGGTCTGGTTGCACATAAACATGCTGCAGATCACCACAGTTGTCTGAGCCCTGCACCCTACCAGCACAGACTGCCTTATGCTCTTATTAAATCCTTTAGTGTAGTGTGTTAACCCCACTCACTATCCTACGTGTGAGTGCTGCAAGGTGCAAGCATCAGCAGCTGCAGAAGCAGCCACAGGTCGCAGAGCCAGCAGGGCTAGATGCCAGCACCTCAACAGGCTGGCACGCAAGAGAGGTCTGGTGCCAGTAACCGGAGGGACTGGGATGCATGTTGCATGGTCAGAGTGCCAGCAACTGGAGAAAGGGGCTGCAGGTCAGGGGGGCTGGTAGGTCCATATGGCGGTTTATGTGCTGGCAACTGGAAACACCCGTGTGGGGTGTCCCCCCCTCCTTGAACTTAACCCCGAGTGCATGTGTGTATGCAGAATTCACCAGCAAATGTCAAGCTGGACACCAGTGAGGAGGAGGCGACCTGCACCTGAAAAGACCCGAGCTCTGAGGCGACGGCTGGAGCGCAGGCATCAGGCAGGCTGCCAGCCCTGCTGGTGGCCGACGGATCCGTGAGCGTGCGGGCACTTGCAAGGGGCGTGCAAGGATATGCATCCAGCCGACGGGGGACATCAAGGAGCAGCAAGACCTGGCCACCTGTGCGTATGCTTTATGTGCGGCACGGCAGCACCGGGTGCTACAAAGGCAGCGCTGTCGGTGCAGCCTGCGGGCAGGCGCGTTAGCCTCCTCGCAGCATACGTGCGCAGCTCGCTGGGACACAGCCTCAGCATCGCCGCTGGCCAGACTTGCACCCAGTAACAGCAGCAGCTCCATCCATCAGACTGAGATGGAGGGACTCGTACCTGGCTGGGCTTCAGCAGCTGGCAAGGAGGAATCTCCATGTCCTGGAGACCGCTGGACGCAGTGGTTTTATGAACTTCTTTAACAAACTCCATCACAAACGGTTAGATCAAATTTATTTACATTTTTCCTTTAAATACTGACAAATAAATATAGACAGATGGTGCTATGTATTTGATACCATGTCACACGACAAATGAAAATAGATGGGGTGTATTGCTCATGGTTTGTCTATTACCTGCAAGAGTTTCAATTAAGCAGTTCCATTAATTACCTAGCTCAGTCCAAGAGCATTAGTGCAAAACCAGCTGTACAGGCATGCATAAAAAATTAGGAATATTCATCCAGTATTCACACTGACTTGATGACAGTAATTTGAAATTGTTTTTATTGTTTTTCCTACATGTGAAAATTGCACCATTTTAATGGAAGTGTCAGTCTCATCCAGTTAAGTTAAATCAACAGATGCCTTCCCTAAATAATATTTTAAAATTAAAAGCGCTTGGTTTGGTTTAATTTAGTAATGTCTTGCTGGAAATGAAAGACCACCTGAAGAAACTGAAACATGCACATCTACAAAGGTATCTGCTTTGGTTCATTTAAAGGCCAGCCTACAGCACAAGCAATGGGGAAATCGAGGATACGCATTTCCCCCATTCAGCCACCTTGGTTGCACTTTACTGGCTCTGTAGTAACAGATGCAGGGAACTGCAAGAAAGTGAGAACATCACCGAAAGGTGCTAAGGCAACATGTCTAATCCTCTTATTTGTCTTCAGAGGCTAGTCATCACTTTGTACGTGAAAGGCAGCATTTAAATTCCGTGCATCAAATACACATACAAGGACTCGCCAACAACATGGTGTCGGTCGATGTAACTGTGCTGCCAGGGTACCCCCCTCATCATGCTTTTAACTTAGTCCACTTGCAAATCTGCCTGCTAAGGGGCTTGTTTTCAGTGAGGAGAGGTGAACACAGCACTGTAGAACAGGCTGCAGCCTGAACGTTCCTCACATCAGCATTCAGTGGTGGTAATTTCAGTATTTGCTATTACATTCCTAATAGCAATAGTTACTCAGCGCACGCACCGTAAATTCTCACACGAGCTCACTTTACAGTAACTTGTTAATGCGCTCACATATCACTAAGGTGTAATAAACACAGGCAGCTAACATAGACTAGGTACTTCTGCTTGTTTTCTTGCATGTGGAAGCCATATATAGCTTAAAACCCGATTTTAGTTAAACCGACAGCTTGCTAATGTCACCAGCCCAGGTAATTCCACAGGCAGCCCTCCACAGCAATCTGGGTTGCCCTCCAACAACGTTATCACTTGCAAGAGATGTTGGGAACCAGATGAAATGCAATGATTTATTCTCATTACTGGAAAGCAGAAAGGAAAAGTGCCCAATTCAGAGAAATTTGCAAACACACAAGAGGCACATCCTGACTTGGCAATAACATGCAAATTGGTGTTTTCTTTGTTATTGCCGTTCTAGTTGGTATTCTCATCTAACCTGTTTGCAAATGCAAATTAGAATTAAATGTTCTCAATATATATTCATTTTTTTAAAACAAAAATCACCTTTCTTCAGTACAAATTAATTTCCACAATTCTGAAATCTCTTGCTTTTAATAAAAATTCTAGTTGTTGTATCTGCTTCACAGGCTCCTCTAGAAAGCACTATCACAGTTTTTGAAAATAATCTAAATTCAAAGTTCTGATGCTTACACCAAACCAACCACTCACCAAGTGAAATGAAACGCTAACGAAGTTAAATGTAGGCTGTTGTGAGAGGTTAGAAAATATTTCTTGCTGGCTATTTTCCTTTCAATCTTACAGAACCTGAAACCTGAAGGCAGAAGTGTTGTAAATCACTTGTTCCTACTGGACCATCACCTCAGTCTGTAAGTAAAAATTGAATCTGTCGACACTCCCGTGGGCATGATAGCTCTGCCTTCTAGCAGCATCCCCAGTGAGCTGACAAATCCTGAGCAGAACCCATTAAGAAGCTGTCTGTCACACCACTCACGCTGTGGTAATACCTGCACATCACAATCTTAAGCACAAATATTTAGCCTACACATGGCATCACTCTCCTCCTCCGGGGTATAACGAACTCCATTCCTGCTCCGAGCGGCCAGCACCCCCCTGGGTACAGCTCTGTTACGAAGCATTTCCACTGGAAACCACGGAGGTTTAGCAATGACCAGTAAGACATTCCCCCAACAGTTTTTAAGGTTGGGTTTTATGACATTAAATGGAAAAAAAAAAATGATGGGATGCAACAGTAGCACACGTGCAGCCCTGCCTGCTGTGGCTCCTGCCCCTGGCTGCTGCTGCTTCACGAGGCAGGCAGAAAAAGAAAGGCGATAATCCATCCCCGGAACCCTGCGTCAATGCATCGAATGCACAGGGAAACGTATGCTCATAAAAATGTAAACATTGCAAAAACATGGCTAAAGATTAGATTTATGCCACACAATATGACTCCACTCATCTCTCCAAGTTGTGAAGAACCTGGAAGCAATGGTCAGTCACATCCTTCCTGACAAAACCACAGTTACTAATTGACTGGTTACGTTACTTCACTGGTTATACCTTTTTAGGTATTTGTCTCAGAAACATCGACTGGTTTTTGAATGAAAACATGTGTCTCTGTGAGCACCAGCAGAACAATGAGCAAAAGGGACGGTCTGCACGGCTGGGGCACTGTCCCCAGAGCATCGCTCCCCAGCAGTGAAACTGCAGAACACGCTGTTTACACTGAGATCAAAGGGCCTGTGCTCTGATTAATCAAACCACAGCAGAAATGACTCATCGGACCCTGCATCCTACCGGCAGGATGGTGACAAGGTTGCAGAATGTCACATCCACTGTTCCCCTTCCCCTAGCCCAAGAAGGGAAGGGACCACATTTAAAGCAGGCATCTGAACGAGTGAAAAGAGACAAGGCACAGCAACATGGCCTAAGGTCTGTGCAGGCTAAACACACACATATCCTGAGGCACAGAAAACCCCTGTAACATATTGCTGATGTCCATAAGCTCTGAAAGACCTGTCCAAAAGCTAGATCACCATCACCCAAGAACCCTAGATAGGTGAAAAAGACTGGGTAGCCAGTGTCCCTTCTTCTCTGCATCCAGACAACTTGAAGTGGCTTGGTACCCGCAAGTGTCAGTGAATTAAACATAGGAGAAAATGACAGCAGCTAAAACCAAGCTTGTTTAATGACTCTGTAAACAAATAAATATCACCTTCCCCCTCCATAAAACCTATCACTGCCTTTTATCACTGATTTCCCAACACCAGCAGCTGAGATATAAGCTTCGCGTTTATGAATTATATCCAGTTCATATAACATTCTGATGGGCAACGTGACATTTAGATTCCGCAAAATCTGAGATTCAAAAAAAGAAAGGCAGTATGTCAATGAGACCCGACATGTGCTAAGAAGTTGCTTACACATGGCAGCATAAACAACTGCACAGGTCCCTGGAGCAAAAATGACAAAGGAAGGGAAGGTTTCCAAACGGGGTATTTCAAGGCACATTAGTGGCTCACACTAACAGTTAATTCTTGGGATGGAGAGTCAAAGTAGATGCAATCCTCATGGGCTTTTCTCGGTTAAAAACACAAAATGAGGATGTGCCCAGGCTCCTTGTGCAAACACCTCGGAGAAGGTGTCATAATACATTACCAGGTGTCAGGTAGATAAACTCTCGTTGCAAGTAGAGCTACAGCCGGCTTACAGCCCCATGGGGCCACAGCAAAGCCAAGAGAACAAGGTGTCTCTTTTCTTCCACAAGTCTGTCTTGCAACAGGAATTGCCTTTAAGTATTCAAGCCTACCTATCAGCCTGCTAGAACAAAATTAAACAGAAAACCACCACAGAAACGTTATCTTTTCTCTCCTACTCAAATCCTATAAATTTTTTCTTTACAAAAAATAACCACTGAGAAAACTTGACTTAAGTGGTTTCTTCCATTATATATTTTGCTTAATACTCTCTGGATAATCGACTGGTACCAAGACTGCTATGTGCACATCACTGCTGTTTTTCTTACTTTGAATAAAGGTACCCACCACTAGAATGTACCTACTGCTAGAATGATGGGTACAGAAACAGAAAATAAACCCACTGCTAGAATGATGCTGTATTGCAGCTGAATCCCATATTTCTTCAATGTCTAATTAGGTATGTATTTAAGTATCTTTATTTTACCTGTTTCACACCCCTCATGACTTAGATGGAATACTGTACAAATAAACAAAAACACTGACTAAAATTGAGCCCAAAAAGTCTGAGAAGGGGGAAAAAAAAAAAGTTAAACAGAAGAGAATAAAAAAAAAATAAAAAAAGGAAAATAAAAGAAAACCCAGAAAGGTCAGAGTCAAGAGTTACATGTATCTAGGCAAATAAAGAGTTCTGAAATAATTCTCAGAAACTATGCGGAGAAGGTACTTTGCACAAGATAAGATGCATCAAAGGAAAGGTCACAGCAAAGACGAAAAGGGCAGCCTTCCCAGAAGCTGCAAGAAGAAAAGTTACGCTTTGATACTCTTCCCATTGTCTCAGCCTTTCCAGTACTGAAGTACGTAACCAGCCAAACACAATGCTCTTTGAAATTACCTTCTGAGGAGGACTTGAAAGCCTCACCTGCCCTTAATAACAAGAGTGGGACTCAAGGCAGTACCAGTATCACAGCCTCGGACCCCAGCCCTCCAGCGAACTGAGATGCAGCGCGTGAAGGCATCACCCTCACGTAACTGGCTGCTGCGATGCAGGGGACAGTCTCTGCAAGACAGGCAGAAGAAAAATTCCTGCCTAAGCCTCAGCTATTCCAGCTCACGTGTCCAGGGTTTCAGAGCACGTGCACCCTTACTGTAACTTCTTAAATTTCTGCAAACAGATTTCAGTGAGGAGCGACCTATCAAGGTCAAAATAAAGACTGTTTCTCACCTGGTCTGCAAAAGGAAAAACAAAATTATCTATTCTTGCAATCTTGTCCCCCCAAAAAAATTTCAAGATATGTTTATAGAAGCTTGTTTGTTAGGGGAAAAAATCTTAGAAATACTACCAGAACATCTCTATCTGCAATTGAAAGCTTATTTGCTAAAAAAAAAAACAACAAACAAACCCCAAACCAACCAATCCCAAAACTCCACAATAACCAAATTAGAAGAAATAGATTTGTGAGTCATGAGCAGCACAGAAAAAAAAATAAAGGCTCTATGAAGCTGTATTCTTTTTATCCTAAGAATTTAAGTCTCAGCCTGTAATCCTAAGCTTTAGTCCCAAGTGTATTATCTTTCCAATTCATTTAAATAGTATGTTTGAGCTCCATCAAACTTCTGCAGAGTTAAAATATTCACTTTATGTTTATTCTCAGTGACCAGGATTATTTTCTTCAAGAGCTGCTAATTCTGAGCATTACTATTGAAAGTGACAAACAGCCCCTACAGAATCCAGGTGATACCCACATCAGACCACCTTTGATAGAAACAGCAGGAGCAACTGGTTAGGAACAGCAAAAAGCAATAGAAGAAATTATTTCAGAACAAGGTAGAATTGTCTTTGGCATAAATAATAGGTGAATATTTTTATTTGTTCACTTTCTTTTTTCTGAGTGCATTGCTCAACCTAAATTTGTCTGAAGAATTTATGTCATCTACCCACGTGTCCATCTCAGAAGGTGTCACTATTTTCTCAAAGACATTAGATGCTTTGGAGAGAATTTTGGCCTTAATGATGGCATGAGACGACTCGAGTTGCGGCAACACCAGCCGCATGCACGTCCCTTGTACACCAGCTCCAAAGCAGAGGCAAATTCTGTTTGCAAGCCACAACACGTTCTGCTAGGTATGTGCAGCCAACCACTGAAATCCTCAAAACCTGTCAATGATGTCAAACAGGACAGAAATAGATCTTGCTTGTTTTTCTTAAATAAACTTGCATTCATCAAAGAAACAGGAACAGAAACCTTGAAGAGAAAGATTCTCTTTTATCACACCCACTCCAACAGCACTACACCACTCAAGTTTTCTTGGAAGAATCACTTCAAGAAAAAGAATTGTGTTTGTCTCTTTCTTTGTGTTTTCTCTCTCCACTCACACTGTCAGCAACAAAAACATTTTTTTCTTTTTATTCCAAAGCCCCTCCCCCCCTTTTTTAAAAATAAAAAATGAGACCTTGATACCAGCAGGATCTATGAGGAGGCTCACCGAGCCATTCCAGGTGCCACTAAGCAGAAGAAGGGTGTTTGTAAAGGTCGGCCCTAACGCCAGGTGAAGGAGCTCCAATTTAACCACACAACAAAGCAAAACCAAGGCGAGGAAACCATCTGCAGCCTCATTCTTTACTACTGAAGACTTTATTGACTGCTAAAAGGACAGGCACCAGAACGAGCAGGAAACTGCTTTCGGGAAGTACCATAAAAACTGAGCTGGCGCCCTCAGAGAGTGACAGGCAAAAACCGGTTTCAGGAGATCTCATGCTATCCCGCTACACTGCACATGCTGCTTGTACCCTACTGAGTAGTCTTTCTGATCTCCCACTCAGCAACAAAGTAAGAAGTAGAGCTTTAATGAGGAATGAGTAAAATAAGAATACTTACGCTGACCCCACCGGCCTGTTCTTGGATTCAAATAATTTGGATAAAGTCCATTAGGACGATCCATTTTTTGAAGCAGCTTCCGAATGTGCATGACCTAAATTAAATCAAGAATCAGGATCACCACTAACAAGGTTCATCTGCTCTCTGCACATAGTTAAATCTAATCTTTTTTCTTTTTTTTCTTTCAGTAGTAATTTTCTTAATCTGAACCCTGCTTTCTTGAGGGCTTCCTGCAGATTAGTATGTTTTTATTTTTAAAGGACTGCTCACACAAACATGTTTAAAAATTCTGGGTTTTAAGTGTATGCTGAAACATGTAAGAAAACTTGTGTTGTCATAATTTTTTACTTGAAATACAAGCATGAAAATATTTACCTGCTACCAAGTATGCAAACAGAATTCAATATAGAAAGTACTTCCCTTTTACTGCAATTTATGATGAAACAGCGTAAGAGACACTTGTATGCTAAAAAACTGAATTTGAGACCCACCTTGTTGTAGTAAACAGGGTCCCCTGTCAAATAGCTGAGGTGGACAAATTCCATGTGCAGGGTTCCAAACTCCGCAAGGATGCTGCTGCCGGCAGAAGCCCAGCCCCAGTTTCGACCCACACCACTGAGTTCCAACAAATATGCATAAAAAAAGGGAGAAAACAGCAAGATTCAGCATTACTGTGCACTAGTAAAAACCACCGCAACAAATTAACCAAGTAACAGCAAAATATTAACCCCTAATTCAGATTACAGGAGTTGGGGGTTGATTGATCAGTTGGCTCATTGGTTGGGTCTTTCTGGAAAGAAGATACCGTAACCTCATCAACATAAAGTCCTCTGATTAAAAGATGTAATATCTCAATATCACAGAAATATAATGACCTGACACCGGGCGCAACCTCCGTTGTTTATTCACTGTATGTCCCTAAGGACGTGAATCAAAAGCAACGCTCAGAGAAGATGAGGATGCTTCTGGACGTGGCAGCACTCGCTTCCCTGTTCTGCCGGACATCTGCTGCGTCCCCTTGGCCTGGGTGGGACATCTGCTGTGTCCCCTTGGCCTGGGTGGGACATGTGCTGCGTCCCCTTGGCCTGGGTGGGATGCACTTCGAGGCAGTATCGGACACTCCAGCAGGACTGGAGCGGGCCCTGTCCTACCTACACCCCAAACCAGCATGCTTACTGTAGGCAGAACAGTTTGAGTTCCTCAGGCTCACGAAAAGAATCAACAGAAAGTATCGTATAACTGGTGTCTTTTGCACTTTAAGAGATACCATCTTGCCGAGTCGTAACTCCTGAACTCCCTCTAGTTTCACTGAATTTGGGAGTTTTCACCACGTTCCAGCATCAGGTCTTTTAACTCCTGACGTTAACTACATTTTCCTGGAGACTACTTCTACCTGCTCTCATGAAAGATTTCAGTTATCAGTAGGACTACAATCAAGTAGGAATGTCTTTTTACTTATTTTTTAGATTACAAATTAGAAAGAGGAAACGTAAAGGGAAGATGTTGCTCACAGAGCAGTACTCGTAGCTCTGACAACCGCTTTTAAAAGGCAGTAGCCACTGCTTAGGGAGTGCAGAGACAAAATCATGGCTGGCCCGGGGCTTTTTGGGTGCACAGCTCTCGTAGAAAAAGAAAATTAGGTGTTTCATGATGAACACAAAAGCTAATACAAGTCAATAATTCCCCAAATATTTCTTTCAGGTCTCACCTTCCACTGCATGGCAGCCTCACGCCCCCCCTGCCCCCGGCACACCGGGCTGGCTCCGCGCCTCACGCGGACCGACACAGGAACAGAACCGGCACGCAGGGAGCTCCGGGCACTCCAGCCCCTTCCCCTCCGCCTGCTGCTGATCCTCCTCCCTGGCCCCGCCGTCCTGCCTGTGCCCCCATACCCGAGCCGCCATCAGCCCCCACGGAAGCCTCACGGCCTGCGCCGCTCGGGCCAGGGAACCCGCCGCGCTGCCCGCGAGCGTGGCCACCCGGGCCCTCCACACACCCCGCAACCAGGGTGGGCCTGGGCTGGACAAAGCAAAAATAATAACTTACACAGCGGAATTTTGAGCCCTAGGAAAGAACACAAGGCTGAGTAAACCGTAATGCCGTGCAGAAAGCACGTCGGGAAATTTAACCCAACGATGTTAATTGCAGAGAGGTCCAATAAACGGCCTCGGAGGGGGAAACGCAGCCCAAGCAAAGCAGAGGAAACCAGGCAAGGGTGGTGAGACCCTGCGCCAACAGAGGGGCAAACCCCGGCTCCATGGGCTTCACCCGAGGGTGACGGCAAAGTCAGGATTCTTTCCCATCACAAGAAGGTACACCAGGCTAATAGGCTCAAAGAAATCCTAAACCTCTTCACAATCTAAGTATGACAAATATCTCCCCTAAAAGGAAAAGATTTAAAACAACTCAAGAACTCTCTGCTATTCGCTATCCTGAATTGCTTAACTGTACACACAACCCAGACACGCATCCCAGTTCAGCTACCATTTAAGAACGTAATAAAGATTTTAAAAATGCTTTGCATCAAAACCGTGCTCCCAAAAGCCAATGGGAAACCCGGCACTGAGCAACTCCCGAGAAATCAGGCAAGGCGATGCCCTTCCCCAGGGCAATGCAGCCTGAGCCGGTGCCTGAGCCAAACAGCCACCTCGAGGAGCCTCCCCACCTGCAGGGACCCCCGCAGACCCACCACGCTGGTCCTTACACCTCAGCTGAACTGTAAATTCATTATCATCTTCAGGGTCCCATCATCTTCTCAAACACTGTGAGTCTTCTGAAGGTAACGTACAGCCCGCACAGTACATAAACCCCAGTAAATTCAACCACAGCCTGGAAATTATTCTGGTTTTAATAGGTTCTTTAATGACTAGAGCGCCAATGATTAAGCCCTAGGGCAACACGTGGCATAATATGCTGGGTACGTTCCAATGACATGTGGAATTCTTATTGCAGGATCAGGAGGAGAAAAAAAAAAAAAAAAAAAAATCACAGTCAGAGTTTATTGCAGTTAATGAGGTAGAGTGCGCTGGACTCTATACTGAAGTTATCCCGAAGTGCCAGGAATGCCAATCTGTCTGCATCTTTTACAGCTCTACTTCTAAGAAGCCCTGACGTATGCCGTAACTCATCTGAAGTCGGAGGGAGAAGGAGCACACTTCCCCACAAAAGAAAATGCGTTACCTTTTCAGATTCACCATTGCCCATGGTATACCCGTAGGTGTGTTGAAGGCTGGAAGAAGTTTTCCTGCCAGTTGCACTGCTTTGATCTTGAAAACCTAAGATAGTAGGATCAATTGCAAATAGTTACAAAGTCTGATTTATCTCCAAGAACTATAAAAGCTGAAATTTCCTTGCCCCACCCACCTCTTTGTATTAGAAAAGCTTTACACTGTAAAAAATATATTAACTTATCATTTATTTTTCACTTGCTCACTTTATAAATCTCATTACAATTTCAACATGAAAAGAAAACTTGTCATTTTCATTTCTTCCTTTCCATGCTCTCCAGCAATAGTGCTTAGGTTCCTATTAAAGAAGAATATCAATTCTCCTCCCACCTCCCTCCACCAATACTAGGAATTTTAAGTGCTTTCCAAAGCAGTCTTTAAATCATACTTTAAGTTTTGTAGCTAGAAATCAAGAGACAGTTCCCCCACCCCCACACAAGTATTTTAACTTTTACAATTTCCAATCTCTTCTTAACAGAGATAGATGTATAGTGCAGACAAAGTTCCTGTTCTTTCATGAACATTGACGATGCAAAACCATGTAAAAAACCACATAAAAACCATATAAAAAACCCCATGTGAAACCCGCAGTTTCCTATGGCTTTTCCTTCATTGATAATGCATTAGACAATAATTACAGGCTTAAACTTCCCTCTCAAGTCTGATTACTCACAGGAATTCCTGACAAGCCAAAATCTCCTTCATTTCTAGCGTTGTTTCTGCTTACTTTTGGAACATAAATCTGCAATAGCCTTATTCAGAGCTTAATGTTTATCGGTTAAACGAGTAATTGGGAGAAAGTTCCTTCCAAGCCTCTGGAACACACCCTTCCCAAGGAAGGCGTTTGGGAGATTCCCATAAAGCTGTTTCTACCAGCTAGTTGTTAGCGTCCATTTTAATTAACGCATTGTCAGCATTCACTGCATTTCTGCAAGATGTATCTTTGTAATTTGGAGATAACGCTATTCACCAGTCTGAAGCACTGCACAAACATGTGAAAAAGAGCTACCAAAATAACTTCTGCAACACGGGTGGACTATGGAAACGTTACCTCTCTGGTGACCAGCAGTAGGACACAAGGAAATGGAATGGAGCTGCAACGGGGAAGCTCAGGTTGGACATTAGGAAAAGGTTCTTCACTGGGAGGGTGGTCACAGCACCAAGCCTGTCCGAGCTCAAGGAGCATCTGGACGATGCTCTCCATCAAATGGCTTCATTTTAGGTAGTCCTGCAAGGAGCAGGGAGTTGGACTCCATGACCCTTACTGGTCCCTTCCAACTTGAGACATTCCATGATTCTATTATTCCAGCTACCTGACCAATACTAGGTAATCAAGAAGAGTAAGAGCTTTAAGGAGGACTACAAGACAACTGGGTTGGGTTTCTAAAAAGGTTTTTCCCCTTTGTAAAGTCTACAGGAGGAAAAAGGAACACACGCCCACTAGAAAAGCAACCTGAAGAGTAGCTGAAAAATAAGTAATCAAGAACATCCTCATTTTTCATATGAGGGTTGGAAAAGATCAATATCTTAATATTTGAGGAGATGACTAGCGAGACACGAAATAAACCAGAAAAGAATATTAAAGATGACATCTAATTGTATTTGATGCAGTGGAGTATGGAGAGATGGAGGTGGATCTGAAAGCAATGAGCCAGGAAAAAGAACTTTTACAGAGGTACTCTAAATGACTTCTAAGATAGGATGTGTCTAAACTGAAAAAGAGGGCACCTCAGAATATGGTTTGACAGAATTGTGAAGTAACAGAGGCAATATGGCTGGAATGATTTTTAGCGAAGATACTGACAAGAGACAGTCTTTGAGGAAAAAATGCAGAAATTTAGCAGTAAAATTCAGATAAGACTCTGACCTTGAATAGAGGACCAAGTCAAAATAAATAAGTATAAATAATAAAAAATAAATTGTATAAATAAGAGGTCTAATACTGGTGGAGTCTATGGTAACTGGGGAAACAAAAAAAACCCGGAGAGAATTAAACACTTTGTCTTGGCCCAGTTACATATAAACAGCCTGAACTACATCCGTAAATACATGTCACAAATCCATGCTGAACTTTTAGATTTTTAAGGGGTAGATGGGCCAAGACCAGACCGATCTGTAGGCAGTCATCTGCAGGGCGTTCCTCTACAGCGCAGACAAGTTTCACCACTGAATTCGGCAGAGAAGGACGACTGCCAGGTGAACGGTACACAGTTCAGAAAGACATCTGTGGTGTGAATTTTAGCTTCAGCTTTTGGATCCTGCACCCTCTAAATGCGCTACACATTGTGTTATTCATTAATAAAGGATGATAAAACATTAAGGTAAGAATATTCAGTGAGAGAACATCCCTAAAACCACCGTTGCTAGAAGAAAATTCCTAACAGCGAATTATTTACGTACCGCTACCCAGCTTTTAATCAATCTGAAACGTGCCACGGTATTTGGGGAACAAGCTGTAGTATTGGAAGGAGTTTCTGTTAGGAGCACATGAAGTCCGGGTTGAGCTGATCTCGGCGCCGGTGAATGCAGACGCCGACAGCTCCAGCAAGGCCAGCACCGTGGCAGCCCCTCCGCCTGCGAGCCAGCCGCGCGCCCGCTGCGGCCACACGTGCCCCCTGTCACCTCTGCTGGGCCGAGTGTGCCGTGTCCCGCTCATTTAGCGCCAGAAGGCAAAACGCTACCTCCCTAGGTCCCTCTTATCCAAGAATAAATGCAAGGAAGCTCTTAAAAAATTGGCTGGGGAGATGCGTTGCTTGCCCTCCCCGCCACCTCCGCCCCGTCTGCTGCTACTGGGGAGCAAAGCCAGCCCCGGCTTGCTGCAGCGTCTACTCGTGCAGACTGCAGCGGGAACGGGGAGACAGCCGTGTGGGCTTTTATCGGAGCAAAGTGACCAGAAGACTATATTTGGAGAGATGTAGGAGGAAAGAAAACATAAAATAAATAGAGATGTAGCAAGCAGTGGCAGATGAGCTGCCCTTTACAGGAGACTGCAGATGTGACCGGGGTGCTCCGCTGAGCTCATTAGTCACTTCTTTTACTAAGTTTCCGACTTACCGTAACAGCATCAGTAGATGCCTCAGGCTCCAGCTTTTAAATAACGTGCTGGCATCAGACAACATGGTTACTTATCATATAGTAAGTATTTTTACTTTTTTTTTTTTTAAAAAAAAAAAAACAAACCCCAAAACAACAGGTTGAACTGATCGATTCTATTTCAGCCTTGGCGGTTCCCTGGTGACAGGCAATGTGTTTCAGGAAACATATAGGCACGAAGGCCAGAGAAGAACAAAAAAAATGAATGGATGGCTTAAAAACAGAGCTCATTAGGAAAAGTGAAAGAATTGGAGTTATTTAGTGCAAAGGCAAAATGTTCAAAAGAGGACAAGATAATGACTTTTCAGTATAAAAAAGGCTCATACAAGGAAAATAAAATAGTAAATTTTCCCATGAACACAGAGAATACAAAGTAACACCAAAATGGCACAAGGGAAAGTTAATTACCAGGATGATGTTGGTGATAAGGATAACTAATAAGAGTAACTAATAGCGAAGCGTGGCTGTGCCTGCTGCAGTCATCACTCCAGCTTCCACAAATGCACTGTGCAGCACACACAGCTAAGAAGGCTGATGTGATCTCGCTCTGCCAGAGAATGGAAGAAAAACTGAGACCCAACACAGCTTCCCCAGCACTCTGCCAGCCCTTCTGCTGAACTGGGTTTGCGCCGCAAGGGGCTGCAGCGGGGGCTTCAGAGAGGAGCTGCCAGAAGGTCCCCCCGTGTCCGACAGAGCCCACGCCAGCCGGCTCCCAGCCGGACCCGCCGCTGGCCAAGGCTGAGCCCATCGGTGACAGCGGCAGCGCCTCAGGGGTAACGGATTTAAGAATAAGGGGAAAAACCTGCAGCGGGACAGAGGAGTGAGGCTGGGGGAGAGCAGCAGCCCTGCAGCCCCCCGGCCAGGGCGGGAGGAGGCAGGAGGGGCTCCAGGCGCTGCAGCAGATCCCCCCCCCCAGCCCGTGATGAAGCCCACGGTGAGGCAGGCTGTGCCCCCAGCCCATGGAGCCCACGGGGAGCAGAT
>JAVJGJ010000057.1:1597831-1607893 GCA_035590215.1 Microhierax caerulescens | reverse complement strand
GCGTGTGAGGGACTGGGGCAGCCCCAGCCCCGTCCTGCGCTGCCCAGGGGGTGGGGGGAGAGACATCGGGAGTGAAGGGAGGTGTGAGGGGAATTAATCCCAGCAGTTATTAACCCCAGGGCAGCTGACCTGTCCATTCTCAGAACACAGACATGCTTTCAGAAAATTTTCAGCAGCCACCAGAGCCTTGGAGAAGTGTTTCCATTCCCTATGGCAAAATCTAATACGCTAAATGTACCCATTTACACCGCCTTTGTTCTGCTAACTCTTCTTTCCGCAAATGATGTACAGCAACGGAAGGGTTCTTCCCCTATCAAACACGAATCAAACTGTTTACAGCTAGGAGGGAAGAGAAAATTAGCAGAAAAAACCCTAAACTCCAGATCGGGTAAGCGGATCCCCCATTAAGATGAAAACATCAATTAGTATCGAAAAACTAGTGTGTGCTGCAGGCGGCTGCGAGGGGCTCAGCCGCTTCCATCCGTTAAACTGACGCCTAACATCGAACCTGCCACCCGCCCCGCAACACGACAGCTTGTTCCTGAGCCTATTAATCCAAGTGAGGCCAAAACATTCAGCAGAAAAGGCCTCAAAGATTAAGAAGATTCTTTCAAAAGCCTTATTGATTGATCCAGTGACCGCTGAGATGTACAGCTGCAACTCTGAGAAGACTGTACCATGCCAACGCTGCTGCAAGACATTCCCTTCCAGCACCACCAACGGCTGCTGTTCTTAACTCTGAGGGGGATTATAGATGTTTTGTACTAATAAAGAATCTTTCATTTCAAGATTAGCCCTTCAGTCAATCTTAAACAGTAACAAGTGCCAGACTTCTGCTTAATTCGGTAAGTTATTACCTAGTGAGCATCCACAGTCATGCAATGTGGCTGGTTCTGTACGTTTGATAACTCTGGTTCCTCCAAAAACAAAAAAAAAAAAAACAAAAAAAAAATCAGACAAAAAACCCCTGCAGAAGTTCACAAACACGTAGTACTCTAGTACTCACCATCAGTACTACTATTAGTACCACATTCCTTCGAACACTAAGCACGAAGATGATGAGGCAGACCTATCTAATTCTGAACGCAGATGAAAACACTCAGAGCATCTGACTGCAAGAGTAGACTCAGACCCTTGTGGAAAATATTTGGTATTTCTTGGCCCCTTCTGAATAGTTCCCTTCCTACCTTCAGAGTTCAGCCTGCAGCCGTGAACTCTTTGCTGCCCTTTTGTGGCTAACCACCCAGCCACAGCTCAGCCCGGCGGGCAGGACCTTCTCCGTGAGCAGGGACAGAGGCTCATGGTGTGATTTACTGATGAAAATAAAGCAGAATTGTTAAAAAAAAAACCACCAACCAAGTAGCTAGTAATAAGCATTGCTGTTTTGTTGCCTGTTCCTACAGAAGCCTTACTGCCCATGAAGACACCCGCATGCTGCTCCAAGTTCCAACACACCTTCCCCTTCAAGGTGGGCAGCGCAGTGTTCCTGGGGCATTCCCCAGGTGGGAATCCCCCTAAGTGGGGGCTATCCTGCTCCCAAGAAACGAAGAAATTACTCCCTCTTCACATACTTGCTTCCAATAAATTCCACGGACTTAATTACAAAGGCATCTTGTGGGATAAGGGAGATGCTTTAAGAGTCCATTACCAGTTCAGCTGTCCTAGTACGACTCGGCAGTGGGAGAGCACTCGGCTGCCACATCTAGAACTGGTCCTGGAGAACGTAAATCCACGTTCACATGAGATTTAGCAAAGCAGCTACAAACTACACCACCTGTAGTGGTGAAACTATGTAGAATTACATGGATACAACAGCACCTCTTCAGCACTGTAGGTCTCTCGAGTCCTAGCAGATGTTCAAGGAAGAAATGAAGGAATATTTGCAGACACTGCAAAGACAACGCCATAGCTAAGGTAATTTTGCTGTCTTCAGTGAGCTGTAATGATTACCAAAGTACCTGATGAACAACACTTAACATTTCTAAAAGACTACAAGTCCTTAAACGAGAGACACTTATCTTGCAAAGGGATGCTCTGTGAATTTATATTAATTTTTCTGACAGAGAATAAAATTATATATGGAATTTAAAAACCTAAACCCATCTCAGCAGTCTAAGATCAGAGATAAAAACACAGGAGTCAACTCAAATCTGGACTTTGATGTCACCTTAAAACAGCTATGGTGTCAACCGGCTCTGCTTTCTTTACTTCCTTCCCTTCAGGTACTTGCACACATTGATGAGATTCCCCCTGAGGCTTCTCTTCTCCAGGCTGGACGGTCCCAGCTCTTTAAGCCTTTCCTTGGATGACAGATGCTTCAGGCCCTCAAACACCTTTGTCAACCTTTGCTGGACTCTCTCCAGTATGTCCACATCTCCTGTACTAGGGAACCCAGGACCGGACACAGCCCTCCCTGCACGGCCGCAGCAGCGCTGAGCCGAGGGAAGGCTCACCTCCCCGACCTGCTGGCAGCACTGGACGCGGTCCAGGCCACCACTCACCTTCTCGGCAAGTCTTGCCGGCTCACAGGCAGCATGGTGTCCACCACTTCCCTGCCAAGCTGCTTTCCAGGTGACTGGCCTCCAGCACGTACCGGTGCTTGGGGCTCCGTGCTTCCCCTAGTGAACCGCAGGACGCTCCTGTCAGCCCATTTCTCCAGCCTGCTGAGGTCCCTCTGGGTGAAAGCACGATGCGCCGGCATATAAACCACTCTTCTCAGTTTTGCATCATCGGCTAACTTGCTAAGGGTACGTTCTGTCCCATCAGCCAGATCATTAATGAAGATGCTGAACAGGATCGGACCCAGTACAGACCCCTGGGGCACACCACCAACACTGGCCTCCAAGCACACTTCAAATCTACTTGGGACCACCACCCTCCCACCCAGCCATTCAGCCAGTTTTCAATCCATCTCACTGGCTGCTCATCCAGCCCCGCACCTCACCAGCTTTTGTGTGAGCATCTTATGGGATACAGCACCAAAAGCCTTACCAAAGTCTAAGAAGCCAATACCCACTGCTCGCTCTCCATCTCCCAAGCCAGTCACGTCATCACGTGTTCTCAGGGTTGGCTGAGCATGACTTCCCCCATGGGAATCCATGCTGGCTGCTCCCAGTAATGTTGCTGTTCATGGGCTGGGGAATAGCTTTCCAAGACTAGTTGCTCCACCACCTTCCCAAGGCTTGCGGTAAGGCTGACCGGCTTGTAGCTCCCTGGGCCCCTCTTTGAAGGTAGGGGTGATCTAAGGGGGATGCCACTCACCCTATGCATTAACTTTGGCGCCCTATGACACTTATTTAAACCTTACTCTTAAGCTGTTACATTTCTGTAAGGCATGCACCTGTTAAACACAGATTCACACAGGCAGAGAGAAAGCAACTGGGTTTAATTCCTTAATTCTATCAGCCTCCAAAATTTCAAAACACTGCCAAATTCACCCCGATGGAAGCCCAGGGCTGGTTACTTCTGTTCATGCAGCTGTCGCTGCAGAGTCCTCCTGTGCCTTGAGAGTTCTGTTCTCTCAAGAACAACAGGATAAAGCAGATAGTACTTCATCCATAAATACTGCATAACTTGCTTTGCTGATCTACTAAAAAAAAAGAACTCATACCAAAACAGAAACCCCATCACTAATTCAGCAAACTCAGAAAGTCAACATTTATGAATGCCGCCTCCTGCACCCGTTGTGATCCACGCCTCTCTTCCCTTTAAAGCTTCCTAAAGTCAAACCAGTTTTTTTTTCACTAAAAGACAAATACCTTTGTCAAGAGATTTTCTGAAACCCCCTTAGTCTTCAAAACATGCAGACTAGGCTGGCATTTTCTTTAACCAGTAACACTGCATGGAATACTTCTACAAATGCTTTTATAAAAGAAAATCATGCTGGATACCTCCCTGAAAGATTAGCTTTTGTTGGCAATTTGGAAGAATGGTAGGAAGGCTAGAAAGGCTGTCTAATTTCAGATGATGCATGAAATCAGGTGATGTAATTGTTGCCTCTGATATCAAAGTCGTAGTGACACAAGCCTCGCTATCCTTAGTATCTCTGTGGAGAGTTAAAGATTCAGCTTAAAAAAAAAAAAAAAATAAAAATGCTGTATCAGCATTATTCTGCCTTCAAGGAAAAAGCTGCAACTGCACCCTGCACTTTACTTCTAAAACAATGAGCTCAGTGAAGCCCACAGGTCCGTTCATACACCCACGATGCTGGATCTCCCTTTGCCTAGAGGCTCTAGGCTGTTCAGAAATGAAAATAAAGGTCATGGTTTTTTTTGGAATACTGAATACAGGGACAGGTAAAGCATTAGTAAAAGAGATGGCAAGAAACTACCCCATCACATCAACTGATCTGGACAGACTAGATCACGTAGGAACGCCATCCTAGTGGCAGTTCTGAAGTTCGAGTTGCACTGAAGAGCATTAACATGCCTGTCTGATCACATTGTTCAGCTACAGTCTACACATGACAGAAAAATAAACACAGAAAAATACTTAAACAGCACCAGTTAAATGCAAAAAAAGACTGATATTCTCCGGTTGACTAAAGCCTTCCCTATTTACATTTTTCAAATTAGCAATTATATGTTCAAATGCTGCTTCTTAGACAGAAGATAATGAACACTATGGTGGCTTTCTACCATCAGAAGGGAAAGAGTCACAAACAGAATTCATAAGCGATACTATCTTTATCTTTTACTGAAGTTTTCCAAAGCTGCTTTCTTGGAAAACAGACATGAGGAATCTAGTTACTGTTGACTGAAGCATCTTAGGATCTAATGAAATATTCATTGGTTTCACACTACTGATATTTTTGAAAAACCCACATAAGATTTTGTGCATATATTAGCTTATTAGAAATATTTGAAATTTTTGCTCTAGAACATCTAAATGTAAAAATTTGGCACGCACTGGACAACCAGCTAATCACATTTAAACTACCTGGCACTGGCTAATAATACCTCAATTAAACTGCATAATTTCTATTCACTTCAATAGCCCCATTAGCTTCCTTGGCAGGGGTTTTGTGCATATCTGAATAGAAAAGTTACACATTCTCCAGTTCCAAAGGGCCTTCAAATGCGAGGCACTTTACACCATTCAGTCAGCATCACAGATCACTTCAAATTCAGAATAAATGTGATGAAAATCTGGCATACAAATGCCATACATTTGTACAATTAATTAATTAATACAAATTGATCTGATCATTCCAGGAAGATATAACGCACCGTTTCTCATCCCTCCTAAATGAGCCAAACCCCACAGCAGTCGAGATAATTGTCTCGTCTATTACTGCTATTAGGAAGTTGCTTTCAGCCTAGGCAATGCTTGTGCTTCATCTTCCCTGCTGTTCACATCACCGACGACTTCACCGCCGGTTTACCTGCACCAGCAGTATTAACCTGCCAGATTAGTCACCTTTGCAAATGAATTGTCTCAATTCTAGAACCAGAAGCAACAATCTTGAGTTTGCACAACATACCAGCCACAGTCACTCCTGCCTAAGCACCCCAGGGATGCAAGAGGGCCTCAGACTCTCCTTTCAGATGATTTGTTCTTGCTGTGGGAGCTCCTGCAGCACAAGGAACCCGATGCGAGAGCACAGACAATGTCTGGCACCTGGCTTAAAAATGTTCTCCCATTAGTTGTTGGCAAGGAGGAAAACTGTTTTAAAGAGTGTGGGGAAAGGGCAGGGAGAAAAATGAACTGGATGGCCATCAGGAAACCCATCAAAAGAGCCACCGAGGGATGGAGGATGGGCACGGAGCCCTGCCAGCGGGGCAGCAGCAGGGGCAGGAGCTTCCAGTCCCCCACCTGGTGCAAGGTGAAGTGCCAGGAGAAGTGACGAAAGCACGGACAGGAGCTGAAGGGAAGAAACTAAAGACATCAGGAGGAAGGACAGGGAACGACTGGAGTGCTAAAGCCGACAAGACGTAAGAAGGGCCCACGGAGGGAGCGCCAAGAGGTTACTTGTCCGGAACAGGAGTATGAGAAACATCTTGGGGAAGCGACAGGCAACGGAGGCTTCATCTCCACAACGTACCCGTAGGAGCTAGAGCTGACCCTAATACAGCACCCTCCAAACATGCCTCTGTAGCCAAACACATCCAGGCAAAGCAAATGGCAAAAAAATGAATCTTGGGAGGTTTTTTAATTAATCTGTGATCTTTGGTGTTTTGGTACTACCGACTGTTCTACTGAGCTGAGTAACCAGCTGCATTAAGCTCCTCAAAGTCCCAACCCAACCAAAGATCCAATCTCTCTATGGTTTTTAAGAAGGAAAATCTGTATTACAAACCCTAAGAAATGGTTCAGAAGTTAAGTAATTAAGCTGTTCAAGCTATGCTTGCAAATCTCATGAGAATCATTTTCATGCAATAAAAAATACCTGCCTTCCGATACTAATCTCTTTGGCACTGGCTTTTTTTTTTTTTTGTAACATCTGCTCCTAACATGTTCTCCCCTCATGTATATCTCTGTAATTTCCCCTGTATTCTTCTCTGCCATGTCATTTTTTGCCCTTCAGTTCTGTGCTTATTGTATCAATTTCTAATTTCTTTCTCAGTTATTCCTGTCTCCTGTTTCTCTTGAATGTGCTGCCAAGCTTTCAATTTCAAATTAATCTTGATTTCCCCTTTAGACTTTGCCAGAAATGACTCAGTCCCTGCCTTTAGACAGTATTTGCCTTTACAGAGAAAGTTACACAGAGATAAAATTACATATTGTTTCACACTATGTGCACTCCCTCCACACAGCCTCCCTCCTCCCTTCGGTACGATCTGAAAGATTACAATGCAAAAATCACAGAGAGAGTCTAGAAAAAAAACTGAAAAACCACATAGCCTATACATCTTCAAAAACATATCCTTTCCACAATGTCAGATGCAAAATACATCACATTGCACCTGATGAAAGTGAGTAAATAATTTTTTGTGCAGTTTTTCTAAGCGGATGAACCGGCTTGTTTTCACAGATTTACAAATACATTTAGCTTATCTACAGTTTATATGCATGTACATATAGGAGAACCAATTTCTGACAGAAAATTAGTTGGCAAACAAAAGCTATGAGCAATGAATTAGTAAGCACTGAATCTTCATAGCTGCATAAATTCTGCAAAGCACTTGAAAACGCAGACATTTATTTTGAAAAACGGTGAGATAAATACCCTAAACTCCTGCAGCATAACGTATAGAACTCAGGGCCAGAAACATAAGACAACAAATTTATTCTTTTATATCATGCAAACAAAAAAAAATGCTCAACAGACCATCTGTATAAAGCTTAATTACCATGTTAACTTTATAATTACATCAGTAAGTAGTATTTAAGTGAAACGTTTCTTCCAGAGATGTATCTGGATTGAGTCATACACCACATATGTCCAGGAGAGGTAACTCTCGGTCCTTCTCAGAATTTTCTACCACGACTTCTGGTTTTACACAACCTTTTTAAGAATGGGATTACCAAGAGGTCTGCAGCACAGCAGCACTGGCCCTTTACTCATAGACTTATACAGAAATAAATCCCTCCTCATATTCAAAACTCCCATTTATAAACCCAAATGCTCACGGGTCTTTTGCCACAGAATTTCATACCAAAAATTCAAAGGGAGCTGCTTGCCTTTTGCAGGGCCACATACTCTTCAAAGCCACAGCTACTCAAAACACATTCCCTCGTTCTGTTCCCATGTTGGTCTGGCCAACGTGGGTTGGTTGTTCCTGTAACTCGGAGCCTGCGTCTACACCTTCGGCAACATTAAAATGGATGCAATTTATACAGGCTAGGCTGAACAATCGATTCAATTCCTTAGAAGTTTTCTATTTATTTGCCATCTCAACATGAGCAAATCTACAGTCAGCTATGAATTCTTATGAGAAGATTTCTATTGTCAAGGCACTACTATACTGATGATCTCTTATTTTCCATTAAGTGAATTTCTAGGATGGGAGGAGGAATGAAACCAGACCAACTGGCTCACAGACCCCTTGATCACCTCAAAGGACCTTTTCTGAACACATAGTTTAAGTGCCTAAACCAAGAGAACACATGTGCAATTTTATATCTTGAATTAAAAAATAAATGCTAATGGGCTAGAGAGCTTCTTTGATTATCAGCAAACAGATTTTAAGAAATGACTAAGAAGCTCATAAATGGTAGCAACACTACTGCAGACAGCATCCCTTTGATTCCTAAGAGTAGAAGAATTCGCCACCTTTACCATGGGATAGCTGAGCATGTCATTAGAGGCAATGTGAGTTTTGTTAATATTTTTGCCAGTTTTCAGTAGCCTTGCTTTAGCGTTCATGGCATTTCTTTTTCCCCTCACACTACCTGTTCTTGTCTAAGCACTTTTTAATATTCAAACTGCTTTCTAAGAGGAAAACATAACAGTAAGCACCGAATGAAAACAAGTTCCAAAAGACAAAACCAGCCAAAGACCCCTGGGTTTTAAAGTGTTATCATGTCCAGAGTTGCATTTTTATTTTGTTTTAAAGTGGGGGGAAAAAAGCCCTGCTGGAAGAACTGTGTTTTTATTGACAAAAGAGAATGCCATACTCCCTCTCCTACATCACACTGAGCACGAAAACCCTCAGTGCAGACACTAACTTAGGCAGAACGAACAGAGGAAAACTCGGCAGGTAGAAATTAATGTGTTACTGTGTCAGCAGCAATGCCAATAAACCAATGCAATAACAAGGTAAGATACTGTGCTTGCTGTCACTGGTGCCCATCAGCATCAGCATGACTGAAGAGGGAGCCAAAAACTAACAGTCGTGGTCATCAGGAGATACACACGGTGAGTAGTTACAAACGACCTGCTCAGCTTTTATAGCCCTCTACAGGAACTCAGCAAAGAGTGAGCTCTAAGAGCGGCCACCACCACCTGGCTATTGTATTTTCTATTGCCAGAACACCTTGTCCTTTATTTCTACCAGTTTAAAGCACTTCACACTAACAGGCAAACCTACTTCCAATCAGACTTAGAGGAAGCAAAATTGCAAAGTCAGTTTTCCCTTTCTTTCCTCCTCTTCGGGTGCTGCGTGGTACCAAGATGCAGCAGTAAATTGGGCCAAGTGTCACTTGCCAGGCAAGAAAAAGTTTACTACATGTTACTACGTGTGGTAAACAGAAATTGCACAAGGATTAACGCTGCACTGCAGTGAGTACTGGCAATACCCAGTATGCAACAATGCTTTAAAGATCAAGGGGGAAATATTTTTTTTTTCAGGCTGTCCTGTTAAGAGACCAGTGAGCTGTCACAACTACTTATGAACAAGCTGCTCATCTCCTGGCAGCAAACTGAAATCTCACCTTCACTGGAAGATGAACCAGTTCACAAAATACGTTGCCTTGCTTACTGGAGTCCTATACTTTATATATTTAGGTCAGTTGTTGGGGACATCCATTGGCATATATAATAATTTGATTAAAGAATCTTCCTGAACATAAGAGAGGCTGCCTGCCAGTTTCCTGGGAAGGATTAGTTCAATTACCTGTTAACAGAGTATCAGGTACTTAACAGCCCTCGCTCTCTGCTTTAAATGAGATTTCGGGCTGGGTTTATCCAAGCGGATTACATTATTATTTTGCCCAGAAAGATATATGGCTTTGATGGTGTTTATAAAGATGAGGAAGACAATCATGTAAAGGAACTGCTCTATTTCTGAGGCTGGGAAAAGTAAACACAGTAAATCATTAATTTTTCTTATATTGCAAATATCCTGAATAACTTTATTCAACAATAAGCCACTCTTTTTATTGTATTAATAAATCATCAGCAGACAAGAACACTTTGTCATAATGGTGTAAGTGTCCTCCTGCCACTATCACGCAGCAGCAGGTAGAATAATATTCACTTTGTTTTCCTTACTTGATGCTGTTTCTCAAGCACGGCCACATGCGCCGTACAACTGACCCTCTACCCACCTCCAGGCTCCTGTCCTTCCATGCATTATTGCTAGCAGGAATATTTTATTTGCCACTGCCAGTCACAACAGGAGTTTTAATGATTTGTGAAGCTCCACTTCGGGGGGCGGGCGGGGGGGGGGGGCCGCCCGC
>JAVJGJ010000057.1:1584213-1597731 GCA_035590215.1 Microhierax caerulescens | reverse complement strand
GTAAAATACTCCATGTAGTTTCCCTTTTTAAAACACACCAAAACTTAGAGTCTAGATAATTCTCGAGACCCGGGGGGGGGGCGGCGGGGGGGGGGGGGGGCAGCAAGCAGTCAGCAGGTGGCTTGTGCACTCTCTCCACCTCCACGATGATGATGCTTATGATAATGCTTCGTTACTCTAAAGGCAAGATGGGGTTAACTCGTGCACGCCCTGAAAATCTTTATGGACTGCTAACAACCGCTCTAGGCAAAGCATGTATCGCTTCCTTACCCTCAGTCAAACCAGAACCTAGGCAAGAACTGGAAACAGCCGCCGAACGGTGCTGCAAAGAGCTGCAGCCGAACCTCTGTGGGGAGGAACCCAGAAGCCGTTGGCCTCGACGTTTGGTTTCATCAGAGACCCCTGTGAGATGCTAGTTCCATCCCAGTTTTCAGAGACCCCTGCTAGCTGCGCCATTCCTCTTCCTGGTTCATCGTGCGAGGTTTCCAGAAGTTTTAAGGACTCTAGTCCAGGAGGACCACAGGCACTCAAGACACTAATTGCTGAGGAAAGGTAAAGTCATACTTCTGTTTACAGAAGCACCCCAAATCCAGTGAATGTCTCCAGTATTTTTATCCTTAAGTCCATCCACTATGCAATTATTGATGTCTGACACTAGCATGGTAGCACGGACTCTCCCAATAATACCACAAACCTTCACGGAGCACATGCCCAAGACAGTTTTACAGGGAAGATTTAGAAGGTTCCTCCTGGGTGCCTATAAAGCTGTGAGCCACCTGCCAAGGCTCCTGCACAGAAGGCAGGAGTGATGAGCAGCTCTTCCCCCGTGACCTCCCCTCTGGCTGGGCTGGCATCCCATGGATTTGCAGGACAGGGCAACACGTCCCAAGCACCTGTGACCTACCACCCATCTCCCAGCTGGAACAGAGCAGAAGCTGCAGCACTGAGCTACAGTGGTACACACACCGCTTCGGGGGAAACCCATGCCAAAACCACCCCCTGAGAAGAGGCATTCTAGAGCCCCTGATATAATTAAAAAAAAAAAAAAAAAAAACGCAGCACAAGCGTATCAAAACAAGCAATGACTTCTTGAGGATCAGAATACAAACAGGCTTTCCCCTCAAAACGAGCATTAAAGAAGACTACAAAACGATGTAAATAAAGCTCTTGCCTATAGAGAAAGACACAATTAAGTTATGCAAAACATCAACTACAAAAAGTGATGTCATGTTTAAAATCCTTCAAATCAAAATTTCCATTAAATACATTTTCAACCTGAGTTAGTTTTCATGCCCTGAGTTATTAAGGCTGAAAGGTTCAAGCTCCCCAAAGGCAAAGCTCAGAAAAGCAGGGGAAGCTCACACATTTAAAGGATTCATCTTAATTTCAACATAACCCAGGTACCTGAAAGAAAGTCTGCAGTGAAACAAAAGAAATCCATGTAACACCACATTCCTCTGACTCTTGGTCTGGCTTAACTACATCCCTTCAGCCTCCTGGCAATGACACGCATTTTGCATCCTGCCTTCTCCACCCTGGCTATACTTGCTCCAGATCCTCTCCCTCAACGTTAGAGGATTTTATTTCCCTCTCTCTGTATACACAGCATCTCGCCCAACTCCTCACACGTGCAACACGAGAGCGCAGAAGATAAAGCGTGCCAGGAACACGCAGGGGATACGCCACAATCCCTAACCAAGGCTGAACGTTTGTGAAGGTACGTACACACTGCAGGAGGGTTTATTAGTGAAACTGTACTAGCAAAGGACTGCCCCTTCCAACTCACAGAGCCAAGGGAAGGGGAGAGGTGGGACTATGAGAAGAGCTGTTATTTGAAGGAGTTTCCCCACCCCGCTGGGGTGACACCACGGAAGATGTCCGTGGCAATGAGGGCTTGCCACCACGGCCAGCCACACGGTGTCACAGATAGGCTGTGACCATGGGGCTGGGGCAGACTTGACACATCAAAGGCAGGAGACTCCATCCTCAGTTTGGAAGATGCAGGTAACGCCGCAACAATCAGTGGACGGGGCTCACCTCTGCTTGGCTAGGACTTGCTGAGTGACAAGTCGAGTCACCCTGGAAAGGCAGGCACTTTCTTGAAACAAGGAAGGAGTAAGAAGTCCCACAGCATGGAGAACAGCTGCAAGACAGTGGCACTGCTTCTTCCCCTCCTGCTGCTCGTTTCTTCTGCAGATGCTGACTCAGCAAAGTGGACCTGAAGTTACCCCAGAGATGGGATGATACTACTGCTTCTTAGTCCCTTCTCCTGAAGAGCAGGGATAGCCAGCCTTGCTGGTGCCAGCCCCGTCAGAAACTCACCTTCTCAGCCTTATGTTGTGTTCCTTCTTCGGTGAGGATGATGGTGACAGCAGGGGCCTCATCCAGGAAAGGTAACTGCAACTTCTGAGAGCTCCAGGGAATAAATTGTACTCTAGGATTATTAAGCCTCAGGGGAGATGTTGCAGTATCCAGAGACAGTGAACATGCCTACGATTGGGATCACTGTGAGAAGATTCCTGTAGATTTGCTCAAAAATCTGGACTTTATCTATACCTCAAGAAGTCGGACAGGCATTTGGCATGTACTACTAGTGTCACAGTCATCCTAGCAGTGGGTGCAGCCACTGCTGGAAGCTATTGGGCAGGAGCCGTCGAGGTGACAGCAATTCATCAAACGTGTGTTCAAAATCTTTGGCCTTTTTTTACAGTTACAGCAACCAAGGCTGCCATCTTCTCTGTTTGCAAAAACATGGCAACACTGCTCTTTATCTTGCTTATGCTTTATCGCTCCTATGATCATATAGTGTGTTTAATTGCAGGATTATTCTGCATGTATGCACTGCTTGGGCTCTGCAGCTGTCTCTCTCTCCTTCCTTGAACAAACTCCTATTTGGACAGCAGAAAGTTAATTTACAGTGTCTTCACAAAGGCTCGAAGTGAACAAACTGCTCCTAGCAGGGTTCGGCATCACTGCCATCTCTTGGACGGTCTTCAGAAACGGGGAAGAGTGGGCCAGGGATCCTGCAAGATGCTGTTGGAAATCTCCATCTGCCTTTATGAGCTCAAAGAGGTTGATGTAACCGGTATGAAGAGCTGCAGCTTGTTTCAGCTGGCACTGCTGCTCTGTGATGTCCTCCTTGTACTTACTGCTCCCTCACCAACCAGGCGTGGGGGCAGCGTAATAGAAATTAGAGGTTTTTGAACATTTGTTTCAGCACACCATGAGAAAATGCCATTTCTGCTGAAGATTCCAGCGTGTATCCTACATCAGGTTCTGACAGACATTTTGCTCTCCTAAGCCTTGACGACATTGTAATTCCCGATCTCCTGGTACCCTACTCTCACAGATTTGAGATTCAGGCACACTCATCATGGATTGACTTTGTAACTTCCAGCTGTAGGGTCTGCTGGCAAGCTTTGTTGTTTCAGCATTAACACAGAAAGATCTTGGTGCCATCATCCTTACCGCTTGCCTGGCTGTTGCTTTTATGTGCCAGGAGTTGAACACATTTTGGACAGGCAGTGATTTTACAAAGCAGCTCTCTTGGCCTCCCTTGGAAAGCAGTATCAGCTACACTGATGCCAAAAAAGTCCCAGATCCACAAATGTGGCAGAAAGAAGTGGAAGAACATGTAACCAATCATACACCCAATAAAGAGCAATTAGATAATGTGTTGAAAAGAAGGATTTACCAATAGCAACAAAGCAAAGAAAAAACCTCATGTCACTCAGTGAAAAAGCAAGCACCAAACACGAGTGATCTTGAAAAAAGTCTTAATTTGGAGAACTAGATAGACACTATGGGAGATGAAAGAATTCCCAAACCACATCCTGAGAAACCAGCTATAAAATACAGCTGATTTCCAAGTAACAGGAACCTCCCTGGAAAGGGATTTTTCAAGACTGTATGAACAGAAAACTCCAATAATAAAAGTGTACATTGCAACAGCATCCTTATTTTGTGAAATGCAAGCTCTTGTTCTGATCTCTGTATATACGTGATATTTTCATTAACCATTTCTACCCTGATGCTCTTACATACAAGAGTGATATCAAGATATTTCATTTCATTAGTATTGGATAAGAAGTGAAAGATAACCATAAAGAACACAAAACAGCTTTATACAGTAAGTCTAGGGAATTAAAGGAACCTACTGTTCTAGGGAAAATGCTAAAGAATACCTTGATAGGCTACACTGAAAACTATGAAAAAAGTGGATTCATAGCTAAACGCAAAAAATGGATTTGTGCCAGGATGACACATAAGAAAAGACAAAATCTATCAATGCAACCACACACAAAAAAAAAAATATTGCTTTTTTTTGGGGGTTGGGTTTGGGTTTTTTTAGGGTTTTTTGTTTATTTTAATTCACATAAGGATGATTTTCATCCTAAACTGCCACACTCAGTGTTTACTCCAGACTAGGTATACGGAACATTTGATTTCTACTTAATTTTGTTATCAACTATATCACAGTGTCATCGCTCCCCCCGGCCCCCAGCATGAAGAAGGCCATGCCTAGTCCCTGCAGAAGTTGAAGGATTGTTGCAGGGATTGCCAAGGAACAGCCTGGCTCTGTTCAGATCAGAAGTCATTATATATTTCAGTGCCAGCACGTTAACGAGGCCCATTAACCCTGTTTGACAGACAGCAAACAGGAAGCACAGGGGTGCACGTGAACTCAGGAGGTGGAAAACCTGTAGTCCACGCACCTTAACTATAAGATCATGCTTCCTTTTCGATCAAAATGCAAAATGTAGAAATTTTATCCATTCTATCATAACCTGGGATGGAGAAAAGGAGTGCCTAGTTCTCACAGTACGGCTCTCAGCCACTTTCAAAGCAACTCTCCTAAACCCTTTATCTGCAAAAATATGTAATTAGCAGCTCCTGATGGGGTGCAGGAACAACGAGTCTTCCATTTCCTATTTAGAGATTTTGGTACACGGAGATTACACCTATTAATGTACAGCTTAACAAGGAATAACGAGTGAAGTAAGCACTTTGTATTGGTTGCTCAGTGGAAGCGAGGCAGAAAGCTCTGGCACAGCAGAACAGAGGAGAGCCTGCCTGCACACCCAGCGCTCCCAGGAGACCTCACGCTTTTTTCCTCCATTTCTTATCAAGTCTCTTTTTCCTTCTTTGGTTTGATGGTATAATTTTTTTTAAAAATAATAATCCAATATACAGTATAGCCCACTTGTACTGGGGACCCCAGTACTGTATCCAGCTTTACAGTACCCAGTACAAAAAGAGATGTGGACCTGTTGGAGCAGGTCCATAAAAATGCTCAGAGGGCTGGAGCCCCTCTCCCATGAGGGCAGTCAGACAGAGTTGGGGTTGTTCAGCCTGGAGAAGAGACGGCTCCGGGGAGACCTTAGAAAGGCCTTTCAGTACCTAGCGGGGCTTGTAAGAAAGATGGGAGGAACTTTTTAGCAGGGCCTGTTGCAATAGGGCAAGGGGTAATGGATTTAAAATAAAAGAGGGTAGATTCTGACTAGATATAAGGAAGAAATTTTTTTTTACGGTGAGGGTGCTGAGACACTGGAACAGGTTGCCCAGGGAGTTGTGGATGCCCCATGCCTGGAAGCCAGGCTGGACGGGGCTTGGATCAACCTGGTCTAGTGGAAAGATGTCCCTGCCCATGGCAGAGGAGTTAGGCTAGATGATGTTTAAAGGTTCCTTCCAACCCAAACCATTCTACGACTCTCTATTCCACTATTTTAGCATATATTCATTATATATTTCAATAATGTACTCTGGACAAAAGGCACGGGTTCAAAGCTTAAAAAAACCCCAAGAATCTCAAAAGCAATGACAGACTGGGACTTCACTGCGATGTAGGAGCACAGACAGAAGGCACACTCTTCGACCTGATAAGTATACACCTAGCCAGACACCAGATGGCCCGTCCACCATCAGTCAGGAAAAACTCCTTGGGCAGAGGATTTAATCCAGGGCCTCCCAGGCTGCAGACCGACCTCCCCTGCCACCAGGGAAACCTCAGTGCTGTTCCAGCTCGAGCAGACTGAAACAGAACGCACAGGCAGGTTTACACAGCGTCAAGTTTCACAAGCATACCTTAATTTTCTTCTATTCAAAAAGCATTCTGACATGGAAAAAGATGGTGATTTTCCCCAAATCGGGAGTACTGCCTGTTAGGCAGAGAAACGGTTTTGTCTCTACATCAACAGAAAGGTACAGTGAGGCAAGACAACCAAGACATTTGGCCAGAGGGACAGGCAAACGCATCCTCCTCAAACTTCAGCTTTTCATGCTTATCACTTGAGGAAGCCCAGCAGAAATTCCCACATGTAAAAGGCTGAGCTGCTAAAAAATTCACAGGTGTCGTGTTCCACAAAAAAACGCTTGTGACTCAACACCAGACAGGACAAGCCTGCAGCATTTCAAGCCAAGTTGTCAGCTGCTAAAAACAGCAGCTTTTTCTTTTTGTTGTTGATTTAAAGCTCCGTTTCACTATTTTCCCATCTACTGCAGCGAGAGGGAACTCTTAGTGCAAGAAGGAACAGCAACACCCACAATCTTAAGACGAAAGGTTTAAAGTTTTACCATCACCAGTAACCAGCATCATTAAAACCACAAGCACAGTTGATGCTCCTCTGAGTAATACCACTAACACGACAGCTAAAATAGAGCATGGAGACCAGAGACATGCTGATTTTTAAAAACTAACATGTTTCTAGTAAGAGCATTAAACAGGACAATTTATAAAGAAAAAAATTACAAATCTAAACCCAAACCTAAACTAATAGCCAGCTATACTTAAAAACTGTGATCAATATCTACCATTATGATTCATGATCTGGTAAAATCCTACCAAGCACAATTACCTTCTCCATACAAAGGGCAAAAGCATATAGATAAAGCACGCTGAGAACCAAATTCTCCACAAGGCCACTTAATGATTGAACTTCCATAACGGAGTCTTGGACGCTTTCTTTTATGGTTGTCACTACAGCTTCTTTACCAGCATTGAGTGACAGAAGTCAAAATGAAATAAGAACAGCTTTTTATAACTGTCATCAAACAGCAGTAACTCTTGTTGCAGACCTAAGCAGAATTTTTATAAACTAAAAGGGGAAAAACCACAATTCATTCCAAGCAGAATGTTCATTGTATAGGACCAATTTTTCTAAGCATCAGAAGTATGGAAATTAGTATGAAAACCTTCCAAAGCAGTATCTAGCGACGGTCTTACAGAAGTAGGGGCTTGGAGGAAGGGAGATGGGGACTGGAATGTCAAGAAGGTACAGGAAGGGGATATGAGCAAGCGATGGCCTGATGAACAAAGGCAGGATACCCACCAGCAGCCCGTGTGCATGTTCCCAACCTGACCAGGCAAAACAGCCCAGCAGCGGGGTCGGGCTCGCCTGCCTTAGCAGGGCTAAGGAGCGGCTCTCACATGGCTAAATGCAGTAAAAGAAGAAATGCAGCGTGCCCCAGCCCGGGGCTGAGGAAAACCTTCCCTCCTTGGGAACAGAAGGGAGAAGACCAGATTGGAAATGGCATCTCAAACCTGTTTCCAAGCCCGGTAAGTTCTCAGGGGCAGGGATCTCCTGGGCTCGGTTACTGAAGAGCCTCAAGGCCCCTTCCTTGCCTCACCCACACCGACTGCAGAGCAAGCACCCAACTCGGAAGCAGCCTCTCAGGTACCAGAGGCAGCCCCACCTGCCACACTAGTTTGAGAGAAATTCAGTTTGAACACTTTTTTTAGTTCTTCTTCTTTTGGAAAATAATAATAATAAAAAACCCCCAACATATGAACACTTTGACAGGAATAGTTTTCTGCCACAAGTCATGAAGCGTGTGAAGTCCACTGGAGAGACTGATGCCATAAAAATATTTCTAAAAACAAAAGTCAACCCAGTGGTCAAAATTTAGGAAAGCCAGAGGATAAAAGCTTTGTAAGAAGGAAAGAAATGAAACGTGGCAATGGGAAGTCTTTAAGCTAAGGAGCTTGTTCTGACTTTACCAAGCGGTTCGAAGCAACTAGAAGGAAAATAAATACTCGGCTTCACAAACACAGGCAAAGCACGTGTTTTGGTGGTGTCTGGCTGCACCCACGGCCATACTGGGGCAATGAAGTTCTCGTTAAGGGGCTTGTGCAGAGGTGTGGCATCGATCTCTACAACCAACCCAGCTACTGATGTGGGGTCTTTGCTCTTTCTCTGAGGTGTCTCATATTCACGGTAGAGGACTCCAAGGAGCACACCCCGGTTTCAGTAAGTTACCCAGAGACAAGATCAACGTTTCGAGCTGAAAAGAGCCCGTGGGACTGCTCTACTCGATGCTTGAAGGCTTCAGCGGTCACATAGTACTCAGTGTGAGTGAGCTGTGCTCCAAGCAAAAGAAATACAGATTTCTGACAAGGCAGCAATGCCTCACCGTGCTGCCGAGCTCCTACAGGCGGCACCACCGTGGCCACTCCGAACAGCTCCAGCTTCGCTACGGCAGCTGCTCCTCGGCACCTTGTGCCGTAGCGAAGCTGGAGCTGTTCGGCTCAGCCTGCCCTCCGCGAAGCTTCTTTGCTACAGAAACAAAACCACGAGCATTTGTCCTTGGTTATGTGTGACAGCAAAAGAAAGCTCCTGTTCTGGGAGCCTTCAAAAGAAAACCAGTAGGTTAACGAAGCTGACCTAGATGAAACGCAGAAGCTGCCTCAGATTAATATTTGGGCTGATCGTCCGCTGATTTTTATTCTTTTTTTTGTTAGGACAAAAGTGTAAACTAACAAGGCTTAAGCTTCACCACTACTCCAAGACAAGGGATGGCGGCTACCACGGCTGTCTACCTGCAGCGGTGGCACGGCAGCAGATTCAAAAGGCTGACCAGCAACCCCAGTGACAGCACCACCCCCTGAGGGTGACATCCTTACCGAGCTGCGAGGGAACTCTGATGGAAGCCCTAAGCCTGACAGATCCCGGAGGCAGACGTGCTCACAGCCACAAACAGCAGCCGGCTCTTCAGTTGCTACAAAGGAAAGAGAGGGGCAAAATGGTGTGCTGCCTTCCTTTCCTTTGGGCCTCCTGTCACGGACCCCACAAAGTCACCGTAGCAGAGAGGATGGCTTGCAGGTGATCCCTCTGCAGATGGAGGGCTTGGAGGGTGTGGACATTAAAGAAGTGAAGCAGTAGCACTTGATGAACAATTGACTATCAAGATAAACGCTGGATTTTTGCTTTGCCACTAAGCTCTTCTTCCAAAGAGAAGATACTTCTCCAGGAGAAAATTCAGATCCCAGGATGATGCCAAAGACCTAAAGAACCAACAAATATGGGGGTTTCTCCTGGTTATTTTAAGGGCTGAGGTCTTAAAAATCCCCTAGAACTTTCTGATACCTATGTGGCGCTCCCCTAAACAAAGAAGGAAGATACATACGAATGCCTTGACAAGTATCAAACCTTAAGCCATGAAATATGGCTGGAAGCCTAATATTCTAGGTAGTGGGCTACAGAAGGGCCATGAAAAATAAAAGGATAAAACCAAATAAATCAAAGACATAGGCAACAGATCAAAAGACAGGCAGCTGGTAAGACACAAGAAGAGCCTTGACTTATCCTGTAGGTTGGGTCACGCTCCAGCCTTGTTAAAGTGGTGAAATGAGAGCTATGAGCAGCGTTACTGCTGGACCAAAGTAGGCCACGGTTGCAAGTCTTTGGGTATATGCATCGTTTCAATCTAAGCACGCCTTTGCATAAGTGCGCAGAAGAATAAGCTTATGATCTTTTTTTTTAATAGAAATTTCAAGAGCAGGATAGAATTGGCTTGGTATTTCTCAGTTTGTCACTGAGAAAATGGTAAGAAGATTGTGTAATGCTTTTGTGAAGCAAACCGACAGCCTTGTAGGATAAGTGACAAAACTATTCTGTCTTCATCACAGTTACAGAATATCAAAACAAACCAAGTTATTGTTGGCATGAGAAATTAGTGACTTGACATTTCAGGCTGATGTTTACTTGCGTGGGTATTTTCTGAAAATATCTTGATAAAAACATGCGTTTCAAAGCTCTAACAAAAGGTCCTACACTGGCTGAGACCTGAACAGAAACAAGCTTTAAAGATTTCATACTCTTAAGAATTTGGTAACTTTTGACAACTTGCTGCTGTAAAATTAGGTTGCAAACTACTGAGAAACAAAGATTCTAGCAAATTCTTAATATGCAACATTTACTGGAGTATTTCACAGACACCTTCCAGCCTCCTTACCTCTTGTCCTGAAAGGTAGTATGCTGCTAGAAGACCGCCAATGAAGCGAATATTGACCTCAAAGACAGACACTTCAGAATTCTAGAACAGAAAAAGAGAATAAATAATTAACCAACCCCCTAATCAAAGAAGGAAAACAAAATCATCAAGGCAGAGGCATGCCAATCCACATGCAAGGGTTTGTAGTGTTTCAGTATCTCGATCCATACTGAAATTCCTGTGCACATCTTTCATGACACCAAGTGTTAATTCTAGTTACAGCTTAAACTGATTTAAAAAAAAAATCAGATTAGTTTTTTCTCCTGCTTTCTAATCATACTATTACCACAAAGCGCAATTAAAGTTGTTTGGGGATGGTGAGAAAGAAGGCGAGGACTGTACATTTCCACGATTCAGCATCTTTTCTCTTACGTTTAAGCATAATACCAAATCTTCTGAGTTTGCAGGATGAAGTAGAACAATAATTAAGAGAATTCTTGTAATGCGCTTTCTTAATCTGAATTACCAAGAGCTCCATTTTAACATAGTCTCTGTCTAGGATCAGCCTTTACGTATTTAATGTTATGACATTTACTGCAAGACCACTGAGAAACTGAAAAGAATAAACCATTTTACTGCCTTCCTCCACATTAACACCCTTGGGCTAAATTTGCCAGTACCTTTTTACTCAGTCCTCTGAAAAATTAAGAGGAACTAGACAGTTTTAACATCTTTCTGCCACCCTCCGTTCCCCCAATGACTCTTTTGCCTGCACACCCCCCCATCTGTCTGCCCCATAATCTCTTCATTCAACCTATTAGACACAGGAATATAGTTTTATTAAAAGATTTTTAGATAAGGGAGACTTTTCCTTCCTTCCTTTTATCCAGAAAAGCTGCTACAATGTGCATTGCACAAGCTGACCCACCAATTAGCACACAGTCGAAATGATATTATTGTAGATCTGTCTTTCCTTCCACACTATTTCTATGGTACCTGTGGTTCTATCATGCATTTTGCATGTATCCAAAATAAATGCATTTTGCACATATTATTTATGAAAGAATATATAAATACTTTAAAGGTTTCCTCAAACAGCACTGATGATTAGAAGTCTAAAGTTTGAAATACTCCCAAATAAAGGTTTTTAGTAAAAGACACATTTTCATTCACATACAGGTGATACAAGTATCAACAATGCACCACAGGATTCCACTTCATACCTATTAAAGACATGAATCACACAAGCACAGTATAGTGTAGACTGAAACCAATGACTTCTATTTCCCAGTAAAAGAATCCAAGAGGAGCAAATGAAAGTATTTATTTATAAGCTTCAAACCATAAAAGGAAATAAGTCTGGTGTATATATAAGGCAAGTCATTAACCCCCAGAAATGTCTTTTGATACACAGAAAGCTGTAATTGAACCCCAGTGGGTCATGCAAATTTCTTCCACTCAAATCCTAGATTAATTTTGCAAATTTATATTGAGATTGTCTTGGATCAGACAAGAGTTACAGAAATAATTTAGTTCACCCTCATAATGGTACCATTACGTCTACACTGTCTCTGATATATTTAAGGTCTTCAGTTTTAGACTGAATAATTATCTGGCACTAGCTGAAAAAAGCAGAGTAGAGTTTTTTCAATGTTTGCCAGACAGTTGATGTATAACACAAAAGGAAAAAAAATCCAAACTCCTCATTTCTGAAATGTAGGATGTAATATAAAAACAATAGGAAGCATCTGCCCAATTTTGACTGTATACCTACATTTCATTTTGTTCATTACTGAATGAAAAATTATTTTTGGAACCACAGGACAAGTACAAGGACTGAAATACAAATTCCGCCAGTCTGTGACAGTCCCAAAATAGTAGTAAGGCCAGTAATCAATAAGGATAAAAGAGCCATTTCTTCCATTTAACACTTCCAAACTCTGCACACAATGAAGAATGTCAAATGCTGCCCGGCCAACTGGAAACATCCTGTGACAGATTCAGAACCTGTCGGCAAACCAGGATGACCCAAGTGGCATTCCTCACATTAAAACATCTTAAGGACAGGGAAGAAGAAGAAATTGTATTGTTAAGTAAATTTATACACCGTAGTCTGGAAAGAAATTGTCATTTGCAGCTCCACTATCTCCAATCACTACCAGCAAGTAAAGCTCCACCCTCCTGCCTTCATTTCTGAGGCCCTGTTAGTTCTCACTGACTACTTTCCCTTTCTTCTATTATCCAATTATAATTTGTACTTTGAAAATACAATATACAGATGTATCTTTACTTATAATTAAACTGTGAAAGGGTTGGGTTGTGGGTGGGGTTTTTTTTGTTTGTTCAAAATAAAGCTACAAACACTGAGAACTTCACTACAGTTTGCATCTGATACTTTGAATTGTAAAGTTTAAGTTCCAGCTGAAAGACCCCTTCTGTCTCCCCCCAAGAGGAACAGCGTGAAAAGGACTTGAAAAAGATTAGGCCAAGCTCTACTCACCACACTGAAATCAAGATTTTTGTCGATCCACTCTTGTCCTTCTCTGAATTCATCGTGAAGCCCCATGATATAAAGAGTATCCAATGCATCTACTATGGTAGCACCCATTTGTGAGTTTCCTACACACCAAAAGAAGGATTTCTATTACAAATTCTCATTTCATTACTTTTCTTAAACATCACAAGCATGAGAAAATAACCCAAGCAGTAGCAAAACAAAGTTACTACAAAGATGACAGCAGAGTAATCAAAACGAGCAAGGAATTAGCAGCAACACAAGGGGGATCACTCTTCTCTTCCAAAGCATCTGTCCTCTGGCAGTTTGGCTTCTGGAGAGAAAAGACTAAAGACAGACACACAAAAAAAAAACCCCTTCTCATCTGCTTTTCTAACCTGAATGTGAGCAACTGTACTCAGACACACAAATAAAACAAACCAAACAAAAAAAAAAAAAAAAAGGACAAAGACATTCCGTTTCAAAAAGCTATTAGGAATTCCAGAAGCATCTTGCATTTCCCATGTCCTACCGAAACCTTCCCAGGTTTGCAGTTATGGAAGGCACCTGGTCAGGGATGCAGGGGCTGATGCTCCGGGATGCAGGGGCTGATGCTCGGGGCTGCCCCCCCCCCAGGACGATGAGCTGCTAATGGCTCCTCCGTTGTCACCATTTAAAGTGGAGCATTTAAAACCAAATAAAACTCAGTGGTGCTTTACCCTAAAGGCCGTTCACTTGAACCAGCAGCAGTTTGGGGCTGACAGTGACTCACCGGTTTGCAGGGGCAGACAATACGAGGATGGAGGGGGGACCCA
>JAVJGJ010000057.1:1563228-1584113 GCA_035590215.1 Microhierax caerulescens | reverse complement strand
ATGGAGGGGGGACCCACCAACCCCCCCCAGCCTCCACCCCCTCGGGCCACCCCAGCCTCAGCTGCTGCCCCCGGGGGGGCTGGGGTCTCTGCTGTCAGGGGAAGCAACAGCCACCGAGGGTTTATTGTCACGGAGTGCAGAAAACTGCCTACACACTGAGAAAGCTGCTGAATATCACTGTTCTTACCAGCACTCTATAAAACCGCACAATAACTATATGATTAGCAATTTAATGACAGTATTCTCCTAACAAGTTAAGCCAATTTTTTTTTTTTTTAATGTACTTTTCATCCACAATGGAATCCACAGTGATTTTTACCTGTTTAGAGATCTATTTTTTTTTTCTCTCAGCATAACAGTAACTGACTGAAGCCGTCACCTCCATTGCATTCCTTTCCCACAGGTAAGTGACCAATACTTACAGGTAAGCTTAATTCCATTTTCAGGGATTTCTTTCCCCCAATAATAAAAATTAAACAGTCTCTATGACAAAGTAATCACCTACTAATTTCTTCAAAAACAGCCGTGCATCTGTTTTAATTAATTTAAAGTAGATGTGGAAAGCCTGAAGTCAGTGGTGTGTGTTAAGAATATTCAAGTACAGATCGGAAGACGCTACCTTTCACAAGATTTAATTAAAAGACACCTCCTTTGAGGAACTGGCCACCAGGCACACTCCAGCTCAGGCATACCTCCAGCTCTCTGGAGCCAGCCTGGTGCCCTGGAAGGTTTAACCTGCAGCAAAGTGACAAATCCCACTGCTTGAGCTGCATGGAGGCTGCACTCAACTTCGCACCTCTTCATAAGCATGATGTGACAGTTACCTAATTTATCACTTCAAAAATATGCAAATCAGACCATGACACACGACTAACTTCAGGATTAGCTGACAAGGTATTTTTGACGAAGTTGGAATGTGTTATACTGCTATGGCATTCCAAGTAATTTCTGTTCCTATATTTAAAACACACAGATGAAATTTTTCCAATACACAAGGTGTTTGAACAAACAGGGACACACAGCCTTGGGAAATCCTGAAAGCTCCTCTCGTAATAATTTCAAAAAATGAAAACCTTCTAACTTAATAGTCACAGTGATAACCACATCAGTAAACACTCAAATTCTACAGCTGGCAGGGGTTGAGGAGAATACGTTGCACGGGGACAGACTGGCAGGTCAGCATCCCCCACCATACCACAGAGAAGTTGAGATCCCACTGTAAAATCACCCAGTTTTCCAGGTCTCAGAAGTAAACCGAAGTGTCTACAAGGTGGGACAGCGGTACGGTGGGCACCAGAACAACCTGCTTTCCAGCCCTCCAGAAGCGATCTTAAAAAATACAAATTTGAAGAACCTTTTTCACGGAGTTCTCTGCACAGGGCCGTGAAAGAAGGGCCATGGAAATGCAGAAACCCATGATTATTTCGGCCACCTCACAAAGCCAACAGCTGCACGCAGGGGCTGAGAGCGCAGAGGCCAGCACTGCTGGGTCCTGGGCCAGAGCTGTCTCCAGAGCCGACCCAACGCCTCCGTGGTCCCACAGGGACTGACCACCACAGCCCCGAAACCTGCTTTCAACCTCAGCGCTGAGCGAGCCCTCAAGCCCACACATACAAACCTCCCCTCAACCGTGAGCGCCCAACGGGGACTGATGACAACGCGTTTCACACTGGCTTCTCCAGCTGCGGCCCCGGAGCGGGGGCAGCCCAGGCTTGCTCCGTGTTTCTCACCCTCAAGGGTCACAGGTCCATACTCGAAGCTTTTGTCTCGGCCACTCCCCGACTCTGCGTTGAAGCTCTCCCTCCCAGTGCCTTTTTGCCCCTTTCTTTCACCTTCTGCGTTTGCCTTTCCCAGGCGCACAAACGTCCGACGGAAGGTTACTGAGTCTGTCCCCGCAGCCACGACGCCCGCTGCGGAGATGCAGATCAGTACTGGTGAGAGTTTCTAGACTTTATGCGAGAGCCCAACTATTTTTTACCATGGTCTCCTAGGGATAGCATTTGTATCTCAACCCATAATAAGTTATTAGTTTTTCTTCTTTCATAAATAGGCTATTTCAACCAAATTTGGTTTATTGTTCCTTTTTCTTCTTAAACATATGGCAGCTAATCCTAACTGCACACCAGCACTACTTCTTTGAGGAAGACTCAGAAGAACAACCTTTGCCTTTTAAACTTTTTTGGCTGAACACGTTTCCAAAAGGTCAAGAAATGACAAGTCAGTATTTTGCAAGAGATTGTCTACCCAGTCGTCTTCCTTTAGTGTCAACCAGGCAGCACAGGTCCGGCTGATTCCCTTCTCCTGGGCACTGAGGGGGAAGAATCCAGAACGCAGAAGCCTTGTGCCTACAAGAAGAGAGGGTGGACCTGGACAGAAGGCAACGCAGAGGACAATACACTAACATAGCCCCTTGACTGCCCCATGTTGCAAGACAGGTACAACTGAAAACCATTTGTGAGCTCCACTAGGCTGGGTTAGAGAGCAAAATTAATTAATTGCTCTCAGCTTCTTTCTTGGAGGACTACCTGGAGAGAACGGTACTCTCAATTTGCTCCCAAGTAAGAGCTTCCACTGAGTTCTTCTGTATCTGCTGAGGTCCACAAGCTGACCAGAACAGGCAGTGATGCTGTCATAGCTGTCTTCCTCTACCTTCAGATGCCCTGGCACTACCAGCCAGGCATCAGCTGACACCTAAAGCAGGAAGGAACGGCAAATGTTCAGAGGTCACTGGCCGGCACTGGTCACATATGGTGCCACAGGGAAAACAAACTACAAGGGATAGGCGGCTGTAGTCCCTCCTCCTGATGTCAATACAAACCATTCAGTCTAAAGTCACAAAAAGAAATAATTTTCCATTCATAATATAGTATGGAGTTTTATTCCCCCTTTCATAACTATGCTAAGATCCATAAATTTTGCCTTAAAGGACAAAAAGATAGTCTTCCTGGACACAAGGCATCATTTGAAAAGTAATAAAGTAATTCCAAACAATGAGATGATGCTTAGAGGAGTACACACTGCTTACTATCACCTTGACCAGTCTGATCTATCATTGCTCTGGATACAGAGAGCGCAGATGTCTCATTGTGGCAAAAAAGACTATGAAACAAATTATAATAGAAAATAACACTTCTCGTAGCTGAGGGCACTCCTCCCAGGGTCTGCCTCTGCTCAACACAAAGGCTCAGTTGGTCATGTTGCAGAAGATAGTAACTGATTCCAAAAGGGCTCAGTTTTACAAATGTCAGATTAGGAAGTTTCTTCTCCATATAATTATAGTTCTGGTTGATTGAGCTCCAAATTTAATGAAGTTTGCGTAATGAATGCAATGCTCATTCTTCTAAATAAAACAGAACATCCATCATAATCTAATGGAAGGAATTTAGCAGAGAAATAGCCGAACTATTAACAAAATCATGCACACTCTCATTAAGCAAGAGTATTATTCCAAAGGACTGCAAAATAGTAATTCAGATTTATATTTAGGTAGACTTCAGCTTCCCGAGATTAGATAAATAATTCCTTCACTTGACAGCACATAAATCTACAGTCTGAAACATCCCGCAAATCATATGACTAAGTATAAACAGCAGGGCCATTAAAAGAAAAATGGTCTCCCGATCTAAAATCCTTGCGGTATGCCAAAGTGCTAGATGAAGAACAGGTTTATTTATACCATTTTAAAGTCTCACAAGAGACTATCAAAGTACTGGGAGACAGATTGTTTTCATGTGTTCCATGACAAAAGGAACATGAAGAAAATAAATAGCCCATTTTCATTATGCCATAAGGATAAGTAGAGAGATTTGGGAAGTCTGATACCAGCTATAGCGTTGCTTAGTTTATTTATTATGTGGAAGCAGAAGAAACTAGGAGCAGTGAGGCACTAGAAAAAACCCCACACACAAACTGGCGCAGATCGATCACGATCAGAGAAGACTATGAGGATTCGAGAGACAGGCACACTGTGCAAACAAGGAACAAGGTAACACAACAGAACTATGCCAGCACACTGAAGCCATGCACTCCGACTTGAAAAGTCATCAAACAGATGCTTCATGGAAACTTTCCGTTATTTGACAAGTCACCCGTACCTACTCCTTTCTTCAACAGGTAGATGTCACACACAAACCTCATTCTTCCAAAAAACATTTCCATGAGAGCTGTCATTAGCCCCAGTCGAGGGCTGAGCAGGTGTACTGGCTCTGACGGGATGGAGTTAATTCTCTTCCCAGCAGCCTGCACGGTGCTGCGTTTGGATTTGTGACCGAACCAGTGCTCATCACACATCAGTTTTGGTAGCTGCTGAGCAGTACTTGCACAGCATCAAGGCTTTTCCCTTTTTTCCCATCTCCATTCACCCCACAGTGAATAAGCTGTGGGTGGGCAGGAGGCTGGGAGGGGACACAGCCATGACAGCTAACCCAGACTAACCGTAAGGATGCTCCACGCCATACAGCATCATGCTCCACGAGAGAAGCTGAGTCAGGGAGAGGGTTACCCTGGCAGGCAGCCATTCCCTGGGGACCAGCTGGGCTTCAGTCTGCTTGTGGTGGGTGGCAAGTGTTTGCCTTTGCATTACTTCCTTCCCCTCTCACCCCTTGCCTTTACTTATTAAACTACCTTTATCTCAGCCCGTGGGGTTTCTTGCTTTTGCTCTTCTTTTTTCCCCTGCCTTGCTGGCGAAATAATTTTCCTTCTTTCCCTTTCACCCTCTGCCTGTGCTGTAACACTCTTGCGTTAGTGTCTTACGCTGCACTTGGCACCTATCCAGAGACCGGCTGGAGAAGTAACAAACCTGAAGGAAATACAGCCTGTTCAAAGGGATCTCCCACTACCGAAACGCACGCTAGGTCACAGCGGGGCTGCTGCAGAGACAAGGACACCAGCCCACGTGGGAAATTACCGTGAGGCCACTCTGCCTCCAAGGAAAGTCATACACAACAGGCCTAATAGATGCACGTAACCATTCTTACCCTTTTACCTTATGCAGTGACTGAAAGGGAAATATTTTTTAATTATTCAGTAGACAAGATAGCAGATTAAAGATCCAGAAGTGGGATGCTCATCAGTTCTTTACAATCAAGGTAAGATTTTAATATTTCCTGAACTGGTGACATAAAAAAAAAAAAAAAAAGAATCCCAAAGGAATCTAATGGACACTCTTCTCTCTTGTTTCCAAAGACCACCTGTGGATGCCACCACCAGCTACATTTTGAAGAAAGCTAAGGGAATTGGCGAGACTGCTCAAGGGAAAACAAGCAGTTGGATGCAGCAGAAGTATTTGGGCTGTTACTGAAGACAAGCACCTCTATATATCATACAAATAGCAAGCACCTCTGTGTCAAGACATCCCTGCTACAGAAATAAGTTATTTTATACTCTAGAAGGCCAACTTCTCTTCATAAGCAACAGAAAGCTGGAACGAATAGTTACTCTGTGTAAAGACGAGAGATCTGGGTGTAAGGAAAGGGCTTGCACTCTCAGAGCAGCATAGCCAAGAGGACGGCCACACTGAGGGACAGGACCACAAGCCACCCCCAGACCCACACGCCAGAAGCAGCCCGGGTCTCCCCCACTCGTATCCAGCTCTGTTTTTTTCAGGGCCCTGGGCAGGCACTTACCAGGAGCAGAACCTGCTCCCGCCGGTGCAGGATGCCTTCGATGACCAGCGTGACTAACTGGGGGCTGGGGGAGGACCAATCTGTAAGAGGACTGAAGTCTCGAGGCCTAATTTAACCGAACTCCCGAGTTACATTTCCACTCTGGCCGGTGACCTGAACCTCGGAGCGGCCCAGCACCGAGCAGGTCCCCCCCGCTCGGCACAGTGACTCCAGGAACAGAAGAGGCGGCGTGCCGGGGCATACTCCCGTGAGCAGGCTTTACACCTTGAACCTGAAAGATTAGTTATTTTTCCCGCAGACAGGTGTTTTAATCCCTAGCAACAGAGCAAAAATGCTTCCTTGATAAATTCAGCCTGACATTAAATACCAAGTTATTACAGTCTTAAAAAAAATAAATATTCTTGCTATTGCTATTCCTGACTGCCCAGCTCCAGAATGGCTGAAAAATGCAGATTGGGCAAAGTGGCACTGATCTAGGGAAAAGATAACAATTTCTACTGAAAAAGATTCAAATAATTCAAGTTTTCTGACTGTAGCAACAAGATTTCTTAATGTGATAGACAATTACAGACATGGTAGAAAAATACATAACATGAAAATTAAAAGCAAACAATTACCAACCCAGTTTTCTGTATCTCTTATGAGGCTCTGGCAATAAAGCTGCCACTGTTGAAGCACACCACTTGTAAAATACCTTAATGACTCACAAGGAACAAGATAACGTTTAAGAAAATGAATTAAACTTTTGAACCACAGAGTTTAATTCCACTGTGAAAACATGGGTCACAAAATTAGTCAATGAAACCATACATTTCATACAAAACTGCAACATATGATTTCAGCTCAGCCATAAAATGCAATGAATAAGCCTTTAAGTATCCATGAAGAAACCAATTGCCTTTAACATTTTAGACTAATTAAAGAAGCAGAACAAAAAACTAAGCATGTTGATTGCTTAGTTCTGTTAAATTGCTGATAATAGGCAACATGAAAAGGAGTTCCTAATCTTTTGTACCAGACAGTAAAGTATTTTAGCATATAAATAAAACTAAATAATCAATTGTAACGCCTTCCTTAATTTTATAAATGAGGAAGTAATGGGGAGTGCATGCTAGCCTTTGAATCTATTAAAAGTGGACCTGCAGGTAGATGTCATTAATCACAAACTGCTGCTTAAAAAGCTATGTCCTTATGAGCCAAATTTAAAAACTTTGTCTAAAAATTTATCCTGCAGTAAACCTTCCTCTTCTCCACTCCTCACTGAACTGCTTCACTTCCCAACTAAATCTTATGTGGCCCTTCAGCTTAATTCAAAAGTCATACAAGCACGAGCTGAATGCACTCCCTCGAGTCTGAAGCCTGAACGTCCTCCAAACTGAATCTGAAAAGGGCTTAACATCCCAACACCAGACCCTTCCCATTTTCTACACTTCTTTCCAATTGTTTCCTCCGTTTTTTTTTCGTTACTTTGTTTTTAAGCACAAACACAAAGCTGCATTACTGTAGATAGGAGGGCGACTGTGGGCAGACCATAATTAAGATTAATGCTGGAACTATGATCTGAGTTAGTGACAGGTTAAGAGCGAGGGATAACTGAGCGGCTGGGGTGTCAGGACAGAAGGGTTTGAATGAGCTTCAGAGTAGGAAAAGAACGAGGGAGAGAGGATGACAGGGAGTACAAAGGAGGGGACGCAGAAGTATTCCTGAAGGGAGGCAAAAGTAACAGGTGAACGGTAACGGCCACCAGCCACACGCGTGGAGCGGTCATTTACCCCTAACCAAAGGCACCGCTCCGGAGCGACTGCATTTGGAGGCAGCAGGAGGCGGAGGACTGGAGGGCAGAGATGCTGGGAACCCGGCAAGCAGAGCATGGTCGGTATGTGACAGTAAACAGGAGAGCAGGATACTGCCTGGGCTCCAGTAGAGTTGTGAGGCCTGAGCGCAGAATGAAGTACTGACCTTCCAAGACAGTAAAGATAAAATTTCTTACAGATAATCTTAAGTTAAACTACCTTGTCAGCTACACAGCTGGAAAAGCATCAACATACCCCAACCCCCTGCACCTCTAAGAGCCATCACGTCGCATTCTATCTTTAGATAAAAGCTTGAGCCACTGCACACATTTGGTCCAAACCACATTCTAAATTTTCTTTAAGACAGCTGAAGAGGAGCCGATTTCAGAGTGGCAGCCATAAAACTTCATCAGAACGGTGCAAAGCTTCGGTAAACAACATCAGTGTGTTAGGGCAGAGGCACAGCATGAGCTGAACTGGCTCTGAATTACGGCTGCCTCATACACCTGCTGGCTTCAGGTGACATCAAGTACCTGCAGCTGCCTCCCACTTCACACACCTGCCCGTGTCACTGCCCTGAGCATATTTAGTTTTTAGAGCTCAGTATGCTAATCCTTATTTAGTTGTCACGCCCGTTTACTTAATATTTTAACAGTTAAAAACAGACTGGCTAGCCTTAATTTCGTTTCCTTATCGCACCCTCTGTTCTTAATTCCAAATGATGAGAAACAAGTTTAAATTCAGGAATAGCATTCACATAACCTAAATAATTCCCAAAACAAAACAAGCCTAAGTCCAAAGATTCCCATCAGGAAACAAATATATTTCTTTCCTCTGAGCAAACCATCTGGTTTGTAAGAGAAAACCAGGAGAGGATACTATTGGAGAGAGCAAAAATTCTCAATTTCAGCCTGAGCCCCGAACTCTAATATGGCTTGATTTCTTCATTATCATTTGATGTAGATGTTTACCTCACCTATTCTGTAAGGCAGGTTCCAGAAATGAGGTGTGCTTATCTAATTCCAGTTTGCATCTGTGAATGTCATGATTTATTTTTTTTTTTTAAAGGCAGAATTTTCAACCTTCTGAATAATGCCAGAATTTTCAGCCCTCTGAATAATGCCATAGGATTTAACACCGTCAGTTCAGAAACATGTACAAAAAGCCACTGAGAACAACTGACCTAAATGTGTTGCAGACTAGCTAATACAAACCGGGTGAGAAGAATTCAGTGTATTATTAAAAAGACCAGAAGACCACAGCTGCTCATGGTGACTTTTCCTGATATGCACAGGCATACTTGTGACAGTTTGATGAAATAGCAGTAACATTCAAAAAAATATTCTTAGGGAACCACAGTTGTCTGTCTGTGGCACCAGCACTGCCAAGAGGGAAGAGAGCAGCCAGATTGCATCCTGCCTGCTCACATTTGCAAGTTGCAGAGAGCAACCGTCCCCTGAATAAACACGACATCCATTGCAGCGGAGCAAAACGGTGTTTACAGAACACTCTTTGCCCAACTTGTGGCATCAGCCAGAAGACAGCTTTAAATCAGATGCACTGAGGAAAAGTCACAAGTTGCGTAAAGTGAAGTCTTACCTCGGCATCGACATTACAGTCTTTAAGAAGTGAACTTGCATATAGACAGAGGATATATACACAGAACGTATGTAAGAACATCCCTGAACAAAGGTTCTTAAGCAAATTAACCTGCCATAGGATAAGAGAAAATTGTTCTCACACAGATGAATAATTGTAAGACAGGAAAGTATAAACAACCGGTTATCATTGTGAGGGGAAACCACCGGTGGCATCCTACAGAGACGAACGCTTGGGCAACATGCTTATTTCTGAAATAATTTGGAAATACTTCTAAGTCATCATATTTGTAAATAATTTGGAAGTACCATATACAGTGGATGAGGATTTTGAAAAGGAATGCTACTGCAGAAAAGCCACCCTATAGCAAATTTCTGGACTCCATAAAGGAGCCAAAAAGATGCAAAACACAATTATTAGGAAAGGAACAGTGAACAAAACAGAAAATAGAACAAAGTTTTGGTCCTTCTTTCAAAGGAAAAAAACCAAACCAACTTTAAAATATACAAAGAAAGGAGATAATGTATAGGATATGGAAAAAAAAAAAACAAACCATAGGTATGAGAAATGACTTAACAGACCAAGACTCTCCATGTAAGACAGGCACACAGCTGAGGGCGCAAGGAGTTTTACAAACTCCGGAATAGCAAGGGAGAGATGAATAACGGGTTGGGGGTTTTTCCAGGACCAGAACTAGTCACCCAGGACACCGAGCAGGCTAAAAAGCGTTCTACGCAATCTGGACTCAGACTACAGAAGCACTCACTAATGGGATTGGCGGGTACTCTTAAGTTTGTGCAGACTCAAAAGCAGACTGGACAAAAATCACAGAGAAATGAGCTAAAAGTGGTTTAATGGAGCTGGCTGCCTCTGACTGCCGACGCACCAAGACTGCAGGAACTCGTGCAAGCCTGCTGAGCCCCGAGAAACACTCCCCGACTGCAGGCCCTCCCTGCGCTCACCTCTCTTCCCCAGGTACCTGCCACCAGCAGTTTTTGGAGGATGAGTAACGATCATGTTGGATCTTTCACCTGACCTGAAGGGACTTCTCTTGCATTAGCAGAGCACTGTGCGAATTCCAAATTTGGCCAGCAACCCTTGAGAGTTATGGTCTTTCTTAACATTTTATCTTTCCAGAATTTGTGTTACTGCTCCCCAAAAAATCCCCGCCACATTCAATGTACCTGTAATAGTCAACACCGCCTCAGTGCAGTCCCTCACCGCGGATTTGGTGAGGACACGGCTACACAGGCCTGTCCCAAGGCCAGTTTCATTTACCTTAAAATTGAATAGAACCTGAAATAGAGATTGGGCTGAGATTTACATCACAAAATTACCTCCATTCACTAGTTGGTGTGAATGGATTTTCTTTCTCCTTTCATTTGCCACAGAAAAAGGCAATGATGGATAGATTACTTGTGCATGATCAGTTAAAAACTACTGCTTACCAAGTAGGGTTTTTTTACATCAAAATGCCAAGTCAAGAATATTTATACCTTATAGTCCTCTTTTGTTTTCATTTATCCTCCACACCGATTCAGACACTGAAAACATGCACAGAAAAAAGGATGTTGAACAGCAGTTGTTTCCCCTCCATCTTCGTTAGGGTTTTACAATGAGAAGATACCAGAAGTTTTTAGCTATATTTTCAAAAGGTCATTTCTCAGCCTTTACTTCAGGGTGTATCATCTAGTTTCTTCCCCACATTCATCTCCATAATGTTTATAAATTTGCAGGTTATTTAGCAGCTAAAAAACCCAGAAAAACAAAAGGTCCATGAAACCTGACAGCTTTGACACTCAATTATGTGAACTTCAAAAATAAATGACAACTAATCAGATGACAGCAGATAGTGTCAGAGCAGCTCAATAGCTGTTACAATGACAGATGACAAAAAGTCTAATAAACTAATGAATATTTCCCAAGGTGATTAAAAAAAAAATTATCTGTTAAAGTACTTTCTTGTAGTGCTTACAAGAAATATTCCACCTCTTGTTTTCTAGACCACAAACTGGATTAAAAAAATAAAATTGCATTATACTCCCAAGCTACTCCATACTTGCCAAAGGTATTGGAAAAACAGACTCCTTTGCCTGACTCAGCTCCTTCTTGCAACAGCCTCATGCCCTTGCAGTCAGACAAATGCGTTTGTTCCACAGGGCTTGGGAGCATCGCTGCTCCTGCTCTCCGGCTCAGCGGAGAAATGCACTGTCAGATCCCCATTGCTTAGCAACACAAAGATCTGCGGCAAGAGCATCCCACGCTGCGGCAGTGGGCAGCTGGCAGCTGGCTCAGCAACTTTCTCCCAGGTCACGGGAGTTCATCAGCAGAACTGGTAGCAGAAGGCTGAGACGGGCTGTGCAGCGAGCCAGGCAACAGGACACACTCAACAAGGTGGCAGAAACCAAGTAGCCCACTGGCAAGTTACAAAAATTCAGCTCACTGGCTGCCCCAGCCAAATCCTTGAGTTGTTCCCTTGGACACGTCTTGCTCGTTAAACATCATACACCTCAAAATTTAATTGTTCCGTATGTATGAAGCAGCACCACGTTACGTTGATGACACTGAATGTGCCAGACAGAAGTCCCTCGTAAAAAGAGAGACCAGCTCTATTTGGTCACGCGTTAGGGAAGAGCCACGGCACTGCATTGCAGCCTTCAGGCACTACTAGGTAATACAAATGCAACCACAATGTGACTTCACTGACAATTCTCTTCCTTCCAGAAGACGTTATCCCAAGACTGAGCTGGCAGACATCTCCGATTAAACTGACCATCTGCATGGCATGTGAGATGAGGAGAGGCGTGAAAGCGCTACTGATGCATGAGGCAGCTCAAGTAGGACAAAATAGGAAATCATTTCATTAAGTCATTGCGCATGGGAGCGGGCACGTCCGCAGGCAAGCGTCTATAACTTAAAACCACCACATCATTATTACTTCGGAAAGACACTCTTCAAAACATATCTAGACATATATGAACAGATATATGTGTGCATTATCAGATCATCTTCACACAATACAGCTCACCTCTAGACAGAACACGTCCAAATGCAAGGGTTAGAAACACACTGCTAGTAATACGGGAAGCTCACAGTTCTGCAGGAGTTTGTATCAGTACTTCGTCACGTACATAGTGACTACCAAACTGCACATCTTCACTTTATTCTTAGTTAACATTATATAAAAAAACCCCACATCACAAATTTCAGAACTCTCATTTCAGAAAGCATCAGGCATGATGACCGCACATGATTTCTAGCGCTAAGGAAAATGCTCCGAGTAGCCCAAGGACTGTGGGGTTTTTTTGTTTAGGTGTGGGGTTTTTCCCCTCCCGCAAAGTCATTCAAGTTCCCAAATAAGCACTGGTCTAGAAAAATAAGGATTGAAGACTGATACAAACCCATTAGTACAAACTGCTCAATTTAACTCACAGTAAAGCATCTTCAAAGCTATGCTATGCTAATTAGTTCATAAGATATTGAAGTTAAAGATGCCACAAATACACATAGTTTAAAGCTGAAGCATTTCTGGACTGAGTAATTTTAATCATCTTTCCATAAGATGTTCACCTGGGGATCACCAGACAAGCGCTGTTTAAAGATGATTTGTCCCTGCGCGTTTCAGATGGTTACTCTGATCCTCAAAAGCAAATCCAATCAGATTTCATTAAAGCAAGAGAATCCGACAATACCATCAACTACTCTGGTTTCTGCTAAACCCAGAAAAACCTTCTGAAGGAAGCTCAGTTTGCCATGCTTGCTCGTTATCTTATACGCATCGTTTTCCATCAGCCTTTTTTCTCTTCCCCCTTTGTGTTCTAATGAGAACTTGACCCAGATTCCACACAGCCCCACCTCTGCAATAACACCCTGCGGCTGGCATCAAGTTATTCCAGCAATTTAAGCAGCCAAACAAAAAAGTTAACTTTTTTTTTTATAGCTTAACCACTACAACCACCAGCAGAGCTGCAAATAAAAATCTAAACTGAAGAGAGAAATTACACCTCTCTTGCCTTTTATACTTTATCTTATAGGGTGAGAATGAATAAATCTTGAGATTACCAGCCCTTTCAAAAGCAGGCAACCTTTACAAAAATAGAGCAAGTTATCACCCTGTTTCACCGATATAGAACCTATAAAGGTCTGTTCTGTATGTCACCTAAATGTAAATATCATTTAAAAGGCCACCAAAGCCCAGTGACCTCCCCAAGGCAGCACCCCGCCACCGATGCTGTGCCCCAGCTGCTGAAGAGGTACCACTCCAGGGTTTAACTGCTGGCTGACTACGCCTGATGGGCAACATTTCTAACGGGCTCTCCCCTACAATTTACAGTCACCAGGTCAGACACCTCAAAAAAGACTGCTAAGAGCTTCCAGCTGCAGGTCAGCTAAAGGAACTCCGGCAGGTTTTGTTATAAAAGTCAAACTAATAATTGGGGCAGCCCACAAATGCTCTTGCTGGCATGCTTCAGTCAGGAACAGAGCATCTTGCTTTAAAGTTCATCACCTTTCCTTTTTTTTTTTTTTTTGTTAACGACTTAAAACTAAGATCTATGGCAGCAGAGCAGGAAACCTCCTCTTCCCTTCTCTGATCCCAGGCTGAACCCCCGTAGATCTTGCGGTGATAGGAACACTGATGTTCCCCCTGGCACAGACAGAGATATATACACTGCTTCAGAGGGAAAGGGGAAGATGAATGGCTTATTTGCCTTCTAAATTGAATCGCCTTTAGCTCACTTGAGAGTTATCAGTAAACCTGATTTCCCGAAGATTCATGCGAAGGGTTGCGGTGCCAACCAGCGATACCATCTCCTCACTGAATCTCAGACGTGCTGTGAATTGAAACGGATGGAAGCACAGCACTCTGCAGCGATGGCAGGGAAGGGCTTGGGTCAGAATCATCGTTGAGATGAATGCTACAAACAGGTTTTGTTGAGCGGCTTTCCATTAAAAATAGCATCGGATTCCAGAAGGAATTACGTAATGCTTCTATAAAGGCAAATACCATTGGGAATGGTGTCATTATGGGTAACAGAAATTGGTAATGTACTAGCAATAACAATGCAGCGCAGACGGTCCTCGGTACAAGGACCATTATTTTTCCCCCTTCCCATCAACCACCCACCAAACCAACAATAGCTGATTCTATTTTAGACTTGGTATATACTCAAGATGATCTATTTCAGAAGTTTTTCCTATGAAATAGCCTTGAACAGAGCAATCTTGACATAATTTGGCTAAAAATTGGATGGCACAAAATAGATTTTCAAAAGAGAAACAGGGAATTGGCTGCTAGAGTTAGCTGGAATAAGAGGATCAGAAACTTGCATGTGGAGGAAGCCTGCAATTTCTTTCAGACAGCAATGCCAAAACTCCAAAGAATAAGCATTCCAAGGCAAAAAAAAAAAAAAAAAAAGTAGAAGTCTTCCAGACTCATTAGGAAACATGTTAGAAGCAAGCAGAGGAGGAACAGGAAGAAAAGACTACAGTAAAATGATAATTCAAAATTGCTTCAAAATATTGTGTCAGTTGCATTAAAAACAAACATTAGAAAAATGTTTTCCTGCCATATAAAGACAAAACCTCACTTCATAGAGAGTCTAGGTTACAAACCAAGACTAATCTAAAATTACAGTTGGCAAATTAAGCAACAGAATTGCATATAAATTCAACAGCAAAGACTACATGATCATACAGGTGAATATTAAAGATTTCTGCTGCCAGACCCAACTTCATCAGCTGGAAAAAAATATAAAGGCAAGCCATGCATTAGAGATAACATGCACCTAGATCACAGGAAGCTTTGGAACAGATTCTTCTGGTAGAAATGAAAGCAGTGCTGATGTACAAGGTAGCAAAGAGAAATCATCTAAGAATACTACACAAGACTCTTTAGGAACCGAAGAAATCTCCTTCCATCTGCCACGGCAGAAGCCTGTTGCTCTGGCCCTCCCTGCAGCCCCACGCTCAGTACTGGCTGCATCTTCGACTCTTCCATTTCACTCTTCAAACTCCTCCAGACCAGATGCTTTTCTCTCCGGAGCATGCTAGCTTGCTCATCTCCCCCGCCAGACAACTCCCCTGACCCAGTCATTTTCTATATAAAGGAATATAAAGATGTAGAACAGTATCAGCTCTCACCACACCAAGTGGCAGGAGCAGGTCTCGGCGCATGAGCAGAAGCCACCAACGCCAGGCTCCGAGGGGTTTGCTTGCGGGAAAGGCGAGCAGTGCGTCCAGCAGGCAGGACTAGCACAGCAGCTGGAATTCATTCTCCTATGGATTTAAATAGGCTTCTACACACTACAGGTTTGGGGAGAAGGGTGTATTTGTGGGCAGTTTTTTTGATTTGAAGTATTGCAGAAAATGTAACTCAGAAGCTCTCCTTCCATTGCTGGGAGCAGGGGAAAGGAGCAGCATGCCTAGGTAAAGTTCTCCTCCCTTCTCCATATCTAACATACATTTAAAGTTGAAAATTGGCAAGATAAGACCAATTTCAAGATAAAAATGTATGGAGATTAGGGAAAGGGACAGAGCAAAAATGAAAAATCCCTTGAAGTATCCCAATACTTTTGAAACAAGTCCTTTGACTCTTCTTTTGGAAGATTTCCTCTGGGAGTTCATTTTTTCCCTATGGACAGCAAAAGAAAAAGCTAACCAAATTTTGATTTAAGTTTAAATAATTTATTCTAGGTTCAGGCACTAAGCACAGAAAATGATCTGTATGCAGTCCTAATCTGTATTTCCATCATCCACAAAAAAAATTTCAAGATTTAAAGCAAGATAAGCAAAACATACCAATTACAATGGGAACCAACCCCAAAGTCGTTAGGCAATTGCCTTACAATAAAAGCCAGTAACACCTTTATTTCAGGCAAACTGTTATAACTGATGCTAACATACTCAAGGCATACACAGTATATCCACACTCACTCTCGGTGTAAAAAGCGGTTATGACAAAGGTACCTCCTTCAGACACCAGAGCGGATGAATGCAGTATGAAACCCTGAAGAAAATTCAGAAAACCGTACCCAGTCTTAGGGCAGCTCTCCTGTGCCCGTTTCAAAAATGAGTGCCTGAACTCACTGGTTCAGCCGCCCTAGGTGCTGTGCAGCCTTACTCACTACCATCAGAGAGAGACACGTGTTTTGCTGTACCAGAGGGTGAACCTACAGAACGCCCAGGGCTCAGTTCTCAACAGTTACAACCAAGTCTTTTCAACCATCAGTCCTACAGAACTGGGGACAAAAAAAGGATTCTTTCCTGGTCCCAGTACCTATAAAATGCTTATCGCTTTCCAATCACTGTTCTACTTAAGTCTGTACATCAAAAAATGCAAGTACATCAAAAAAGCAGCGCTACTGCAGATCACTGACATTTTAAGGAAGAAAAGTCATCCAGTCTGATCACACACATGCAACACAAAGCTATTTATTTTCTTGATCTTTACCTTCCTCATGTTTCATACTATTCTAAATGTCATTTGTAACACTCATTCACACTCCACTGCTCAAATGTTCACACTCCATCTCTTGAATTTCTTCAAAACTTGCCCCTACCCTCAAACTTATGCATTTTCAATGTTATTTTTTTCTTTCATTCCAGTCTACAGGTTCAGAATCCATAAGCCATGCATCAAGTAACAATGGCACTTCAGCTTTACTCAGTTCTATTTTTTTTTTCTAAAGGCCACTTTAGATTTCACCTTGATACCAGCAGTTTTTCAGCATGTTGCATGTACATTTTATCTTGTATCACATTCTCATGGAACTAACCACAAAGATCTGGACAAAATGAGATTATTTTTTTTAAAAAGGCAAATTTCTATTTCATTACAATGCAGTAATGATATTTTGGGATGCAACTTTTATTTATATATGTGTGTACACAAAGTAACGGTGGACACAGAAACAGCTTAGCTTTTGCAACAATAAGCACATATTGCTCCCCAAAATACAGTTTGGTAGTAAAGCAATTCATTGAAGTACCATTGAAATAATCCATACACTTCTGTCTTCCACACTTTAAAATCTGCTAGTAGGTTTGGGTAGACTTCCAAAGAGGACAGCATGGACAGAAATATTAAAAAAAACCAAAACACAATCAGAAAATATAGCCTACCAAATATGTTGGTGGAATGTCCTTTCCGGGCAATTGGTTTGAGCTCGTTATGTCCCCATCCATATTGCCTATAATTGTCCCAGGCATGCTTCATCATCTAAGAGAAGGAAAAAATAGGATTTGATTACATTATAGAACTGCTTTGTATGAATACAATATTTTACTTCTTATTTGAGACTTCATCTTTCACAGTCATGCCAGCATACTGATAATTACTTTGCCACTATTTCTATCTGTTACAGAAATCGGATTGTACAGCATGAATAAATTTGGAAACAACTCCAAGTCTGTTTGACTTGAGCTATAGAGCCTGATGCTCTGCCAAGCTATAGAGCCTGATGCTCTGCATTACATTGTTTTCTTGTTCTTTCTTTCTTTCCCTTAAATATAGACACAGCCATTTAACAATTTGAGCATAAGGAATACGTTTAAGCTTAAGGAATTGGTGAAAAATACTGGCTAACATCTAAGAACCAAAAAAATTTTTAAATATCTACCAATATCTAAAGCATAAAACGGATTTATTTACAGTGGTGCATCCAAGTATGACTAAACAATTTTGCAAAAGTCATGATTTTTTTATTAGCAACACCTACTTGACAAAGATATACTGTCATACAGCCTCTACCAAAAGAAACTTCAAGTTTTTCTTGTTAGAAAGCACAATGAACAAAGCAGTATAAAATTATTAGTATTTTCTCCACAAAACATTGCCAGCTCTTTCTTTAATAAATGTTTCTACCACCTAGTAAGCAAAGTACATCAAAAAAAACAAAAGATCTTGTTGACCCACAAGTATCAGTTGTGCTCATCAGCCATTAAACAGTGCTTTTATGGATTTGCCAAAATTTTTCAAATTCCTTACTTGTTGGTGGAAAGTAGAAATTCAGCAGCTACAAGACTGCAAGGCAAATGCAGTTAAAAAAAAATAAAATTAAATATTATTTAATTAAACAGATCAGAGCAAGTAACAGGAAGAAATCAGACTCCAAAAGATACTGCCCCGACACAAGAACAGTCAGGAACAGATCTGTTCTAAAACAGCAGCCATGTGGCTGTATCCACAGCGTCACACATATTTCATCTTTATGGTGCATCTTAAAAATGGTATTAAAATTTTGTTAATATAAACAGAAACCCCAAGAAAATGACAGGACCTAAAGCATGATCCCCACTGGTTTGAGAAATGCTCTCTAAAAGGAGAAACGATGCTAATGTAACTAACAGACCATTTCTGACCCTTTAAGAATCTGATTATATCAGGGCAAATAAAGTTTTCACTGCAATTTACAGGACTGTCTTTTTCTTATTTTAATCAGAGAGTCACCGTACTCCCAGGAGACTGAAGGGAACAAGGAGGTGCGGGCTGAAGAGTGAGGTGCCGCCAGCCGCCTCACCAGCACGCACGCAGCTCCCTTCTCTTACCGGGTTCAGACCTTAGTGCAGGTCTGCCTCTGGTAATCCCAAATCTTTCAAACCGCATCTAAATGTGCAAAACAAAGCCCCCGTCTCCCTACAAGCAGCAGAAGACCCCTGTTCCACCTACGCAGCTGTAATTCCTTTGCACATAAGGTCCCTTCACATCTCCCATGGCTCCGTTAAGAGCCACGACGATATCCAGACAATAAACCTGAACCCCAGCAAAGGTACGTGCACGGGCCTGGAGCTGGCAAGGACCCCGGCTGAGCTGGCATCCACCTAGGCACTGATGTCCCTCAGGACACCACAGGTCCCACTTCTACCGCCTGGCACTCGTCAGCTCACGTGTCGCTTTTGGGTGTTTGCAGTAAGGGACTCTGACCCTGATTAGGCAGTAACACTGCAACGTTTCTTTCAGCATCACGAATCTGTAACGTAAGAAATAGAGGATGCTAATAATATTTATGATACTAGAAGAGGAAAGAAAAGCAATTTCATTAGCATTCACAAATTCCTCGGTGTTTACAAGGCACTTAGTGAGCTGGTCAATTAACAGCTATTAGAACCTCAATTAGAGGTTCTATTAGAACCTCAAGGTGGCTCAGGTGAAGCGCTCCTCTCCTGACAGGTAAAACTACAGCACCAGAAACGCCATAAAAGCCCGATCACAGGTAGCACAGAAGTTCCTCTGAGGTCTCCTGCTAACGATACGCAGAACCAACCTACAACTTTTTATGCAAAGTAGCTCATTAACTTAAGATCAAGAGTTGTTTGTTAACTGCAGATCCTTGAATCCAGAACCACAGCATCACCCAGGGAAGGGCCCCCGGGATGTCTCTAGGTCAGCCTCCTGCTGGGATCAGACCAGGCTTAACGGCAGGCTGTCTCCACTCAGGTGGACTCAAGGCTTCCTCCAGCCCGAGCGGGACAGTAAGCCTCCACGATGTGTCCTGCTCTTGCCAGTCCACCTTCAAGTCCTAAAAGTTCTACTTGGGAAAACACAGACCTGTAGTTTTGGATGGCACTAGAGGAGGAAAATAAAGAATTATTGACCAGCGAGCTCTGCGTGAGTTTGGTAACAGATGGGTGTTTAAACAAGTTTCCCATGACCTGGTAGATCTAACCAACTTGCTTCCCCATAAGGGAAACTGGGCTTCTGAGACCTCTGGATACATCACAAATATTTCACATCAAGGAGAATCAAATGACCATTGACATTTTAGCTTTGTAAAAATCTCAAAAGTGTAGGCAAATACCAGTACAGATCAAAACTAGCTAAGGCTAAAAGAACAACAACGACGTTTTTCCTCACAGCAGAATGTTAATTGTGGAATATTTCATTGTCCCAGTTTGCCGGGCTTCTGGGGAGAGGGGGAAGGATTTTTTGTTACAGACTAGTTCTGAGGAACCCCAAGAAAATTATGGAAATTACAAAGGTATAAAACATCACAATGCAAGATGTTTCTATACCCATAAGACAGAATTTACCCTAAGATAAAATTTCATTAAGATAGAAACTGTAAAGGAGTCGATTTCACCAGATTCATGAATTAATGCAGAAGTAACTTAAGAATACCCTACCGAGAGCAGAAACTCTGCTGAAGGCGGGTGACAGGCACAGCTGACCGCATCGCCTAAGGCTCTGAGACAGGACACCACGGTTTTGAGGAGACTAAGCCATGGTGAGAAAGATGAACGTGTGTCTGTCCTGCCCTCTCGCCTCCCCCAAACAGCGTCCAAAGAATATGGTGTTGTAACTCCCTGAGAATCTTTTGATTTTATTACACTAACTAGTTAATTGATTTTTTCCAGACGAACGCTGACCGTCACTCTGGCACACAGCTCGCTACTCTCCTCTGCCACCGAGTGAGCGGAGCTCACGGTACCGCGTTAGCGGGTAACGGCTCATCACATGCGAGGGAGAAACCCCACAGCTCTTGTAGGCAATATTAAGTTTTGTAAGGATGATACGCTAAAAGATCTTGTAACAACACGGACGTTTCTGTTACTGCCAGAAACCGGTAGGATGATACACTCTAGGTACAACATCTATACTATTGGGAGCAGTTGTGCACGCAGAAGCTTTTGAGATACGGAAGACAGATGCCTTTAACAGCTAAAAATTTAAGAGGATGTCACTTTGGCTCAGCAAATACAAGCAACATGAACTCCTGATCTGAAAAAAACCAAGATTATCTCTATGGTTATGCCAGACAGCATTTCCAGCTTTCACTATGTAAATACTGTGGAATAGCTGCAAGTATATAGGCTTTTCTAAAAAAAAAAAAAAACAAAAAAAAAAAAACAGGAAAAAAACCCACCCACACAA
>JAVJGJ010000057.1:1522387-1563128 GCA_035590215.1 Microhierax caerulescens | reverse complement strand
CGCTTCTGCCCAGCCACCCTGACGCGTACCACAGGGAATGCAGCCGAGGCTCCTCAGCACTTGCTGTCAGTGAATGCGGAAGCTCAGTGCTGTGGGCACAGCAATAACCACCAAAAAAAACAGGAAAAAAACCCACCCACACAACCATGGAAAAAACCCCAAAACTTGTCTCTTAGGGGAGAGGGAAGTCTCAGACACTGATTGGAACATCAGCATTAATGGTAATAGAAAGAAGATACAATACTTGCAAAAAAAGCCCACAGACCCCACCTGCCAACCCTTAAAGAACCCACTGACAGAGGCACCTTAAGCTCAGCAGAGTGGTACCAAGCAGCGGATCCAGGCGTGGATGAATGGGTGTGAGGAGCAGCGGTGTACATCTCCACAGCTGCAATGTGCACAGCTGGAGCCGTTTGCCCGCTCAGTGCCTGATGGCACGTCATGTGAAGACCTTGCAACCTGTCTGCCAGAGAACAAACGGGTTTGGCAATGGACTTTCTACTGACACTAATAATGCCAGATTTTGCTTTTGAAGGCAAAAATCATTCATAGGGGATGGGTCCGCTGAATACCAATCTCGTGAAAGTTCATTATGGGATGCACTATATCCAACAGCCAGCAAGATGCCATTGCATGTACGGCACAAAAATGCTACAAAAAGGTGAGCCTGGACTCTGCTGCAAGAGAGCCTGAATGACAAGAAGCAGGGCACGCGAAACAAACTGCTTCTGTAGGTGCACCATTATTTAGATGCTTTTAATGACTTCAGAATTTGTTTATGAGATCTGATCCTCTATAGTCACTGGGAAATCGGGTTTTCCTGAAGACAGAGCGGTAATGATCTCTGTTGACAAAAATCATAATTGTAACAGTGAAAGGATGTTACAGTGATTGAAAAGACTTTTATAAGGGAGTTCTTATCACTACAGCAGCGTGTCAGAAACAATAATTCCAACCACAGACTGGTTCAAAAGCCCCTTTCCACTCCTCAAAAAGGGCAGACACCTAGCAAATAGAAAATAAGAGCCCTGAGAAATAAGCAAAAGAAACAATTTACTGGCAAATTGCAGCATTTACTGGTTGTGCCTAGAAATGAGAAACCTATTGACTTCTTGCTATTCCATCAGGAATGTGCATAACAGAGCACAATCAGGTTTTGCTTTCAAAGGAACATATTCTGGTTAAGGGTACCATTTCAGATTTACATAAACCACCTTCAAATTCTGTTTTAAAATTAACCGAAGACTTGCTAGATGAGATTACTGCTCAATTGGCAGATTAAAAATTAATAACTGCTTTCCTGCTGTCTGCAGAGAATACTTTTTGGAGGTTAAAGAATTACCTTTTCCTTGTACAGATGCTCAGATTTTTGAGGAAACTTAGCAAACTTATTCTTCCAGGAGCTACAAATCTCTGCCTAAAAATAAATTATTTCAGGCATCAGTCTCTGCCTCCATTGTGCATTTCTGAACACTGCCACTGAAGATGACTGGAACATGTCCCTAAGACACACTGAAATCTGGTAACAAATCCATTACTAGAACAGAACTAAAATGTTTATGAAATGTATGCAAAATGAGAATCTTGTCCTTTTTTGTTGGCATGAAATACTTCAAGTCTAAGACTCCCAATGGAACTAAGGGGAAAATACTTCAGACTGGTGAGAACTGGAACAGTAGATATAAAAAGCCTAAACCTGGAGAGCTTGGAGCAGAGAAACAGCTGCTCAGATTCATACAAGAAAGCCAACTGCTTCCCCCCCCCCCCAAGTTGATGAATCAGTATTTTTGACCTTATGTATTCTCATGGTTTCAGAAGAAACGGGTATTCACGGGTCTGACTAGTCCCGTGGTGGTCAGAAAATGAGAACCTCCCAGATCATTTTGTAAACAACCAGGACTGCAGCTCAGCCAGCAGAAAGCAGCTCCGGTCTTCCAGCTATCAGCGGAACCTTCTTCATCGGCTTACCCCTGCACCTCTGCCAGCTTCCCTGTGTCCTTTTTGAAGCTGAGACTCGAACTACATGAAGCATGCATGAGAGGCATCTTAGCTCCACACACTTCCCTAAGAACCTTGCCTGTTTTGTTCTCCTTTCCTAAAATACTGAATATTTGCTCTGTCTGCTACTGAGCACTACAGTGACATTTCCAAGGAACTATCATAAACACAAGCTCTCATTCTCAAGTGATAATGTCACCTCACACCTCCTCATATTAAGCATAAAGTTGGAATTTCTCCCCCTCCAGCACCAATATGCATCATTTCACATTTAGCTGAGAAATAAAAGATAATCACTCAGTCCCATAAAATTTTTCGGTAATTCTTCAGCCTGGCCTCAAGTTTTGTACTTCAAATCTGTGTTGACAGCAAAATCGATCATACCACTACTCATCCATTTTCAAACTGTAAATGTTTTGGGTTTATAATTTACAACACTGATCCCCAGCACGTGTCTTCTGTGGCCTCCAGCACCATTTATTTGTACTCTCCATTTCCCACCTTCTAACCAATTTCCCCCAGCAAAGCCACAATCCTCTGTCCCACAGCTGCTTGGTTCCACAGCTGTCAGTGATGAACCTTGCCAAACATTTTTTTGTAAAATTACGTATATAACCACATCTCCCTTGTTCACGTGCTTGTTGACTCTTTCAGGGATCTTCTACAGTTTTGTGCATCATAACATCACTAGAAATACATGGGGAATCCTTACATATCTGGGTGCTCAACAAGTCTATTCCCTGTTCTGGTTTCTGTTAATCTGTAGTTCATTTGTCAGGCGTAGCGGTCTGCAGTTTTTTGATGTCCCCTTGAACCCCCTTCCATAACTAATGTCTTGTTGGCCACTTTCTAGTCCTCTGGTAACAAAGCAGAAAATAAGAATGGGTGCCAGCAATGCAAATCAAGGATCCAAACCTCACAGCAAACTAAGTTAAACTACTGCAAGCTGCGTGTATTACAGTATCGTACACTGATGGTCTGTGTCTTAACAGAACACACCATAAAAGGTTACTCATCCACTCTAAGGTGTATCAATTACACCATTAATACCAGTAATTGAGATGTAACATCATAAGGAAAACTATGTTAAAGAACACGCTGGCATATATTCTGTTGAGTTGCTCTGGGAAACACAGGAGGGACTACAGAAGAAATTATGCAAAGACAACTAACAAACAGTAGAAGTTTTACTGTATTTAAGAGGATGCTCCTGCTTTCCAGTCAGTCTCCATAGCTGCAAAACACATATTGTCACTTGTATAACAAATCTTGTATAATTTCATATAGAGCTCTCTTCCATCTAGCCATAATTATCTTTGCTACCAACATTTCCATAGCATGGCATAAATGGCACATAAAAAACAAAATTAAAAAATAGCAGCATGGTCAATCAGATATCACGGAGCCTTGTGATTTAACCAGTTCTGAAGATAAGTAATTTTCCTGGGGTTTTGCTCATTTTTCTTTGGCTGATTGTATCAGGGAAGTGAAATATTTCCTTGTTTTCTTATTTTGCATTTATTTAAATACTGCCAATGTGCTAGTTTAGTGTTGAAAGACAGGTTCTTTCACAATGGTCTGGGAAAAAAAAAATCTTAAATAATGAAGACCTTTAACTTTTCACATGCTTCCAATAATGCACATAATTGGAGAATTCTGTAATTGCTACAACATGAATAAATTGATTCTTTCTTTAAATATCCTCAAGCACAAACTTTAATTCCTCATTAGTAGCACATTCTAAGTTTCCAACCAAAGCAACCTGTCCAGGACGCGCAGCTGAAATACCGCACCATCCACACTAGGAGCCTTTTTTTCATCCTTCTGTGAGAGCAAAATAAATACACAAAGCTACAAAGCTTCTCCTAGGGATAAATTAAAAATTCACCGGTGTAAAATGTGTTCTTTATACAATCATCCCAACATGCCAGGACACAACTTTGTGTAGGCCATTCCTAACTTGCCTGTACTGGCCAAAGTGCTAATTGCACTATTTTCATCCTAATCTATCCACTGAAAATTAGTTTACTAACAGGCTTAATCAAAAAGAACCCATCCTTACTTTACACAGATCTTACCCATTCAGTAAAAATAAGATAAGCACTAAAAAAAGTGCAGGGAAACTAATTTAAAGCCAACTTAGATGTTCTCAGCATGCTGAATTACATTTGAGAATCCAAGTAGTGCACAAACAAAACCACTTCACAAACTACACGTATGTATACAGATGTATAGATACAAAGACATTTTCACATACACACAGAGTATGTAATACTCAGACACATACTCTGTATGTGTGTATATATATTTTATACAAACACAGACACTGCAGGGAGTGTTGTCTTAAATACTGGAAAAGATACATCGTAATACTTATTGTGCTGCTTTTTTATCAGGATCAAAGCCAGGAGCAGCAAGCTACAAAAATGCAATGCAGAACTCTAACACAATAAGTATCTATTATTAAAAAGTGTTGTTCTAACCAACTAGAAGTCCAACTAAGTTTGAGCAAGAACACAAAATGAGCGTGAAGTTTCATCAATAATGAGATAGATCTAAGTTCGCTTTAGATACTGAAAAAAAAAAAAAGTCTCCAAATCACAGCAGGCAGCCTATCTGGCTAGATCAGAAACACTGCAATTACAAAAAAATAAATGAGATTAGCAGTGGAAGTTGTATAAATAGTAACTACGAAAACAGGAGTTATGCAGCATGAAAAGACCTCTACATTTCTTTCTCCTGTGCAGCTCTTTTCTCAAGGAGCACACAAAACAGAATTGAGGTAAAAAGACGCTATTTTTAACCTGATTTCTTAAGAGAATAAGGTTTATGCAATCTTGCCTCTATAGCTGTCATTTACAATGTACGTTTGCAGTAGCCTTTGAATCTGTTCTCTCATTTCAAACCTGATTTTACAGCATTAGAGGAACCAGATAATCAAGAGCTCTACTTTTTCATGGGGGGGGAGGGGGGGGGGAGAAAAAAAATATCTGTGGCTAGAGAAGGTAGGCAGACACAAATTAATACCCCAACTGAGAGGAAGGCAGTTACAATCCAACCCTTTATTCATGGAACCATATAGGTTAGAAAGACCTTTTATTCTGTCAGAGGGGCAGTTTTTAGCGTGCAGGTAGCTCTAAACCAGGCACAGAACACCTTGCGATTCATGCTGTCAAAGGGAAGGTAAGAGGGCGTTCACAGCAACGTGTGCGTGAGGAGCAGGGGGTGGTATAAGGGGATGTAGGGCAAAAATCCACGGGAAACTTAGTTTTACTGCTTCTGAAACTGCCTGTTACATTTCAACATTAGCAGCCTCTTGAGCATCATCCAGAGGCCATGATGAAAGCACATTTTAATCACTTTTCCTGGCACATTTCTAACAGTACTTCCAAACCCACCTCCACTAATATTAAATAAATAGTCTTCATAGTCCTAAGCCACATTTTAGAAGAGGATACTTCTGTAAAACTGGAAGTTTTGCTGCAGGCCACAGTAAGTTCACCAGCAAACGAACTCCAGCCAGCTGCTCCCCAGCTTCCCAGCCAGGACTTTATTCCTCACTTGTGCAAAGCATCCAGATGTACCAGCAGCTGGTTCCGCAGGCACCGGGCACGGCCGGCGACCCTCGCCAAGGGGCCATGCTCCCTGCACACCCATTTCACAATTTTCGCTTAAACATCTTCTCTGCTGCTTCTTTTTACCATTAAGCCATGACGAGCAGGAACAGAACCAAAATTGTGCCGCGTTGAAAAGAGCTTATCAGAAAGTAGCTCAGATACCTCCTCGCTATCCCACCTCCTTAATGCAACAGCTTTTAACCGGCACAAGAAGCGAGCACCACGCCGCCGCTCACTTCACAGCTCTGGCTGATCTGCCTGAACACCACGTCTCCTTTGAGCTGAATATAAAAAACTCTACGTACAGTTAGCACTGCCTAATGACGTGACTGCCTATCACAACAAATACAAAACAAGCAGTAGAACGCAAGCTCCAGAAAACTCAGATTTTCCAGTCTGTCTTTGAAACCTAGAACGTAAAAGGTATCTCACTCTTAAGTTTTCTGTAGGCACTTGCGTCACGTCCTGGAGCAGCTTTCCTCCAGCTGACAAGCTCAGCCAGCAAACATGGTGCCATCACGGAAGGGTTGAGGTTGGAAGGGGTCTCTGGAGGCCACCTGGCCCAACCCCCCTGCTCAAGGTGGGTGATGGGGAGCAGGCTGCCCAGGCCCATGTCCGGTCAGCTTATGGGTATCTCCAAGGAGGGAGATTCCACAATCCTCTTCCCTCTAGGGCCTTATCCCACGGGATCCTACCAAGCAGATCTTTGAACAGGCCAAACTCCACCCTCCTGAAGTTCAGGGTTGTCAGCTTGATTTTTGCCTTTCCTCCTTTCAGGATCCTAAACTCCACTATCTCGTGCTCCCCACAGCCAAAGCCGCCTTTGAACTTCACATCCCCAACAACCCCCTCCTCCTTCATGAGCAGGAGGTTTGGCAGAGCACCTTGCCTTGTTGGCTGACATTTGGAGGAGTGAGCTGTCATCAACGTGCTTCCGAAAACTCTCAAATTGCTTACGCCCTGCTGTGTTGTGCCTCCAGCAGGTACTGAGTTGGCTGAAGCACCCCATGAAGACCAGGGCCTGCAAACATGGTGCTGCTCCAATCTGTCTGCAAAGCACGTCGTCCACTTGTCACTCCTGGCCAGGTGGCCTACAGCAGACACACGCTAGTGTCACCCGTGCCAGTCTGCTCTTTAGTCCTTACCCCTAAGCTCTGTCGGTTCGTCGTCCATGCCCAGGCCGAGCTCCAGGCCCTCCAGCTGCTCTCTCACATACTTCACCCCCTCATTTTCCTGTCCTGCTCTTCAAGAGTCTGCACCCCTCCCCGGCAGCACTCCAGTCGCGCAAGTCACCCCACCGCATCTCCAGCCATTTCCACACTCCCAGCCTGACTGCAGCCCCGCGGCCGCACACGGATCTCGGCCGCACCACTGTCCACGTGCCCCAGCACGCTGAGATGGTTTTGGTGATTTCTCCGTATCGGTGCCTTGGAGGCACTTCCCTGCCGATATGCTAGAGGCGACCCTGCTCAAGCCCCGTTTTTGTCGCTTTTGTGGTGCCTTTCTGTCACATCACTGCCCGCCGTTTGCCCACCCACCCTGTCAGCCACCCCCTCACAGGGCTGTTCGCTGCTCTCTCCCTGCCACATCACTCCCAGTCCACAGCCCTGACAAGGTCAAGGGTGCCTTTGTCCTGCCTCAGCGAGGTGGACCCCATCTCTCCCAGACAGCCCCTGCAAACAGGGGCCCACGGCTGCAGAGCCCAAAACCCGTCGCAAACACCAGCTCCAGAACCAGCTGCTGCTGTGCACTGCCAGCACCCTCCTCCCAGCACCCCTCCCCCTCAGCGGCAGGAGCACGGGGACACCACCCAAGGCCACCAGGACCCTGACAACCGCCCCCGGCGCGCTGCAGTCAGTGCATGTGCAATGCAATACAGACTGACTTGTGCACAAAACTTACACATCCATCGTTTCAACAATTCACCAAGCAGTGCAAGGGCTCTAAACAAACACTCCCGCGGTTACAACAAGGCACATGCACAGAATATCCTGCGGGGGTTAGTACCAGCACCGAGCGAAAAACGCTATTTGAACCCGTATCCCAGATGAACGCTCGCGGTAAGACAACACTGTGAAATCTTAGGCTGAAATGAGAGAAAACCTCAACCCTCAGTAGGGTGAAAAGAATTTTAAAGTTTTCGTTATTTCGCTGGGTAAAAATTAACTTCAAGGAAACAAAACTCATTAGGAGAGCGCTATGTAATGATTAAACTTAAACTGCAGAAAAAAATTAAATATTCTGAACACCATTTAAAAGGACATAATAATGGAAATTAAGTGCCAAAAATTCCAAGTGCTCATGCAATTTATACCTAATTTAACTTTGAAACAAATCCAATGACTTCCCAAAGATTAGTTTTGTTCTTAATTTCTTTGCATTAGCCACAATAAAAAACCCACATCTTAAAATCTGTTTGGAAAATTATACAAGTTACATCTACCCTCTTATAATACCATTTTCTCATCTTTTACTTAGTACAGAAAAAAATGACTAACATATTAATACAAAAGTGTAGCAGCAAGAATAATTTTCAGATGTAATTATTCTTAAATACCAGTTAATTAAAAAACAAGGCGATTTTTAAAAGCTAGAACAGGAAGCTAATATACTAAAGTAGTGCTACAAAGCATGTACAACGAGCAGGTGGAAAACCTTTACTTCTCAAAGTTGTCACCGTGCATCTAAAATAACCAGCCAACTCTTAAATGGGCCTTATTGAAATTATTGAATGAAAAGCTTGTTAGAAGGATATAGACAAATTATACAATTCTGTGAATTAGTTACAATCGAGAATGCAATGTAACACTAAATATACATATGAGAACCAAGAGACACTCAAAAACCAAACCAAGAGATGTGGACTCTGCTCCTGCTTTATTCCCTGACCTTAAGAAGCCTCCCTCTCTGTGCTCAGTAAACATTTCTATTATATAAAGCTTTCAAGTGCTTTACAAAGCTCTTTTATGAGCATTACACAAATTCTTTTTTGTGTATGCACTTTTATAAACACCTCTTAAAAAAAATCAATATGTATTTTTAAAATATTTAAGTACTGCAAAACCACTTTTATACAAAACCACTTATACAAAAGATGTTAAAAAAAAAAAAGATTCACCAAGTTGTTTTTCAGAAAGAAAGAGTAATAGTAAGTTTTCTGTAAAAAATGATAGAAACTAAATCCTGCTTTGAAAATTTTCCAGTCTCTCCCCCGATTGTACTACAAATTGTCCCCAGTCAGCCCAATTCTACATAGTTTTCTCTCCATCTCATACTAGGCAAAACAGACTGTATAAACCCATTCATTTTGTTAATTTAAACAGTCTAAAACTCTTCTGTGAAAGTGAAGTTCCTCAAATATGCATCAGGACACCTCAAAGTAAACCAAGGCACGGGCCAAATGCCTTCCCAGGTCCACGTGGAATTTGAAGCAGACTCCAAAGAGCTACAAGCTTCCCTGTGCTATTTGGTGTTTTGTTTGGGGCTTTTTTTTTTTTTTTGTCTCAATCCAGTTAACCATAGTATCTTGCACATCAGAAATGGTATATGTGTTTATTTTGCTAGTCTCTATCTCATCTACAAAGACCGTTTGTATTAGTCCACACTGGTTACAAAGAACAGTGAGAGAAGACCTCGGTGACGGTCATAGCATATTTCAAAACGCACTTTGCACCTCTGGAATCACTGCAGCTTTCTGTGACAGATCTGATACTGTCAAAAACAGGTCTCAGGCAAAATATTATTTATCTGATACTGTCGATACATGGGGTTTGTGTCATGTTATATTTATATTTGCCGCAAGACAGCGTATGCCAAAATCCAGAAGCCAAACAAAAATGACAATATACCAACAACGGGCTCCTCAGCATTATCGTTTCCCCTTCTCACTAGCAGACCTAACACTCCTGTATTTTATGCGTTCATGCATCTGGCTGCAGAAGTGATAATCTGCTGCCCTGCATCAAAAACGTTAAAAATTCTGGAGAACACCTGTAGCTACAGTACTAACAAGCCTGACTCAATGAAGGCAATTCACACAAAGACAGAAACTTCAGTCATGCTGGACTGTTGAAGCACAGTGGTCAAACTATCGAGGACTGCTCAGTACAAAGGTATGATTACCCTAACTGAAGTACTCACCTACCTAATAGATACTCCCACAAAATCTTTGGTCTGGATACGAAGAGTTACACTTCAGAAATCACAGTCAGACCCATCAACATATTAAGCAATAAAACCCCAGCTTGTCAGTGTGACTCACACATAGGCTGATCACCAAAACCAAAAAAAGCCTTTTACAGCAGGAGATCTGGGGCAATTGCAGCCAAGGATCACCAGACCTACCACCTTACTCACAAACTGCCCTGGATTCCTTACCCACAGATTGCTTACACCTCCAGGTTTGGACAGTTCTTGCTGATGTAAACTTTACTACTTATTCATGTCACCAAGAAAACTGCCATTTTGTATTGATCTATAGCTTCTCAACTTCTCAGTCTACATTCTGACCAAACAACTTCAGAAACACAAATACTTTTTGTAATTTTCAGCACTCCCTCCAATCACTTAGCTGATTATTTTTCACATCTTGTACTTCACTGTTAGCTGAGCTCAGTACTTTCGCATTACTTGGCCCACTCAATTTCATTCTACGTGTTAAATCCATCAGTAGCCAACTCAAAAGTATCTAAATACAGTAATCTGTAGTTAAAATTAAGTAGTGTTGACAACTACATGACCATACTGTTCACCTTCATCCTGCAGAAGACGTTTTGAAAAGCAAGATTCTCTGCATGTTCTCACCAAAATGTTTGAGGGCTGTTTTAAAAAGCAGCAGAGCCTTTTGAAATCCACAATTCAGTGCTGTCCTTCGGGAAACAGCCCTAACCGAGCAGGGTCAAGGGGGTCCAGTATTCCACACACAACTTCAGTCAAAACTGGTTCTTGCAGTAGACACTGAACAGGAACACCTTCTGGGGAAGGATTGGCTACCTGAGAGATTCAAATAGTGATACAGCTCCATGCCATATCGCTTGTGCATCTTGAGCAGTTGTTCACTATTTGACAAGAGTAAATTTCATCCAGTCATCATTAACATGAAAGCAAAATTCCAGTCTCGGCGGTACCCACAGCATGGCACATACAGCTGCAACTCCTCCCTGCTACGATGGCAGTGTATGACTGACTTTTTTATTTGGTTTTATGAGCTAACTAAACTCAGATTATAATTTAAAAGATTTAGCTGATGTAACCACTAAGCGCTATTGCCCTGGATAATCCTCAATTACCTAGCCTCTGTTTGTCCACCTCTGGCCTCAACCATCCCTGGTTGCTAACCTCGTTTTTAGGCACAAAACTAAGCAGACTGCAGGAAACAACGTTTCTGCCATACCAGTTAGAAGTACAGACTGAGAAAAACGCCTGGCAGTAGTAATAGGAAATTGGCATTGCCAGGACTGAAGAGGGCAATGAATCACATGGCCAACCAGGAGTGGAAAGGACAAGACCACAAACAGCAATCCCCATAGCACAAGCTGCCACAGAATCAAAAGCCTAGGCCAGTATCTCCGTTTGAGTGTTTTACAAGGTAAATGAGGCAGTTACTTCAATGAACTTCTAGTTTTTTAGACCCATTAAAAACATTTTAAAGAGAGTGTGGTAATTTGATAATTTTCAAATTTTAGCAACAGGTCATTTCTTCCTCCCTTTCTTCATTCCACCTTTTTAACGTTTAAAAATATCCTGTGACACACACATCCCACTCTTTGAATGGAGCCTGACGAGGTCAGGCTCTGCTTTAAAGATGCACTTGGTGCTGTTCCATGTGCTAACAACAAACTCACTCTGAACCCATACCACTAAGTTGAAGAAATCCTTAAAATAATATTTCACTGGATAACAACTTAAAAAATTAACACTCCAACACCAGGAAAAAAACATGCAATAGCACTGGTGTTCATGAATACTTGCTGTGCACTTTCAGCTTACTGTTTAGTAAAGACTTGTAAAAGTCTTTATTAAAGACTCTTTTCTTTTTAATATAAATCATAACACCAACTAAATGCCATATAAATAACTGCTATCAGATACAAGAGCACGTAGGACCACATCATCATCATCTTTACCTCTTTAATTTTGTTCCTCTTCTCTCGGACATCCGGGTCTGCTGGTTCTCCACTGTTTATCCCTATAAGATTTGGTAAAGGAACAGGGGGCAATGGCTTGCTGTCTTTCTTTTTCAACTCTTGCACTACTTTGTTCTTTTCTGTCTGAATTTCAGCTTGAATCTCATCACGTGATTTCTTCAATTTCTCCTTCGCCTCTTCCAGAGCCTTTTCATGATCTGCTCGGATCTTATTTCTCAGACGTTCCTCTTCTTCTCTGGAGATACAAATGCTAGTCAGCATCTCATTACTAAAAACACATTGCTTATAAACAAACTGCAGCTTCAAAACAGAAGGCACATCCCAAGTTGGTTTACTCAAAGTAATTCCAACGATTCAGACCAGTTTACTGAATTGTGTTAGCGTACATACACTATTTTTGCCAGGAACCCCAAAAGAACAAGAGCGCACACATCAGCAACACTGTTGTACAAAAATGTGTCATAGAGGTTTTCTAGATTATCTCTCAGCATCTTTGCTTTTCTGCTCAGGACTTCAGAGAGGAAAAGCCCTACATCCTGTGCTTCAACTGCAGGATGCGTGCAGAGGCACATCTAGCAATCATTCATTTTTTTAAGTAAAAGAGATCAGAAGGGTTCTCACTTGCCTTCTGCACAATGAATACATTGCATGCAACTCGTCAAGATCTGAAGTAACTACTAAAAAAAAATTGTGGCCACTCCTTTTATTAACAATGAGGTGTGAGATGCAAGAGCTGCAAACCCCACCACAGCATGTTTTGTCTTGAATTCAGAACTCATTGTTCCAGTCAGTACGGCCCACAAACCTCACAAGTTAAATGCAGAGTTAATTATAAAGCAATTTAGGAACATCAAGAGCTTTTAGTAAAGTGTGATTTTGAAACTCACAGTCAACAAACAACATCTTGGCTTTAAGCGCAATCTTCCATCACAATCTTTAATGATCACCAAAAGTTTTGAGACACACAAAATGAAGAGAGTGCTGTTTTAAAGCCTGGGTTAAACAAGAGGCTATTCTAACAACAGACAAAAATGTTATTCAGGACATTCCAGTCCTAAAATATTTCAAGGCATCGGAAAGATACACATCAGGCTCTCAATACAACACAACCTTTTCAAGCTTCCTTCAGCGGAGACATTCAAAACCTGCCTGGACGTGACTGTGCAGCCCGCTCTAGGGGAACCTGCTCCAGCAGGCGCTGGGCTAGATGCTCTCCAGGTCCCTCCCAACCCCGACCATTCTGTGAGTCTTTAAAACATAGTTGCTCAACGATGAACATAAGCCAGAACAGTTGTAGGGATTTAAAACGAGCACCAATTGCAGAAAAAAAACAAACCCAAACCCACCAACAAACCACCACACTCCCAGTTTCCTCCCCCAGGCAAAACCACTTTTTCCTCAAAGATGAAGGAGAAGACAATGGATAATGGCAAGACAACAAGCAGCAAGCCATGTGAGAAATATCAAGCTTGGCCTAACTGCTTTTAGGAGGAACTGAGCCACTTGATCCACACCACATTTTTTTCAGTATACTGAAAACATACGGGTGAAAAGGAGCAACCACCGTTTGATACCGAGTTCAGCTGGAAGGGACCTACAGTGACCACCCAGCCCAACCGCAACTAAAAGCCAACCCAAAACGTACAGAAAAAAAACAAACACAAGATGGACAAATGATAACCAAACACTGACAACAGAAATAGGAATGTATCTACACATTTAAATTAGGATTTTTTTCCCACAATAGTTATTAAAAGTATTTGACAGAGTCTATGATAAACCAGTTAATGCTTCCAGAGATTCAAACAAATTTTACAGAACAACCCGGGGTGCTATGCTGGAACATCTGGGTATATTGACAGATCGCACTGAGCTTTGCAAGTATAATAGAACTGGTTTTATTAATCTCACAGATCTTGTCGTGTCTATTACAGAGCACAGCTTCACCTTTACAAATAAAGGTCAAAGAATGAAGCTGGTAATGAATAACTGGCACAGAGTTATGATACAATAGCATCAGAGCAATCCCACCAGACTGGCCCATTTTGTGCAAGGTTTATGATTTGTTACAGTCCTCTGCCTAAGGAGAGCTGATTTTAGGTCCAAGTGCAATAAATCAAGCTTTTAGTTCTGGAAATTCACAGTTCAAACCCCCAGTGCACTAGCCCTGACTACTCTCATAACACCCAGTGTATTTTTATGTTAAAATTTATACAGCTCTTTGCTGCAGTCTTTAGCTTGGGCTCAAGAGCTGAAAAATAGAGACTTTTTTTTTTTAGGCACACATTTTATTCTCAATTTTACCAAGTCTGACACTACTCGATGTCACCCAGAAAATAACTTCCCAGTTTACAGGCCAACGTGCATAGCGTGCTGGGGGAAAACCACTGCACTGTAACATTTGTGCTTGCAGCAAAACGCGTTGTTACACAGGGTGGTTTATTAGCCCTTACATTTTTCTGAAGTGCTATCAGGCTTGCATTTAAAAAAATTATAGCAGCATTATTATCTTTCAATATTTCAGTACTAGAGATACAATGCAGAGGTTTTAATAGATGCACTGCCTGAAAGGCTTTTAAACTGAACTTCTTCAGCCGCTTTTCTCAATATGACCCACATCACATTCATATTTCTCAAAAAAAAAAACCAAACACAAACGAAGGACTGAGCTCCTCACTTTGACTATCAAATCCGAGCTCGTTAATACTGTTAAACGGTAACAGTGCTTCTCTCTCTCAACTATCCAGCACAGAAACAACTTTCAAAGTGTCAAAACATTATTCTAAGAGAAAAAACACAAGTAATGCCGTTTAGGGTAACTCTTCTACTGTGACCCACTTATGGGGAAAATAACTTTCTCCTATTCCTGCAAAAGCTACTGACATTCTGTTGTGGCAGTAATGTGTTCAACCCAGTAACGAAAGCAGCCGAACATTCTATCAGCTGAAGGATCTGAATCCATACATCTGTAGCTGGAAAGCTTTCCCAGGGCTAGCAGAGGGCTCCGCTGAGCTGCAGCTAGAGAGAATGAGATCGCCAGAACGAGACATCATTCACCACAGTCATGTTCTCACCAAGAGACAGCATGCTGTACGGGAGCCAAGGAGATGGCTTGAGAATGAGAAATGTGTTACTGAACATTTCAGAATCAAAATACTTCAGTGTGGAATATGTATTTTGGAGGCATGTTTCTCATTATCAAAAGTTTCTGGAGGCAAGTGACAGCCTTTACCCTCTGCCTCGATCTACTCACATTTTGTTAATAGATACTGAAATCCTTCTTGCAAAGGATCAACTACCACTGAAAAACCTGAATTTTTAGAAAAACAGGGTAACACTGTATCTCAGACCTTAACAGCCCGCCACTCAAGGTACACCCACATTAACCTAATTTGAAGATGATGCTTTACAATGAGTGTGCTTTATTCATAACCAGAAATGTTTTTGGTAAAACCCATGGTTAACATGCATGCCCCCAGAAACAATCCCTCTGCGTAGAAAACATCAACGATGTTTGAGTAGCTAGAAGTGAGCCTGACTCACTAAACTGAGTCACTGGTGATGGGCTTTGTGCACCTTCACAATTGTGCACCATCAAGATCAAGTGCCATGAAGATTTTGCCTTTACCTTTCCTTTAATAAATTCTCAGTCCCAGGTGCTGCACACAACAGTAATAACAAAAGCTCTGTCACTCTAGCAACTTCATTTATTTCTAGATTCAAACAGCATGAAACAGCCATAAACTGGAAAACAAGTTTTGAACTCATGTCTGTTTACACTGCAGGAGCCACTACATAAACATACAAAAGCTGTTGATTTCTACGGCACTATAATCCAATTAGACTCATTAAGGAGGTTTGAATGACAGTTTACTTTCCTTCAGTCACTCAGCAGAATACCTAAGTGTTTGAAGAAAGCACACAGAGACTCAATAGAGATGAAAAATTCTACCACTAACTGTATGATCAGCTCCAAGTCTTCGAGGAAGTGACATTTGGAGACAAAATAAGAAAACAGTAAGACGAAAAGAAAGGTCAACAGGTATTTGAGGGAGTTTACAAGAGGTACTACAAGAGCTTCTTCTGCAGACACATATTCTCTATGCAATTACCAATGATAGACAACATGAGCTACAAGAAATGTCATATTCTACACTCCAGCTGAAGATCTACTTTACAAATATATTGAAGTATATGAGCCTAACGGAAGAAAAAATAAATTCACACCCCTAAATACCAATACCATGTGTTTCTCATGAGTTCTTAAGCAACAAGAACTAAGTGAAAATACAGAATAAAAATAAGAGGATGAGAAGATTGCAAATGTGTGAGCAGCTGCCACCCCCCGCTCCCCCCAGGTGACACCCAAACACCAAGCAGCTCTCCATCCAGCATAAGGCAGAGTCAGGCGCAGTTTGATGCATGCAGATAGCACTACATTCATATACTCAGAGTTAGAGACCTCAGAAAGCACCAATCTAAAAATATAAGATTGGAAAGAATCCCAGCATAAACTCATATACCAAAATGTGTCAGCTTCCCGATCCAATATCCACCCCCGCCTTCTAGGCAACATAAGCAAGCTCTTAAAATACGTAGTATTTTGAGTAAACCTTCAAAATCCTTACCTAACAGAAAGCTGCTGCTTCCTTTAGTCACCCCAACCGTTTATTCTGAAGTCTCAAGACAGACGTTCAAGTACCATGAAACTACAGCAGTAGGTACTTGAAAAACAACATTATTTAAAAGAACCTGCGATTAAACTACTTTTGCCAACAAGAACCATAAATAGACCAATTAGAATCTGAAACTAGAAACAGGTGCAAGTTTTTTAAACAATCACTGCAATTAACTATTGCAGCTGCTTATGCAGGAACAGCATCTACTCTCAAAGCATCCATGAACTGCCTAAATGTTATTCAAAGACCATAAATTATAACGCTTGATAGACAAATTATTAACCGAAAATTAATGTGCTTTAATCATGCGCGCAGCAGTGACCCTTCTGAACTTAATGGCTACTAAAGCTTCACTTACCAAGACAACAATTTCTAACATGTCTCTCCTATCTGCTGTGACAACAGGCTCCTTAGAAGCCGAATTGCAAAAAAAAAAAAAAAAACCAAAACCCCAACAGCAATGCTTTCAAACTTCTTGATAAGGTTCAAGCTCCAAAAGAGAAATAAAAATTAGAATGGAATAAAGAAAAGAAAAACTGGCCAACAGCAGCTGTTCTCACGCTAAATAGCAGAGCCCTGGGTCACCGCAGCAAAAGGACAACCAGTTTATTATCATTTGGATTTTCGGCAGATGGATAGACAAGAACTGTTAAAGCACATAAATATTTGTGTAAGTCTGTCATCCAGAAATAAATCCCTGTGGCAACACTGAACTTTTAACCTTTTGTCAAGTTTAATCTTCAACTAGAGGCTACTTTCAGAGACACAGTGAAACAAAATGATAGGTGATAATGTAGAAAAAAAAAAAAAAAAAGAAAAAATCTTTTGAGAGTCAGCACCTAAAAAACATTTCACATTAACTACAAAACAAAAGTTGGCTTTCCCTCCAATCTTATAGCATACACTATTTTAAAACATCCACAAATATTACACCACCATCATGTTCTGGTATACATTCACAACACACAAGAACACTGGAGATGTGTGTGTGTGTGTGTGTATATATATATATACACACACACACACACACACAATTCCCCTCACCGCCCACAGTATTAACACAAGTTGCAGATTCCTCGAGTGGTTTCTTTTAGACAAAGGTGACAGTAGAATTTATTTCTAGCAAGTGGTTAGATTTGCATATGACGAGCGCTGCTCCTCAAATACAAGGAACATGACACAGACTCTTTATTCATATCCTCTTATCCCTCTCCATCCAGCTTCAGAAGTTTTCCCTCTTGCCATAATGCTTCTCCTTGACCTTTTCCATCTTTCTGTTTCCTGCCTTCCCCTACTATTATGTGCACCAACTCGGGCTCCACCAGCTTGCTTCTCCCTCGGGCTTCTGCAAAGGCACAGCCACCACTGAACACCAGCCCTCCTCGCTTTCATCATGCAGCTTCTTCGGACCGCACTAGAGAGGAGGTTCTCACACGGGCATTCTCCTTTAATCCTAAACACCCTCTTTTAAATCCCATGTAGGCTTCCCCCCAAAAAAACTTCCTTCCACTTCTATGCAACAAACGACGCCCCTAACTGATCTCTTTTGCAGCCAAGTCTTAGACCAAGAATCTGGGCTCTCAGAACCTTACCCCCGCTGCCCTCAAAAACTCCCACCTCGATGCTGGAAGCTCACAGATCCTGTTCCAGATCTGTCCTCTCGTCTGGACCAAACCTCAGGCTCTGACATTGCTTTCTAGCTGGGTGTCACCTCCAAACCAAAGGAACTGGAACTTAATGTTTAATCTTCCTCCCACATCTTTTGTTCAGCAGTGGAAAATTCTCCATTGCCCAGATTGCCAGTGTCTGGGCATCCTTCCCATTTCCTAGAACTTGACGACACCCAAATTTCTCTGCTTAGATTCCATTTATTTTAAATACAGCCTTTCTTAACCCATAGAGTTAGAAGCCCTCGGAGCTTGGTCTTGTTCTGTTCATCCAGCAATTCTGTTCGGAAGACGAGCCACTTAATTACTTGCATCCTTGCATTGCCATTCTGGTGCAGGTTCTTCCTGCAAAAATGGTAATTCATTATATGTATTTTTCTAGGCATAACAGAAAGAAAACAGCCACTTCTAGATGTCCAGTATGTTAAATCCACAGATATCCATGCTGATCATTAAGGGACACTGCTGCTTATTACTCCAGTATCCATCTCTACCCAGTTGTTTTCCTTTGTCTTGTAATTTAGGCAGGGCCTTTGGAAGCAGCTCCGGAATGAGAACAAGCAAAACCCTTGGGGAATATATTTAGACAGAATTTCAAAACCACAGACTGAATGGGCATACAGAACTTGCAGAAGGGACTGGAGAGTTGAAGCACATCCCTTATGCATGAAGAACAAGTCCTCTGCAAAACTGAAAGCCAAAGAATTCCTTAGTATTGCTAAGTATTTTTGTAATAAGATTTTTGGAACGTAGTCAGAATCTTCCTAAATCATCTGAAGGTAATACAGCCAATTAAATACTTCATTAGTGAAGTGCATTAATAAGATATCTCATTTTCTTTCACAATGATAATCAAACATACAAAATGTAGCTTCTAGTAAAGAACAAAACAACACAGATTCCATTATCAAATGCAGAACGTGTGTAACTTTGAAAGAGAAAAAAAACCAAACAGGCAGGCAAGGGGTCATCCTTCAGGAATTATTTGCTTCCTGTATTATAAGCATTAACATGAACAGAATTGGGAGAGTTTATCTAGAGACTGTCATGCGCTGTGACCATTAGCAAAGGCATTTGTTGCTCACCTCTGCCTACAGCAGCCACCTACACCCAAGCATCATCTCAAAAGGAGGAGGGTACCAAGGTCAAGTATCAATGGCTTCCTTGGGACCCCAAAGCACCATCACAGCTGGCACAGCTTCAGTTTTACTGGTGAAGAAAGGTGGATGTTTTCTACATTTTAACAGTTGCATTCATATTAGCAGCCAGGCATTTGTCCATGAACACTAAGAAGGATCACTAGAAACTGCGTAAGCATTTAATGCTTACATAACATTCCTTAGTTTTGTAGCTACAGTATCAGCTGACACAGATTTTCAGAAGAATCAGATCAACTCTTTCATTAAGAAATATAATACTTTGACTACAACAACAGTGAATGCAACTTTCATTACTGAGGAGCAACAAAAAATAGAAATTACATGTAACAGTTGCACAAGTTTTCAACTATGTGTAAGCAAACTCATTCAGTTTTTAGTGTCTTAATACCACTCAGGTACAAAACCACTTTGTTAGGAAAAACAATAGGCACATAAAGTTCAACAACGTAGAGTTTTCAATCACTATAGCCCTATCAAACACCTCATTTATATCCTTTTTGTTTATACGATGTAAAAGAATACAATTATATTTGCCTTAAGGCACTAACATATAATAAAAATAGGCCTTATTTCAGAATTTTTGCTGATTTAAAAAACTTCATTTAACAGCTGCAGCTAATTACTTCTGTGCAGAATATCAAGCCTCTACAGAACAAGGTCTTAAGTCTGATTGTCAAAACACTTACAGTGCTAATAATACAGAGAAAAAAATAACTTTGTTTTTTTAGGAATCAATCTTCCTTCTAAAAAAGGACACTACTAAAAAGCCTAAGTCTTATGAAAAGTCAGTGAAATTTAGGAGCTTTTCGTGTTTTATCAAGAAACCTGAATGTTGCTATCTGCCCTGTGTAAAAGGATTTTAAACAGTATGGTGCTGGGAGGCAGGAAGCTGAGCATGGAGCATCGGATGTTCCTTTCCAATTAGCACCCCAATGAGACAGATATTTTCTTCTTAAGTAATAAAGATGCTTCAAAGAACTTTACAAGAAGCAGAAGTGAAAGATACGCACTGACTACAAAAATAAGAAACAGAAAAATAAATCAGTATTGAACAAGAGAATTGGGTAGGATAAAAAGTTAGAAATTATCAAAGTAGAAAAGAACATCTGGAAACTGAGAGTTTATTTTGATGCAGACCTCAAACAGCACCAAAAACTAGTAGGATACTTTTAATTCAAAACTGCGAAAGCCTACTGGAATTAACAATGTCAAATCACAGAATTTTCTACTGTAAGCCATCACTGCTGTCATGCAAGTTTATATATGTATATGGCAATATATTATGCATTCTACTCACCACAATCTAGTCTAAGACAGTATGGACAAACATCTTGCATACTATATTATTTATTGATAAAAAAGATAGTTTGATCAAGGCAGAATAATACATAACTGGGCCTGTGCTACTGCAAAAGCAATGAACTGGTTTCTCACGCAAGAGCAATGCGTCAGCTCTGCTTAATATTAAAGGAGGCATCTTTACAAATAACCACATTTACACATAGGACAAAGCAGTCCCGCTGACGTCAACAGCACAGATCAGATACTGAAGCATATGCTCAAGCAGAAATAAAAGAAACCAGAGCACTCCCATGCACAGCATCAAGCTCTTAAATATCATGTCCAGTCTGCAACTACAATTACCAAAACCAATGTTTCCAATCGGGAAAAAAACCACCGAAGAGACAAATCCAACAAGACAAGCCAGGAGGGAAAATAAGAGTGGTGCATTCTGTGACCCGGCATGCATCACAGGAGCTGCTGCAGAGTCTGAAGCATTGCTGTATTTTCCATACCACTAAGCTCATCTTTCCCAGAGGTCAACACACTACGATCCTTACAAAAGTTGTTTATTTTTCTTTATTCTAGACAAAACTAAATATTTGTAAACACTCATTTTCACAATGATAAAAACAAACCTGGTTTGATAGCAACTTTTTGCCCACAAAAACCACCGTCCTACTTAAGCTGTCCATTATTAAACAGAATCCTAGATGTAGCCAGACTTAGATGGCTAATTTCAGATTCAAAAAAAATAGATTCAAACACCTAAAAACCAAGATCATCACTGGTTTCCACTACACCTTCATTCTCTCACTCTTTTGAACACATGAAAAGCCACATTAAAGTTGCATGTACAAGTGCAGAACTAGCACCTCCTGAACATTTTTAACACTCCCTGGAGTGAAAAGTTTTGGTTTCTCAAAACGTAACCCTTACATCATTTTTTTACCTGAATAAATGAATCACGGGTCCCTTTTTGCCCCACATCAGCAGTTCTTCCAGTATATGCTCTACGGAAGCTTGCACTACATCTTCAGCACGACAGCACTGACTTGCTGCTCCCTCACCCTCCGTACTGACTACATCCCCCGAGTTGTGCAAGACAGGATGCTGGCACCACCACCTTGGACTTGTACAGGAATTTAGGGAGGAGATGGGGCCAGAAACAAGAACAAAGCGACAAAGAAACTCCAGTTGTACCGTGCATTGCGTACAGCATCCTTCCTCTCCCTTCTTTCCTCATCTGCTTTGCCCCCAGAATTACAAATCCCCACTTGCACACATGATACTCCCAGAGGAGGAAAAGAGTTCCTAGAGGCACGCAGAAAACCTTCAGGAGTGACTGAAATGACCCAAATAGACTCCAGAAGAAACTGAACAACTTTTAAAAGCAGGAGTCTTAGCCAGCTCAGAAATTCCTTTTCTGTCTGCATACCCATACGGTACAGCAGAAAAGCAATTGCTTTAGCACATCTCTGGATTATAGCATGCTCTTGTTCACGTCCCTTAGTCCAATAACAGAACAAGTGACATCAGTTTAATTAATAAGCTACAAAGAGTTTCCTAACATTTCACCTGAGATATAGAAACAGCCATATATGAAAGAACATTTAAGCAGAAGAAAACCAGGATTTTACCCATTTACCTTCACAAATACAGCTTTAAAACTTCCCTCCAGCAGATATCAAAGGCTTGCTGAAATCACTATGTAAAAATGTCACAATGAAAGCTGCATTAATTCCTTGCAATGGGAAGTGCTAAATATAAACATATTAAATACTTAATATACCGGGGTAGCCTCACCCTCCACATGTGGTAGGACAGATGATGCCTCTGTGACACTCCACAGACATAAGCTTGTTACAAATGAAAGAACAAGAGGGCACACACTTGAAAAGAATTTGCCCCAAAACCCCGCAACAGATATGTGAGTCCAGGAAGAACAACAGTAGAAAGAAAATAACTCCCAGTCTACTCTTGTTTTGAAAAAAAAAAAAAAACCCAAAAAAAACAAACGACCCAAGAAAACTTTCCAAGCAACACAATTACCAAGAACACCTCTATTAACTCACTTTTACATAATTGATTTTATTTTGTTTAGAACAAGGCTTGAAAGTTTTATTTAGTTTCAAATAACAATCAGAAAAAAAGTTAGCACCACTGTGCACAGAGCTTGGGACACTAGAAGAGAACAGGGTGCCAAAAGACATTTTCTGTAGAGAATTGTGTTTGGGGGTAGGGTGGGGGGTTTTGGGTCATTTGTGTGTTTTGTTGTGGGTTTTTTTAAGGAAACTAAGAAGCAGTAATCACTAAAAATTATGACAATCACTTTAACATCCTTGTGATTCAAAATGGTAAGGCTGGAGCTTTACATCCATGGGAGACTCCACCATTTGAGCTAAAAGAGGCTGACAGCCTCCTGCTATCAGTTACAATGTAGGTCAACAACAGAGGAAGAGAAAAATACCTTGACAGGGTTTCACACATATCAGCTTGCCGCAGAAAAAAAAAAAAAAAAAAAAAAAAGACGCCAGGAACAGTTTCAAATTATATTTAAGCTGATTAATACCAAGCTACTGCCAAGTAAAAGGTCCCGCTCAACCTTGCACCCGCTCTGGGGCTCGTCCACAGCTGGTGAACTGATCGAGGGTCTTCACACCATAGACCCTCTGGGGGCTCGGTAGCACTCTCCTGGGCATGTGTTCATTCTGAGGGTTTGTGCTTGGAGTTAGCTCCCCGAATTAGCTGACGGTGCGGTCACGTTACAGTCAAAGCTAGCACGGGTGTAGAAGCAAGAGCAACTGCCAGACTGAGTCCACACAGCCTTCCCTTAACAGAGCAAATGTGTGAATTGACTGGTATAAGGAGGAACAAAACTAACTGTAGCGCTCAGAGTTAAACAGAGCCAACAGTAATAAGGCAAGGATCTACTGGAAACCAAGGACTATTGGCTAAAACCATGGGGAAATAAATGAACTGACTAGACAACACACACAACGCCTGGAGCAGAGGTCACCCATGCAAGCACAAGCCACGGCCAGTTAAACTCTGGAAAGTTCTGACAGACTCGGAGAGGAGCCACCTGCAGACCCGGCTGCCAGTTGGAGAGGAGATGACACCAATGCCCGAGGCAGAGGAGTCCACCTGCGGGGACTGGTGGGAGAATACCCCTGGATGAGTGACAGTTGCCCACCATCAGCACGGGTCCCCCCTCCTCGGGAACACCGCGTCCCTGCTGCTGCGGCGCATCACTGACGGCCACGAAGTCAGTGGTTCCGTAGAAATAAGTCAGCTAGCACGTGCACATGAAGGATTCCTGTACGTCCACACATGCTGCTGGTTGATTAGGTTACAGACTGGTCGTGTATGACTGCGGCATTAATATGATCGACAGTAACAGTTGGAATATCGGTTTATGCAATAAAGGATATCACAACTCTCTACTCCTTGTGTTGCCCACCTTCTCTGTGCAAATTCTCTAAGCTTCAGGACTTTAGTTGCCCTACAAAAGCAAGCTCCATTACTCCTTATGCCGGTACTCAGGAGACCAGGCAACAAGCCAGTCAGCCAGTGGTGAGCTGAGCCAGCTGAAAAATCCCTGATCATTTTGGGCCAAATCAGGTCTCCTACCTGGCTGACTGCCCAAACGCTGCTGTTGGGGCAAGGATATAGGAGAGATTAAACGTCTGGGAACACAGCAGCACAGGGCATGAGCTTCAGTGTTACAGACCTGCATGCTCAGGGCTGTTACATTAGAGCCCAAGCTATAAGCAACATGTTTTCTGCACACAAACTCAGGTGGCCGTTAACTGCAGCTGCTCCCTCCCCTGCCACCACCTCTGTCCCCCCCACGCAGCCAAACCCTTTCCTCTCCTCTAGTTTATCCCAATGACACTGATTCCTCCATCAGGCAAGAGTCACTCCCTACCAGCCTAAATTTTATTTATGCCTTACCAGGCACCAACTTGCTTCAAATGCCTCCTCTCCCCAAGGTCACTCTGATTAGTCTTTGATACCTCACTTGGCCAATGCCTGCCTCTACTGCTGCCTCAGCCAACACACATCCTTTTCTACTTGGGGAAAAAGGGGAGGGAAGCAAAAGGCACAATTTCACAGTCATCCCACCCCCTTTTATTTTGCTCCATGTGTGGTTTCCATTCCCAGCTTCCACAGAAAAACTAATTGCTGCTACTCAACACCACCAAGGCCCTCTGCTAGCCCTGGCTCAGTTTCCCCCTCCAGGTTCCTGTTCCTAATCGGGTACTTCCTTCCTTTTTCCCCACCCCCTACACTGGAAAAAATGAGAATGTTATTAACTGAAGCAATGCCCTCTTCCCGATGTTGTGTTCAGAAGAGGTACCACACCAAGCATGGTAGCTCCCTCCTTTTACACCACGAGTCCTCCAGGCAGCCTCATCTCCAGCAGTAAATGCCAAGGCTCTCACCATCTGACGAAAAACAGCTGGAGAAAGTTAGCGATTTAAAGCAATAGCCGTGATATCAGTACGGTCTTAGTCTAAAATTTATCAATAGTTCAAATACAAAATAAGTTGACAGCAAAAAAGAGAGAAAGGCTATTGCCAAGCAAAAGTAGCAAGCAGCACATAATGTGGACTCGGAGATGGCAAACTTTCAGGAGGGCAGATGGTCCCAGATTCCTCTGCACGGGAAGCCCCCCGGCAGGTCCTCCAGAGCCCCGAGGAGGTGGCTGCCCCCACAGACGTCCCATCGGCACAAGCTACCACACCTCACGGTATTTTACTCACCCAGCCAGAGCTGCTTTGCACGCCCCAGAAGCAACGCTGCTTTAAACACCCTGCTGGAAGCTCACACACGCTGCTGAGATTCGTCTTCTCCCTCCACCTACAGCTGTTACCACAAAGCTATCCGGTAAATTGATACCTGTCTGTCAATGCGTTTAAAATAATAGTCGTCACTACACATGGCATCGTAAACCATACGCTAAATGCTGCATAGCACAGAGCCGAAGAGGAAAAGGAGAGGGGAAACACTGGGATCTACCGAGTGAGACCCTCACCAGCTCTTCGTTACAGAACAATACTTCTAGGGGCGTGCAGCTTAGCCCACACGCAGGCCTACAGCAACCCCTCTCAAACCGCTCCTCTTGCCACCATGAAACGGTTACGCATAACCCTCCTGGCTAACACAGCGTCAGCGCCGGCCGATTACCCTTGCCGTGGCGTGAGAGCATCACCTGATCCATCCGACCGACACGGATCAGCTTCTTGCACCATGGGATCGGTGGGACCGCAGCAGCCGCCAGCACCCCCTCCCCTCTGAGTGGCAGCAGTTCAAGATGTAGCCCTGCTTCACAGAAACCAGAAGAATTACGGGGTAGCAGGAAAAACAAAATTAATTTGAACTGTCTCGGAATATCAGTAGTTTTCATAAGGTATTTTGTGACATGTTGGGAGGAAAATCCCAGCAGGACAGGAGCTGCAGGTAATGTTCTCTTGTCAAACACAGTCCTTATTTCAGGGGGAAAATCCAAATATATGTAGCACTTACACTGTGATTCACAAGGATTTCATATAAGAGGACACAGACTGCAGTATGGATGTATTTTTAACAGTAATATTGGATTAATCACAATAGAAATAATCTATATAAATTCCTCTCCCATCCAGCACCACTGGGACTGATTAGAAGGGAAGAACAGCAAAGCTTTATTCCTCTCTACTTGGCAAATCAGCCAAAACAGTACCTAAAGATAGAGCAACAAAATACCTGGAAATCATGACGCACGGTCTAATCTGCACTGTTCCACAGAACAAAACTGTATCTCATTGCTCCCAAAGTTCTTTAATCTTGTCAATAAAGCAAAGGATGAAAGGCAACTGTGTGACAAATGATTCAGCCTTCCAGGTGCTTTTAATAAGTTTCCACATTAAAATAATCCACCCTGCTAATAAACTACACAATTTTGATTCAAGAGACAGATAATTGGGTGTTGGGTTTTTTCCTTTTGCAAAAGGCCAGAAAAGCACCACTGGATCAGTAACTCCCCAGCCAAAAAATACGAAGCAAGGCTTACACTACTCAGCACATTTATGAACATGGAAAATAGGTTTTTGCATGTCAGAAGAGAATACAGTCCCCATCACAGAATCTCAGAAAGGCTGAGGTGGGAAGGGACCTCTGGAGGTCATATGGTCCAGCCCCCCTACTCCAGCAGTGACACCCAGAGCCTCCACGACCACAGAGGCATAGTCTAAGGAATGCCTGAGCCATAACCAAGGTAAGGATGTTAGCATCAGGACGTTAAATGCAACAGAACACAAAGAAAAGTATAAAAGAGGAAACTGTGATGTGTACACTACTTTTACACATTACAATTAAGTCAGCTAAAGATGACTTGGCATTCTTTGGGAACTGCTGAGCAGATCTTTGTTCATATACGTCTGCAATAAAAATAGTCAGGGTACAAGAACTGAAACAAAATAGAGCAAACGAGCAATGTTTCACCAGTATAGACATCTTGAACTCTAGTATATACATCTAGAACTATCACAGATGTTTTTCATAAACCTATGACAGAATTAACAGATTAAACTAAAATGATGAAATGCCGATTAACAGCTATCAGTGCCACTTCCAGTACCAGTGAAATGCTTTAATATTAAAGTGTTTTACAAGTCTGCATTCACAGACTGTATGTATGCAACAACAGATGAGCTGGACACAAACTACTCTTGATATGACCAAGATAGAATACACACAGAAGTACTGCAGCTCAGAACATGAATCTAAAACAGAAGAGCTGGGGATATAAAATGTCTTGCTGATGTTGATGAAGACAATTCAAAGATCACAAGACCTCAGATTTTTCAAATAGCTTTATAAACAGCAGAGTCCGCACTTCAATTGCTTAATACAATCACATATACATCGAGCACGTAAGGTCAAATTTCTTCCATCACCGCCACTGCCACCATAGTCAACTATCTAAATTCCCTGCAACAAAATACAGTTCATGGACAGCTGCAGTCATATGTTTGATTCCCCTAAGATTAAATTAAAATCTGTTTCATTAGCTCAGATGATTATGGCAACCTCCTTACCTCTTTCATGAAAAAAGAGGTCATTTCCCTAACAAGTATATTATCTGTAATATTACAGTACATAATTAAGAAAGAGATGACTCAAACAGGATAACATTGTTGACTGGACTAATGGAAATTCTGGAACAATCCACCACTCTTTCCTTCACTGGCTGCAGGCAACAAAATCATGTTTATTTTGGGAAGTTCAGACCCAACAGTTCAAACACACTGGTCCAGAGTAAACAAGCACGCGGTCCCAAGACCACCAGACCAAGAGATTCCCCTCTTTTACCACCCAAAGACCAGTGCGAGCTTGGGCTCAGCTCCACCAAAATCAAACCATCGTAAGAGGATGCTCCCATGGCTGCAAGCCACAATAGGTAAGAAAAAAAAAAAAAAAAAAAAGGAATTGCTGCAGCACTAACTTACTTCAAGAGAAAAATATTGACTCAAAAAAGCATAAAAATCTGAGAAAGAAAAAAGTGGAGTTGGAATATGTTGACTCAGCAAGACCAAGACTCAACCCACTCCAAGAACCAAAGCAGGCTGATATTTTCCTACCTGGCAGCTTCCAGGCCAGCAGGGACTCACTGAGCTGGTAAGCACATCAGTCCTCAATGAACAGCTAACTGGCCAGGCTCTCCGCACCAGCCAGAAAACTACTGCTGTGTTTCTCCTGCTTGAGGAACCTCTGTGTATGCTGCAAGATGCCAAACATACTCATGGCAATTTTCTAGAGAAAGACTATTTCTGAAGACTAACACCGTGGCAAAACTCATATCCTTGCAGTCGTCATGCACGAAAGTCGGTATCGGCTAGACATTCTTTCCAATGCTGAAGACGCTGCAAAAATCAAGCACTCAGACTAGGCAGTGGAAGCTGAATTCCCTCCCTATAAACATTACGTCACCTTCAGTCATTATCATTTTGGATTCCAGAAAGGGTTGGGAGAAAACAGGAAGAACACAAACCGTGGTACTTAAGATGGCTGTCAGAGCCTAACGCGGCTTCCCTTCTTGAGGATTCCTTCAGTTTTATGGAGGTTTTTATTTACCCTTGCTTCTCAGAGGTTAACGTTCAGTGATCCTTACTGGGTTAAAAGATGAGGCAGGACTAGCCAAACCTCCGCACAGCACAGCGTGTTTCAGGACCACACCTGGCCTTTGTGGGAGTCAGCTGGGGGCAAGGGCGACCCGTAATCTGAAAACCTGCACGGCGTAAAGGAGCATAAGAAAAACATTAAAAACTGGGTTACACTCCCATCTAACCCCTCCTACCCTGCCCTCGCCTCCCAGCTCTCCCACCTGCACGTGGCAGAGAAGATGGTGATGCTGGTTTAGATGCTGTGGACCAGCAGAGCCTGGACCGGCGCCGCCACCCTCCCTGCCCTGCTCCGCGCTGAACACGGCCGGGTCAACGGCTCAAAATAAGCATCCGAAGCTATAGAAAGGAGAGGTAGAGCAGAAACTGAAAATTCAATATAAACCCACAAACCACCTGCCACAAATGTTTTTGAACAGTTTGATGTAAATATAAGGCTTCCTGAATGGCGAAAGACACTCTTATTTTAAGCATTATTAAATCCACCTGAAGGCTGGTGAGGCAGGTTATGGCTGATGCAGCTGAAGGCAATTTTTCAAGGCAGTCTGGAAGAACAGTATTTGCAGTTTGCGCAGGTTCCAGAATTTTTTCTTATTAAAAGAAGTCAGACAGAGAAATGAATTTGTGCAGTATCAGATTTAAGAAATATTTTAATTTTTTTATGCTTCCACATATTTTCTTGTTACTAGAACACTAGACACTACTACACAGTTTGTTTTCAAAACAAACTTGCTAGGGAACCAGAGAACTACTAAGTAGTTACAACGTAGTCAAAAATTACACACCATTTTGGGGTTCGGGCTGGTTGCTGGTTTGTTTACCTGGTACTGCACGAAAGGAAGCTCCACAGAGATTTCCTTGGGCTTTTCTTCTTTTTAAACTCAAAAGTCACTTTCACTTTTTCCAGGATCCCCACCAGCGAACTCCAGAGCACACAAAGTTTTGGAATAACATGGCATACCTGCACGGCCTCGACTGCAGCCCTGTGCTGGGGACTGCTCGGGGGGGGGGCTCGTGTCCGTGCCTGAGCCCCCCAGACCAAGGTAAGGTGCCATTTGCTTTGCAGTGCCCCAGGTTTCTCCTGCCAGCATTACTGCTGGTTACATTGCCACTTGAAACGTCACATATTTCATTGAGCATAATGATTCAGGCATCTTGCCAAATTGACACAAATATGTCAAGCCTCATTTTTCTTTGTAATAGCGGCAGACTGGATGATCTAGTCCCACCGTAGTGTGACGGCCAGATGCTATTCTGAGAAAATTATGTCTAAAGAGGGGAGAAGGGGTGTCAAGCAAATGACTATGCATAACTGCAATAGCATACCCATCTGAATAAAACTAGTGCTCACGTGACTTATAGAAACCAAAATAAACATAGCAAACCACTACAGATGTACAAAAGCCAGAGCAAACCAGGGACCTGGGGTTCACATGTAGTGTTAGTAACACAATCTCAAAAATTCTGCTGTTTCAAAAACACACAAAAGAACAAAGTCACCATTAGGCATTTGACTTTGAGTCAATAAACTGTTCCCATCGCCGCCTCTGGCCAGCAAACAGCTATCAGATCCTGCAGTGCCAACTCACTACTGGCTAAAAGCCAGCCAAAAAGTTCTCTTCCATCACTTTTTTTTCTGTGGTTGTTTTTCACATCAAGTAATACCAAGAATGATGGGGTAATGGGGTCCTTTTTGTTTGGTTTTGCCTAGGGTTTTTTGATGGGGTTTGGAGCTGTTTTTATAAAAGAGCTTTGGTTACCAATACAACTTTGAATGTTTCCCAATCATTCTGTTTACCAGTATCACCACAAGAAAAAGCTAAACCAAGTTCATACAGAAGTTATTTATAAAATCTTCCAGTAGAATATCAGTCATCTCATTAGCCACTGGTTTTAGTTTCACATGCAAGCACTGAAGTGACAGCAGTAACAACTGATTATCCACTTCACTGAGTGGTTTACAGGTATCATATGTACAGATACCTTGATATCCTTCCCTCAATATGAGAAAATTCCCAGACATGGTATAAAACTAAAAAAAATAATAGTCTCAGTTATCAGGGTGGCAGTTATTGCAGTGCAGTTAAGCTCCCTTCCATCATCTGGGATGGAAATTAGTAATTAATTTCACACAGAAACAGGCATAGCATTCATACTGTATGAACTTCACACTGCACTGATCTGGACCAACTTCACAACTGTTAGTAGATTCAACTTGACTGTTTAAGTACCTAAAACAGCATTTTTAACAGTTCATAGCAACAACAACCAGTTAAAATAACATGCAAAATACAGTGATAAAACTGAAGTTAAAAACGTGTCTAATTCTTAGCACCATTTCTCATTTGTTTTGATTTTTCCTATTTACTGGAAAACGCCTGTTTCACAGACCCATTAATATTTTAATTGCCACAGATTCCACTATCTCTAGAAGGTGGAATTATTCACAAAAGTAGAAATTTGAATTCCCTGAATACCCTTTATACCACCAGAACTCTGTGATGCAGAAAAGCTCACTTACCCCTCTGCAGTATTTTCTTCTCCAGAACACTGTGCATTGCAACTTAGAATTCAATACATGTGTTACTTAATAATTTGGAAAACACTTTCCACTCTAATAGAAGCCAACGACAGCAGAACAGATGCCTTTAGGAAACTAAGGATGTGTGATTATAGCACCGGGAAAACAGACACATTCTTGCATCATCTGCAATTATTCAGTTTAGAATTAAACAGTCTTCAGCATTTCCAAGATAAACCTGATTAACAAGAGATTTAAAAGGTCACTAGAAACACGGTTCTTAGTCAAACTAGTTCACACTAGTTTTTTCAGGATTTAATTTTCTCTTTGTTTGGGGGGGGAAAGGGGGGGAAGAATATTGTATCTTATCCAGAAAAATAACTCCCCTCTTCTCCAAGAAGCATCTTTCCCACTACTTTTACCATCTCAAGCCCAGAGAGTGGTGAGTGTTTTTTCAAGTTTTGGTTTTAAAGCATAAGGCAAATTTTATTTCATAGAAGCAATTAAAACAAACAGGAAGTCTGTGGCCCAGAAAGTCAGCTCTGGATCATGATTTTATTGAAATATATCACAGAAAGGACGCAAGTATTCTGGAGCAAAAGCAGATCCCCTAATCTGCATATGGAAAATAGTAAATAGCACTCAAAACACAATACATTTGTAAGGATAGCAACACATCCAAGAAACATCTGCCGAGGACACAGCACATGCTGAAAAGCTATTCTTGCCAGCCAACAAACCTATACCATGAGTACAAGTCCGTGTATTCAGCACAAGTTTACTTATCCAGCAGGATATTCAGAGCAAGAACACTGCAGACGTCATCTTCCCCTTCCCACTGAAGGATTTAAGGGATATGCCGTTCCCATAGACAAGATGTTTTTCTTACTCTTTGTGAGCACACTGTTTGATCCAATAAAAAGGAAAACTGATTAGTTTGATTTACCACTGACTGTCACCTGCTCGTAAGTGGCCTGACCACACATTCCAGCCATGTCATGCATGCTGACATCCAACATGTCAGCAGGTCCCAGGGAAATACAGTAACAAAATTACTGAGAGGGAGAAACTACTTATGTACCTTGCCTGTGCAAACCCCAGATGCTCTGCTGGCCTGCAAACAGGGCTCAACCTCAGCTAAGATGCATGTCATCTTGCAAAAGTCATCCAAGTTGCTTACCAGCACGTACTAAATGTGAAAACCAACGTTTCTGCATGCTGGTGTTAATAGACACAAAGTAATCTCATTTAAGAGCTTTTAAAACTTCATACAGCAAGAAAATACTTCCATCATATGCACTCTCCTACAGCTGTGATTTTGCTCATGCCGTACCAATCAGATTAGGTCACGTTAAACCAAATAAAAACCTCCAGCTTGCTCTCTCAAATAGAATCAGAGAACAGCTACCTGCTCACTGTAAGCCTCGACGGCAGCCCTGCAGCAAGCAGTCAGGGAAGCACTTACAAAATCCTCCGGCGGTTTAAGAGGTGACTAACAAGTAAGAAAGCACATAAAACATTAATGTGCTGAACACCACATGCAAGGTAATCCAGTTCATGGGTTTGCATCATAAGAACATTTAAAAAATGAAGGCAGAAAAACAGAATCACAAATATGATTCAACATTTGGGCAAATAAATCCTGCAGAGAGGAGAACAAACATAGCCCTGTATTTCACACCTCAACAGCCTTTAGCTGTCTCTCCCAATGTTTCCCACCGCCTCAGCAATGCTCCCCATCGCTACTGGCACCCCACAAATCCCAGTCCTTTCCCACCATGGTGCTGATTTCCAGCCACCCTTCTCCAGTGATGAGGGAAGCACAGAGGACGCGTGCTGGGGCTGGGTCAGAGCTACACTGGCACAGACTGACCAGCAGCAGAACAAGTACCACAAAGGATTCCTGGGCTCACGGCTGCAATTCTTCCTTCAGCACCATCCCTAATTAAGGTCTTTATCTTTCACCCAGCACAGAGACATTTACAAGGTACAGAACCGTACTTATTTTGACAGGTCACCCTTTGCTGCTGATGGATGTCACGGGGGAGAAAGAGGGAACAGAACAGCACAAGGTCAGCCAGCACTAGAAACGAACCTATGGCACAGCCACGTAAACTTTGTTTCCTGAGGAGACGAGGCTAAAACAGCTTTTTAAAAGTAGTCTCTAGCTTAGAGAAGGTTAATAAATAACCTATAAAATATCTTAACAATTTTTTTGCTTTGTTTTAGAAACACCGGTGTATCTGGTTGGGTACTCAAAAAATAAGAATAGAATTTACCAGGGAAAATCAGCTCCCTTATTTTTTTGAAATCTTCAAATACTAACCGATACAAATAATACCGAAACTCCTGACCTTTTGAGTGAGTGAATGAATGAAGGTACCTTATTTGCTCTGTACAGGACTCTAGATCAGACAACATAGAGACAAAAGGAACCAAAAGCCTACAAATTTTACGAGCAAACATTATATTGCCAGAGCTCTGCAGCTCTCAAAGCTTTTCCCAATACCTCCCCCAGTGAGTAAGTGTATTACCTTATTGTATCGAGAATGGATAAAGTAAAATCTATTTGCTGACTTTCAAGACAAATAGCGGAAGTCATATTGATCAAGTAAGAGGTAAACATCTACATTGTAAACGCAGGTACTCCAGAAAAGTTACAGTCATACAGGACATGGAGAACCTCAGACTTTTTATTTCAAGCTTTGGGGCAGCTGGGCAAAGGCACTTGCTTTTCCCCTTTCTTGCCTTACTACCTTGTGGGCCTGCTGAAGGCTCCTTTCCCCACAGACAGCTAACTTGTAACAGTATTCCGAACCTTAGTAATAAAGTGGTAATTAGTTCCTGAGTTTAGACAGGTGATAGCTCTCCCTTGAGCCTGCAACTGGTGGTGAAAGGAACAAATCCCGGGAGCTACACCCAAACACATGCCCCCAGCTCCCACTTGGCTAGCCCGACCAGCGGCTGCCTGCCCACCAGACCGGGCTCAACGCCCAGCGCTGCAGGGACGAACCCTGGGGCGGTGGAATACGAGCACCGACCGTATTTTGGACTTTACAGGCTTCCCAGGGAACGGCGTAAGAAGAGAAGCAAGGCATTACAAAATGCTTCCTCTTCGCCGCGTTCTGCCTCAGTTCAATTGCACTGAAAACACGTACACATACAACGCTACGTCACCAAACTCGCCATTAGTTTTATTACACACATTTGTTGTAAGGAAGCAAAAACCTGTCACTCAGAACTAGCTGGGGAGGACTGAAACATCTGCGTTTACTACAGGAAATCGAGAAGACCAGAAGATGGGAGAACTCCTATAGTGCAATATGCCCACAACTAGCCATGCTTCTTACTATTGCCTACTCTGCTACCATCATCAAGCAACCCACATTTATACTTAAGTTCTTTTGAGATTTTCATCTACAAAACTCCGAATGAACCGAAGTGCTACTGCCTCCCACCCACTAGCTGGCCTAAATCCAGCCAGCAGACTTTCTGCCGGTTCCCCATGCCTGACTGCTTTCCAGCTTGTAGACACTGTTGGGTTTCTGTGTGAGAAACAAGCTACAAGTTAAAACTTTTTTTTTTTTTTTTTTTGGGGCGGGAGGGGAAACAAACACCCAAACCTGGAAAGCATAAGAACTGGAGAACACCAGCTCTCAACTCCTCTTTCATAATACAGGAAATACTTTGACAAACTGGAGCACAGCAAGATAACTTGAAGAAAGCATCACTGTACATATGATGTAGGCTGTTCAGCAGATGGGGGGGGAGGAGGGAGGACATCTAGACAGATGGTCTAGGATTTGCATTTTGTAATTTGACGATGAAAGCATTTCTCAGCCTACAACATAATGCACTAATTTCAGCAAAATCTTTGGAATAATACAAGAGGGTACCTCTCCTGCAATCCAGTACAACTCCAGTACAACAAAAATCCAAATGGAGTTTAAGGGTATAACGTGGGGATTCCAGAAGAATCAAACTCCCACAAATCTTCAGCACCAGCATCACTTCTCAAGCCTCTTCCCAAAATGGAGTCCAGAACGAGAATGGCATGTGGCTATTAAAAACTCCAGCTGAGAGAAGTCTCCAGGTACAGATGGGCAGTGCTCCTGTAACAGCTTCAGCAGCTGAAGCCCAACACCAGACAGTCAGGAGCTCTTTACTCTAGGCGTACAAGATGCTTCAGAACCCTGACTTGGGATGTTCCACTCCTGCCCTCTTTCAGCTCCACAGGCATCACCATGAGGAGCTGCACCTCCTGCACGTTGCACCCTAAAAAGCCCTTGTTTCTACACCGAGCCCCCCACCTTAAAACTTGGTGCCCACACTGCAGAGAGACTGTGGAGTCTACTCTGAGGACAGTCTCAATTTCATGCAAGGAAAAAACGGACAGAGCAGGAGTCAGGGCCCAGACGCTACAGCGGCTCCTGATTTTTCAGGGAAGAAAACAGGTTCTCTAAATCACGGTAGCAAATAATCTTAATTACCCTAATGAGCTGTGCCTCAAGTAAAGGCGGGAAGGGAAGAGCTAAGAGGTTTATGCACTTTTATACTTGATGGCATGGCAGAAGATGACAGGAGACACTGATCCCGCTGAGCAACAGAGGTTAAATTACCTCCTCTGCCCACTTCTACTACGGCTAATTAAGTCATATAGACCAAAGATAGAGGTATTCAAAAAGAGCTATTAGGCCTTTCAGGTTTCTTTAAAGAAAATAAAATAATGCACAATTGAAAAGAAGAGATTAAGACTGAAAGCTCTTCAGAATCATTTTTGTTACTTTCACCTCCTAAGAGTAGAGACAGCAGCTGCTACTGCCACAGAGACAGCCACATACTGAGCAACAGAAGAGCGAGCGCTTTTAGACTACTGCCATACAGCTGCTGACCCACAACTGGCCATAGCGGACTGCCGAGCTGGTTATATCTTCGCATAACACAAGTCAATATTCCTTAGGTTCACAGAAACCAAGTCAGAGGCACGACTTACACCCATCCACACCTACCCACGCCGAGGCCAAGGCAGCTGAGGTGGTCGGTGGGATTAGCAGCACCTGCTATCAACCCGATGATATAAGGGCTGGTGGTGGGTTTGGTTTTTTTTAGGCACAGGCAGGAATAATGACTTGAAGTAACACACGGGAATTTAGCAGCTGAAAATACAGCTCTGCAAATTCTGAGGCACTGAATGGTTGGCACAACAGTAGTCCAAGTGCTCTTACAAAGTGGCTTTGCAGCTTTCAGCTCATAAAATTGCATTACTCGTTGCCTCTAAGATTAATGTACTTTTACCACAGAAATCATCTTAGCTTTTGTCAAGTCATATAAAGAACAGCTGCTTGACACATCATTAAAGAAACAAGTCTGCTCAATTTTCATATTACAGATAATCTTATTTTTTAAAAATCTGATCAATCAAGAGGATTACAGGGCATCTGCATCCTCACTCATTTACATTAGATGCCAAGAAACCATAAGAAAGCTTTGGAATGAAAACAAAACAGCCTTGCAGACCTGGTACCAAACAATAAAATACCTAAGATAGCTGGAAAGTAACAGGGTAGTGAGAAACACCTTAAGCGTTTTTGTGTGGCAGGGGAGATGCAGAATTTTGGCAGAAGTGACAGTTACCCAAAACAACGTAATAAATTTTGAGTTTGTTTCACAAGATGTCTTTCAAAACCAGGCTGCTCTCGTTCCAGAATCCCTGCAATATCCTGTTTGAAATGGAGAGAAATTCATCTCTGGGAAGTGAAATTGATTTTTAAAAAGCATGTGTATGCACATATCTTCACAAGTCCTGGACCAGCCTTTTCCACCCTTCCTCCTCCCAGAGGCAAAATCTCACGGTACACCTTTCCAATGTTACTAACCCATTCCCCATGCATCATCCTGCAAGCGCAAACGAAGAGCGTACCCACAATATGAACAGCTAAAAATAAGTATTAGCTTGCACTACAGCCCATCCGTTTCCCAAAATAGAAATTGCAGGTTTATTCCAGATTGTTAACCGTCTTCTCACAAGAAAGCTCTTTTTCTTTATGATAGGAAAGGACACTGCAATTCTTAAACAACTGCTTATTTAGAAAAAACAAATTCTTAAACAAAAACAAGTAAGACCACCAGGACGGGAGTGGGTTTTCCCACCTTTTTCTGTCTGGAAGGGGAAAAGAGGGACAGAAACAGTAAAAAAAAAAGAAAACAAAACAGGTCAGTGGAAGGTGTATTGTTAACATCACCAAGGAGTAACCACTGTAACAGTAACAATAGAAACACTCCAGAATGTTAAGTGGGGGCAGGGAAGATGTGGGAAAGCAACCTAGTAGGAAGTCCTGGGAGAAGGGTTGTTTGCACACCCAACACTACGGCACAGCTGCACAAGCCTCTACCTACACCACTGCTTTATTTTGCTGGAAGACAAGAGACATGAACATGCCCCAATAGCCAGCACAGCTCAAAAGGTAAGGGGTAGGGGGAATGGGCATTAAAATATTATCACCTATATACCAAGGGAGCAGCGTAATAACGATATGTGGGGTTTAGCATTTGATAGAGGTCAGTACCAGCATTCACAGAAGAAACACTTACCTTTAGCCACTAAATCAACACACCTGTCATTTCATGATCAAGTGGTATACTTCACACGAATGACCTTTGACTTGATTCCTTCTGAAGTCCCACAGTTCTTGGAAATACAGCTTGTCAAGCCATCATCACGCTTCACATACGAGACTGCACCCTCCTTTGTGTTTCCAGTAGGTTAATTTACCTTTTGTACTGTAAGTCCTCAATGCCATCCAAAAACCAATACTTACGGAGTAGCTGACATGTAACTTTGCTCCTTGATAGTAAGCTGAACAAAATTTTCCATCCCAAACTGAGATATCGAGTAATCTAGAATTCACTACTGAAGCCGCTATACTCTCCTAAAATGTTGTCTGGCAATGTCGCTGCCAATCCAGCAGCAAGAACCCAGCAACAAAAACGGCAACAGGTGTTTTCCTCCATGGAAAACAGTCACCACATCAGCTCCAAGTTAGCAAATAGCCTGTTGGTAAGACTACGTGGTAACAAGCCCAAAAAAGCTGCTACAAAAGTAAAGCACATGGCCTTGCTTCACAACGCCTGCTGTGGCATTCACACAAGTGTCTCACAAGCAGGTTAAACAGGTGGGCTTTCTTAGTAGTTAAAACACATATGCAGGGCTAAAACAAGGGTAATATCTATTTTTTTCTCAAATAACAACTAAAGAGGCAGCCATAAAAAAAACCATACATGACAGGGACAATTTGGGGGGGAGCAGCACGGGGAGGCGTATATATTCGCAGATAATGGAGGAACCCTGGGAGAGTTAACTGATGACGGGATTACCATTGCCTTCAAGAACAGACCCCAAACAAGCAAAATGCATTTAGCTCCGACAGTTATAAGTTACTGCTTATGTACATGACACACAAAACCAGTATAAACCTCGTTACTAAAGCTGTAGCCTCAGTAATTACACTTACAGAAGAAACCTGAAAAGGACCCACATACGTAGGTCAATCGAGAGCATCGCTCCAGAATTAACAGCATCAACAAACTCCTTTTTCTTCAGCCCATCTACTGGGCAACAAAAGGTACAACAGTCACAGCTGGAGTTTTGAACATTTCTGAACTCTTTTGTTTCATTTCTTTTGTTTCATTTGTCTTCTATTTTAGAACCTCGATTTGACTGTATGTACCACAATGACAAGGAAAGCAAAGAAATAAGGTCACAGAAAAAAAAAAAAAGAAAAAAGAAAAGGACCACAAAAGATAAGACCTTCAAAGTCATATTAGAGAATGTCTAAACCTATGTTTTGTGCAACATTTAACCGCACCAGCAATTCACATCGTAGACAAAAGAAGCCTTTGTTAAATATTAAGCATCCATGCCCTTTCAGTTAGGGAGGAAAAGCTCATGATAAATGCTCTGAGTCAAGGAAAAATATACAGACAAACCTAATAGGTATAACTCACAACAGACTAATAAGAAGAGGTAGTTATACCCTCCCCTTTTAAACTAGCACAAATAACCTTTAAATAGTTCTTATATCACATCAATAGGATACGTTTTAAGCTGTTCTCAAAGGAACACTATCAGCAAAAGTAACCTTTCTTTAAATTTCACTGTATTACTAATTTGAGTATGGAAAAGCATATATTTCATTACCCATCATCATCACATTTTACACATTTTTGACAGTGAAAAGAGAGCAGTCAGCTTCGCTGTGATCCAGTGCTAGAGAAGCATCTAGGCAATTAAAGTACGTTAGACACAAAGATACTGTATAACCCTCATTTGAGTTTTTTAATCTCACTTTTGAAGGCTTAACTTCACGTGACCCAGCCTTGAACATTTAGAGGCTTGCACCGCACAAAGCTTTAGGTGGCCCCCAAAAAGCTATCGCCAGCATGACAATCACCCTTGTTATTCCAAACTGCTATTTTATATCCAATCTCCTTATGCTGTAACCACAATTAAGGAAGCTCAGCCACCGGCACCTCCAGTTGTCTGGAATAATATTTACAAGAAGCGATTTTAAGGGCCGGGAAAGGCGATTGTGTGCCACCTACGCTATTTCTGTGTCCTGCATGTCATCGGCTGACAGCCTCCGGATCACAGCACCAAGTCTTCGTCAGATTGAAGTTTTTACTACGCTATTCAGCAACAAGCAGCTGTTTTGAGTAAACACACAAAAACTAGAGAAAAGATGCGGCGGGTTTTCAGTCACTTCTACCGTCTCCACCAATGCCACAACTTAACCCCCTTCCTCCCACGACCGACCCAGGGAACGGGCTAGGCTGAGACCACCAACCCGTGCCCGGAGGAGAGCTCACGCTTATCCCCCCAGCCCTCGCTAGCCAGAAGGCTAAATTCACTTGGGAAAAAGGCAAAACCCACGGAGCCACAGCCACGCCGGGCAGCTGGAGGACTCAGGGCCAGCGCTCCCCAGGTGGCACCCAGAGGCGGCACCCACGGGGGAGCCGTGACGGTGTCGGGAAGACACGGGGCCGTGGGAGCGAGGATGGACACGGCCACGGGAAGGAGCCAGGGGAAGGGGCGCCCCCAGCACCCCGGCCCCGCCGCCCTCCCGGCGGGCGGGCACCCACCTGTGCCGGTGCTCGTCGTGCCCTTGGCCGTGGATGAGGAACCCGCCGAGGTTCTTGCCCCCTTTGCTGGTGTCCACGTGAGGAATGAGCACATCCTCCAGCCCCAGGTCAAAGCGCTTGTGCTTGGAGGAGTCGGGGAGGAAGAAGAACGCCCCGAAGCACAGGGTGATGAAGGCACTAAGAATAAGGAGCAGGATAAATTTTTCCGACAGTCTCAGGGTAGCCCTGTGGTGCGGGAAGGCGGTGGCCCCCAGGGCGAGGGGGGGCAGCCGCCGCCCGGACAGCGGCAGCAGGGCAGGGGTGGTCAGCCTTCCGCCGCCCGCCCGCCGCGCAGCCCGCGGCCCCCTCAGCCCCTCCGGCCGGCGG
>JAVJGJ010000057.1:1475223-1501529 GCA_035590215.1 Microhierax caerulescens | reverse complement strand
GGAACCAGCCACAGCTGCACCTTATCCACATCAGCCAACACGCCACCCCTGAAGCCAGCCCACAGCTGGATATTATCGATGGTAATTAACCCAGTTTCATTCCTCTATAATTCCTCTACACCTATTAGCAGAAAAAAGTTCTAGACTGTGAATCCTGTGGGAAAGCATGTACCTATTGGCACAGAACAAGAAAAGCCATATTCTAGAAAGTGGTCAGATTGAAGACATGTTTGTGCTGGCTCCCTCCTCAGCATGCTAATTGTCAAAATTTCCATGCTGAACCATTGCATTCTCCCCATGACCTGTGCAAGCCGTATATTTAGCGTTTCTTGCTTTCTGGATGTGGGCATGCAAAGGCTTAATTCTAACAGGAGCCTTGCTGTAGCCAGGATAGCCAAAGTGAAGGAAGGTTTGTAGAGAGATGATGTTTGCTTTTGGAGCGATTCATACACCAGGGAAAAGAAAGCACGCTGTCAGGCCTTTTCCAAGCCTTTTCAAGCTCTTTCTGGTTTTTTTTCCACCAATATTTAGATCTAATAAAAAATATTTCTCTGCATACAAAACGTTCTTATCGATTTATGGCAAGGAATGTATTACCACTTCTCCTAGATTTTAAAATCTGTCCCGTACAACCCATTTGGGGAATACTCCGTGCCAGGGCTGTTCTCATTTCTCACAGGGAGCGGGGGCTGGGGCAGTATGAGGAAGATAGTTTCGTTTCTCAATCTTTTTGTGCTTTCTACCTTCAGGCCACTTAGCAGAGGGTTTGGCCTTGGTGGTACAGAAACTGTAGACAGACTACGCTGAAACAATTCCATAATTGTACTTCCAGTGCCTCAAGATGCCTCCCAACAATACCCTGCGTACTTCCCAGTTTGTTGTACCACACCTCCATTTAGAGCTCATCCTTCTTTTTAATCAGTCAAGCAGCATCTCTGCAACAACATGTAATATTCTGGGGCTAACGAAGAGTGTCTTGGCATCCCAGATGCCTTTAACAGAAAGCTGAGATCCTGCACAGGGCTGAGGCGTTCTCTCACCATAAACTGGACTGTTCCCTTTGCCACAGGCGGCATCACCCAGGATCTGGGCTGCTGGCAATTTCTCACCTGCCTCCCGGGTGGCTACTTCAGCCTCAGGCAATGGATCACACTGTTCCTCTGGAAGCTTCCTGGGGTTCCCAAGGAAGGCAGCACTCACTTGCAGGCCACACCATCTCCTAGGGCACTACGATCCCTTCCGTCAGGACATCCTTTACCTCCCTCCCAGCAAAACCAGTACCAGTTTTCTGAGAAAATCTCTCCATAGCTGCACATGATGCAGGACACCAGATCTGCTTGCCTTTGACCATTTCATGCCATTTGTTCAACTCTGGCAAGTATCTGTAAAATGTCTGCCTACTGTAAGGAGAATCTGCTTACAACACTAAGCTGTGAGTAGTATCTGTGTGTAGGACACTCAAGCTTTCAGCCACCCGCACTTTGGCCCCCCGTCAGCTCAGGGTGTCTGCTGCACAGGGGGGATGCAGCCTGAGCTGCCCACGGCGTCCGCACCCGTGCTGCGGGTGGCAGGCGTATGTCCACGGATGCTTCAGTTAATCTCTTGCACATCATCTTGGTGTAATTTAAGTGACTTGCAGCATCACAAGCAGCTCCAGACTGGCAAATCTTTTTCACCCGCATCCCTGCTGCACTGTTGTGAATTTCAGCAAGGCTCTGTGCAGTCCATAGCATCTCATCCTTGCTGCTATGCATCTCCAGGGGAAACCTCTCTGGAGCTGGAATCTATGCTGCAAGGAAACCTCTCACCAGGCACCTGTTGGCTTGTACGGTTGGTGCTGTATTAGAAATATACACAATGTTTAGCGTGACCCATTTCAACAAAGAATGCGTTTCTTCTTCCTGTGCCTGCTATCTTGGAGATCTGTTTTCAATCCTTACTTTGCATCCTGATATTGTTTCTTCAATTTCAATGTTTTTCTCCCAGCAACAGATAAAAAAATGTGGCTGAACAGTTGATGAAAAATCACTCTTAAACCTGAGCTTTAAAGTTCAGTCTGTCTTTCTGAATAATTGCTTGCCTTTTCTTCATTATCTACCATCAAGTATTTTCTTTTCCCTTAACACTCTTAAGAGAGTGTTCTTACTAACCTCTTCTTAAAAATCTTCTTATCTGCTGCTAACTCCTAATTCTATTCTACAAAATCTCGGCCTCTCCATGGTCTTCTTATGTAATTTTCATGTTTCATTTAAAGCCTGATATAGTTTATTTTTCCTTGCCTACACACCGTCTCTGTCTTGCTCCCAATCTTTTAGGTTCTCTTCTGATTTAGCCACGTTGGCTTCCTATTTCAGATGACACTCCAGAAGTTTGTAGAGAGACTCACAGGCAATACATTGCAAACTGAGCTATCAGCACCCAGTATCGTTATCACTAACAGTACAGGCAAAGCCAACCCATAAATGCATAGCAAAACTTTCATCCTGAGCAAGGAACCAAATCCCACCACATCAAAATTTACCCAGGCTTACACAAAGGGCACTAAAACCGCAACAGCCTGCCTGGCAATTTGACTCAGATGGAAACTGAACTCAATAAATTTGTATGGCATTCAGAACAAATGGTGAGACTCTGTAAGCAGAAAGACAAATAATATTTAGCATTTTCAATTTCGTTACTTCCAGTACAACATTTAGGTCTCACCCATCATTACTTTCAGTGACATCTTAGAGTGGGGGGAAGATAGTCCATCACCTCTGAAAATCCTCTGCACCTCTCCTGTTTTTCTTGTTAACTACAAGACTAAGTTGCAAGCAAGTAAAAAAAATGAAGCCTGTAAAAGTTCCTAGGCTTTAGATTTTTGCTGAACTTGTTTGGAAAACACTTAAATTAGATCAAATTAGTTTTCAATCAATCTAGTTGAAGAAATTATTCTTTTGGCAGCTTCCACAGGAAACTTGAGTTAAAAGCAAATTACAGTTCTCAGATTGCTATAGACCGGAGAAAAAACTTCCCCTTTTTCACTCATAACAGCCTACTCCTCTATTTTTAATCAGAGCTGTTGAGTAGTTTGTCCTGGGCAAAGAAAAGCATCTGTATAGGAGCTGATTTGGAATTCATTTCTAACGGAGTTTAATAGGCAATAGATACAGGATGAATTTCTCTCCCCAGACAGCCCCTTTTTGAAAGCCATGTATAAAGTGTGATTCAGAGAAAAAAAGACTCAGGTGTGAATGCTGTCTGATCTACGGCTGCAAGCACAACTGCAGTCATTAGGCTGGGCTTTTATGAGGCTCACTGCACGCTCATAAGCCACCTTAAAACAAACCTGAATGGGTGATAAAGTTGCCAGTTTTACTAAGGTGGCAGAATCAAAATGTGGTTACAAAAGAAATCAGATTCTGTGTCAATGAACTGACAGTACAGGAAAATAAAGTGATGATTTTCTCAAAGAATTTTATATACAAATAGTCAAACACATAAGCATGACTTCTTTACTCAGTCATATAGAAAAATCAATTGGAACATGGCAAGCATGGCAGCTGCGGTACAGGTATGGCCTTACCTTTCTCCCATTTCCCATTAATGTTATGGAATCAGTCCTGATATCAACATTCTTATATAAGAATCCCTTCAGCTGTATTTTTATATTATTATTATTATTATTATTATTATGTATTATTATAACTTGGTGACTTTCAGCAGCAGAGTATTGGGGAAGGACAGACAATTTTGTCTGATAGCGTTGGAGAAATTTCAGTCCTTGTCAACAAATACATTTCCCATTCTATTATACAAGACCTGTTTAAGCAAACAAAAGCAAATGGAATTTGCCAGCCAGGAAAACTAAGCCTTATTCAAGACAGGTTATTTCCTTCAGCAAAAGCCAGGCAAAGGTTTTCTTGAAGACCAGAGGGGTGCTGTGAATGCTGCTGCAGCTTGGAGAGGATTGGATGTGCTTTGAAAGAAGGGGAATTTCAACTTAAAAAGAGGAAGCTTCTTTTGGACAGAGGGTGCTTGCTGTAAAAGAAGCACATGTGTATTTGCGATGGGAAGAGTTCGATTCCCTGTGACCTAGGCTTTCTGCATGTGCTGGAGGGCAGGCACCGAGGACAGACGAAAGAATGAACATTTCGGTTGGCAAGATCCATACTGGAGTGTTTCGCTGCCTGTGAGACAGAAAGCCTGGAGAAAGCAATGAGGTACTCCCTAGGATTGTGATAATGCTTTCAGTTGAGTGGTTTCGCTTTTTTATTTATCTGGTAACAATTTGAGCAGTTAGAGGCAAGCCTTTGTAATGCTCCTATAAAGAAGTAGGAGGATACTTTTGTAAAAATGTAATTGCTATTAGTAAAGTGACTCCACAGCTGCTCACTGTTTCATTTGAGTCACAGCTGCTAATTGCAGCAGCTTCACATACATCCCTTATTCCCTGGAGCAAGCTGACCAGTCTGTAGCAGAATGAGCCAGAGCCCATAGTGGCATCAGCACAATTATTCCTGAATTCCTGGAGCGGGACATTTATAATTGGAAACTGGGCAAAAGAACCAAATGGATCTGCAGGGCATTTTCCAATCATGAACGTTATAAGGATGGTGGTCTTAATTTCCACCAGTAGATAGGAGAATCGGGTCCTTTGTTCCCAACTACTGTAATTCCGGTGGTTGTAGGGAGGGACCCAAAACGAAAAGGCAAACCCTTTTCCTTTAGCTTTGCAAATTAGTTAATGTGCCATGAGAAGCACTGTGAGAAAATCAGTATGTGTCCCCGGAGCGATTTCTGCACTGGAACTGAGAGCAGGAGGGCTTGGCTCGTTTAATTGCACTTCTGAATATCACATCTTCATTTAACAATTGAGATTAATTTATTGCAAGAAAAAGTAGCTCCTGATGAGTGATCCTCCTGCTTAAGAAGCAGCGTGAGGTTTGTGTCACACGCTTAGCTGACTTTGAAAGACGCTTAATTGAAAATAAAGAATGTAATACCCGAGGACTAAGCATATAAGGTGCTGTATGGCTGCTGATCCTCGGCACGCGTCCGGTTACGGGTTCGGAATGAAGCGGGGATGCACCCTGCTGTGTGCAGTACGTGTCTGGTGCTCAGAGGTGCCCTGCAAGCTGCCGGTTGAGGTTACGCCTGTCTGCAGTGTGCGGCCGCGCTGCCACTTCCAGGCAAAGCGTCCTGTGCAGAAGAGAAACAACCCAGGAGCGGGCACTGAATTCCCTCTTCTGCACAGCGGCTCTCGAGGAAACTCCAGCGACTGACGGGTCTGTTACTGAGCTGGCATCTCTAAACTGTCACCTGTGTGGGAGCAGGGGTGTGCTCCTCCTCTGTTCCGTTGCACAAACAGGTTAGCGTGATCTGGTGAGAAGTGGATCGGCGATTGCTACTTCCCAGCTGACGAGTTTGCTCGGCTAATTACCTTGAGGGCTGGGCGGGAGGACAGAGGCCACCTGAGGTGGCTGGTACCTGTGATGCAGAGGTGGCTCAGCCAACTTGCCAATTCTGTGGCCAGGTGTAGCTTACAGCGTGTAAAAAATAGGGCAACCTGGCCCAGCCTTTCGATGGCCCGCAGGACACACCACAGCTGATCCCAGCGAAGGTCTCACCCTGCTGATGACGTTCTTCCCCTCCAAACTTCCCCCACGGTTTCTCCGGCGTGGAGCACAAGCCTGTGCCCAACAGTTTGTGCTGCGGGACTGCGCGCCGTGGGGCACTCGCTGCGCTCTCCGCCAGGGATACCTGCCCTTTAGTTGTGGATGAGGAATTCTGCTTGCAGAGGCAGTGGAATGCTCCATGACCTTGGGACCAAAGGTATTATTTAAATAATTGGTGGTGTTTGGTTGTTATTAAAGAGCGGTTTCTGGATGTTAGAGCGAAGTGATCCCAGAACCATAAAGAAAGTCGTAGTTTCCCTGAAGGTCTTAGATGTAATAAAAAGATGTTACTGAAAGAGAGGATGGTGGAAAGGAATATAAAATACATTCAGAAATGAAAAATTAGGGAGATGGAGGGCTTTTTTTCATGTAATAACAACATAATCAAACAACAAACCCAGAATTTTTAAATGTAACTTAGAGTAAAAGCTTGTTCTAAAAGAACGAGCAATGGAAAATGCTTAACAACTGGTTAAATGGTGCCACTTTCTAACTGGAGAAGCACGTAGGAAACACAGGTTGCCTGGGTAATGGTATGTTTGTAACGTGTCCCTTGCTGGATATTTATGTGATCGTGTGGCTTAGTATTTGGGTGTAGGGCATCCTAGAATTCTCTGACCTCACCACCTTAAGGGAATTTTCTTAAGTTGTGATTTCTTTTGTTAACACTTGTTCAGATCAATCTGTGCTTACAACATGAGGGAAGGCTGGTAAAGGCATTTTTAGCAAAATTTCATGCAGAAGTCTCTAGGATAGCTTTTAGGTCTGCGGTGGAAAGTCTGAGTCACAGATGTCCTGTCTCCGGGGGCTCACAGCGCTGCTCATGGAGCTGCTCAGCATGGCACTGGGTGGAACTTTTAGAAAAAATCCCCACACTAGAAAAGCCAAAAAAGGTTACTAGTTCAGTAGCTAGTTTTGTTTTGAAGTCATCGTGAAACCTGGGGAAGGAGAGCCTTCCCATAGAAGATATGTACCTGATGTAATGTGATTAGTGTACCTCTTGCATCTAATTACCCTTAAGACTAATTACATGTAAGAACACGTAAAAAGGGAATATTTTGAAAGGAACTGAAAGGCAGTGATGGCATTTAAGAGTCAAAGAGCAAAGATTTGACAGTGTCTTTCAAATGATGACTACATCCAAAAATGCAAACGGTACAGGAGAGCAGATGAAAGCTCAGGCAAGCATCCCAGATACAAAGCTCTTGTTTACTGCAAGACCTTCACGCTTCACTGTGTGTATTGGTTTTTCACATGCTGGACTCACACACTAGAGTGGGAGGAACAAGAGACAGAAAGCATAAGCTAATCTCCGCATTTAAGTCACACAGGGCTTTCTGGCAATTGCCCTCAAACGTAAAGGGAGGGAAGCTGCCTCTTTTTCCCAGACATTGATCTTAGAGTTCTCCCGGGAAGGAAACTGCCTGTACTCAGCCCAGTGGGAACTGCCTCCTGACTCTTCTCAGACCGGTTTGGGACAAACCAAAGCAGTCACGAAAAGGGCCAGTAAAGAGCATGTACTCCTACGGTTCCTTCTCCTTTCAGTGACTGGACTGCAGAGATAAGTAAATAAAGGGTTGAATGTGATTACTGACATAATTTCAATTATTATACTTCTCCGTTTTTCACTTCTGTCACCCACACATGATTTGTAATTGTGAGTCATGGGGACACAAGCCTGAAAAAGCCTCAAGCAGCAAAAAAAGCCACGCCACATAGTGCTAGCCTCCTTCAGCAAGGGAAAGCGGTTACCTCCCTGTAGATCGGCCTCACAGCTTTCTGCATGTCACAGAATTGCTAAGCCCTGGGTCTTCAGACCACTCCTACCTCATCAGTTGTCACTGGCATCATGAAAAAGTGCCACTTCCACCGCTGGATGCACCCAGCACGCGAACAGAAAGCCCACGTGTCCACCGGCAGAGCCACAAGGCTCTGGAGTGGAGCAGCGTGCTCACGCACGGGCCGTGGCCACGAGGAGGGCACTTCGGTCTGTATCGTTCGCCAACAGCGGAACATACCCTGATGCAAAACCTCTCTTAGCTCGTCCCCTTCGACTGCCGAACAGTTCTGGGACACTACCAAACTTTCTATGACCTAAAAGAGTATTGAGCACAGAATTTGTATTGAATATACCAAAGCAGCATAGTTCTCCTTCCTCCCCTCGGTTTTTGGGACACTGGATCCAAGGATTTGCATCTGCTGCTTAAAGGCATCTCGTAAAAAAGAGGAAGAGAAGCTGCTCACAGCAATTATCAGTATTAGCGCCCGATTCATGATTTAGCAAGTCTCCATGAAGCAGCTCACGTAAGAGTAGCAGCTCGTCGTGCTCGGTGGCCTCCCCCTGTGGGGTGTCCCCCCCGCTGCCCACCCGTGGGACCCTCCCCCCGCCACACACCTCCTCCTGGAAGGCAGCAGCCAGGGCACCAGTAGGATCTTTGAGACTTCTGCCCTCCCGGCTCCAAACCCAACCCACACAGCAAGGCGAGAGGTGATATCTGGTATTTGTGCACGGGTTTTATTTCTGTCTTTCCCTCACATTTTCAGTTCCGGTTTTGGCCTTCCCTGCTGTGAGAAAGTCATTGCAAAACACGCCCAGCTACAGCGCACGCTCTCTCTGCTTCACTTATGTTTCCAGTTGCTAAATGGCTTTAATCTCTCCTCTTAGACACCTGCACTGGATCAAAAAAATAGGGCTATCCTTTTTTTTTTTTTTTTTAACCTGACTGAAAGCAAAAATTCTTATTTGCAGAAGGGAAATACAAGTGCTGAGAAGGAGGTTCTGCAGTTTTCAGTGGCTTGGCACAGGCAATTTTATTTAGGCGATCATTTGTGTGGTTTAATTCAGCGGGGCCCAGCCTAGGAGGAAAATCCCTTGATGAAAATTCACCACGTAGCAGGGTGGCTGGGGCAGAGCAGCCGCTGCCCACCCCAAAGGGTCTGCGCGAGCCCTCCCTCCTCCTCGGCTCCGGCAGGAGGATCACAAAAAAAGTTCCCTAAACCCTCTGAGACATCTGGGCTTCTTTCTCCCCTTTCCTAAGAAAAGGCAGGATGATTCTGGTCTGGAAGAAATGTCATTCACAGTTCCGTACATTACGGTATGCACACAAAAAACATGTCAGCAGATGGAGGGGAATTCTGCATTAAACAGAAGAGACTCCTGCACTCAGAAACCTGGGGTAAATGTAAAGATCCAAGTGTACCAGCTTAAAATAAAACATGACAAAAAATGGGAAACCATCAGGGAGCTGTACTACCAGTGAGGACAGCAGACAGCAGTCTCGCTGGGTTTAAGTAGTGAGAGAGCTGAAGAGGTTTTACATCTGCTCCAGCAAAAGAGCATTCCTTGGAGGTGCTTGGCGGAGGAGAGTGAAGGACCTTGGCAGGGGTGGTGTGGAGGTTTCTCCCAAATATACGGAAAAGGCACAGGAAAAAACACAAAGGCGATGCCAAGATGCAGACCACAGCCACCAGCCGGCCAGACGCAGGCGCCCCTCTGTCAGGGTGCGTGGGCATGACGCCTGGCTCTGCACCGCGGTTACAGCCCCTCGCACCACAGGAACTCCGGCAGCCTTAGAAGTGCTTTGCTTATGAAACAAATCACAGGGTTTTTTCTTTTTTCTAGACAGATGACGGGGGGTTTTGACCACAAATTATGCGCCATTTAGCCTTGACTCTTTAAACCATATAGGATTTATCACAGCTACCTTTTACTGTTGTGAAGGACGCTGCACTTATTGTCGTGACGGACAGCTCCTGTTAAAAAACTGAAGGTCACCACTTCATCACTTCTGGTAGCTGACATCATCGCGCCATCTCCCCCACCTACTCCTTCTGTGTCACCCTCTCCTCCCCCTCTACTTTCAATTCCCCCATCTTCTTCCCCAGCCTGCCAGGCCAGGCGTGCTCCCCATTCCCCTTTCCTCCACACCAGGCATTTGGGTACTCGTCCTGCACGGCAGGGCTCTGAGTTCCTCCCATGGCATACCCTGTCTGCAGCAATCTCGCACCACATCACCTTCTCTGTAAACCAGAGATCCGTCATGGCATGCCTCTTGTTGCTAAAGGCTGTGAAGCACACAGAAACTCTAGTGCATGGGAAAAGGTGAGATTAACTTTCTCAATAGTCCCTCTCTTGCTAAAACTTCTTGGTTTACTGTGTCTGTGGGAGTACTGGAGAAGGTCCTGGAGTGTTTTCAAGCTCTAACATATTTTTTTCATTCTTTGTTCTTACAGCATCATGGAGGTCTGCATATTCTTCCTTTACGCTATGATACTTCTCCCAGGTAAAAGGGGCCTCTTTAATTGTAAAAACCAGTTTAGTTATTTGTGTCCTGCTACGCGATTCTCTCTCATCCACTAAGCCGCTCACTCCTCAGCAGTAATTAATCATTTCTGTTGCACAATCAAGGTCATATAGCCTATGTGACATGTATTTAACTTGTATGCAGGGACACTCTAAGATATATAGTAATTACTTTCTCTCTTCAACTATATATCTTTACATTACACTTATGTTGCTGTTAAATTTTCAATTTAAATCTGTCTTTAAAGTGTGTGTGTATGACCTCTGTATATTACAGAGGAGAACAGTATTAAACTGAAGGCTGACAGTTTGATATGGGACAGCGGGAGTTTTAGGCAGCTGTGGAGATCATTTTGCAGCCTGGTGCTCTGGAAGAGCAGTCAACATTTTGTACCAGGAGAGAGACTGTAAACCTTTTCCTTTTGAACGGAGCAAAGGTGTTTGATTCTTCTGGGACAGAGGACTGCATTTCTCATCTCAAGAAGAGACAGCCCTCCTGGCCCATCGCCACCCCTAACGGATAGACGCACTGATGAAAGCGGGAGAAAAATCATCCCTTGTGTGACCCAGTTCACCCGTTCTTTCACAAAGGCATAATCGTGTTTATTATTTCTGTTAACAAGATCAGCAACAGAACAGTTAAATCTGACATTTAATCTGTCATCAAACTCTAGATTAATTACAGAACAGTTAAATCTGACATTTAATTTGTCATTAAACTTTAGATTAATTCTTCAGCAAGACTGAAAGTGTTCACCCATTTCTGACCTTCTGGTCATATATTCCCTAGGCACCAACATTTACCACACAGTGTGCACTTCACATTTTCTTCAAAACAGCAGTGCTGTGTTATTTTATTAGGAGAACGAATTCAACTTTTTAGAAAGAAATTGTGCGCTATCTCCTTTGTGGCAGAATCTCATTACAGTCAGGATACTATGTACAAGAATGGTTTGGACCTTTTGCCTGCAGGTAGGTCTTCTAAAATACAGACGCTCACAATCTCTCTGTGGTAGGCCTTCCTCAGAAAGTAAAATATGGCAGGAAAAATAAGAAAGAGTTTTATGACCTGAACTCCAGAAGACTGAGTCAGTTTAAAGAACTACGTGTCCTGTCATACCTAGTGGGAGAATTTGTGTCTAAATGCTGGTGGTTTTATAGTTACTGTTGTTAAGTGTTGTCTCTGTGAGTGCAAATACTTGGTGTTCCCTTGTGGCTGATGGAAATCCAAATTTCTTCTCTCTCTTTGTCTAAGGTATTGCTGCCAGTGTGCACCAGGTGAAGTCATTTCTGAATCACACTGCATATCTATCCTGCTATTTTCCAAACTCTCAGAAAGCTGACATAAAGGATTTAAGAATATTTTGGCAAAAAGACGCTGAAGTGGTGCATGAAGTATACTATGGCCAAGAAAAACATGATAACCTTAGTCCTAAATATATAAATCGCACCAAGATGGACATGGACAAATGGACCTTGCAATTGTTAAATGCAGAAATCATGGACGAGGGACAGTATATGTGTATTATACAGAAGACAGAGAAAGGATCACCAAGGGTCATACACACATCTGAGTGCTTACTGCACATCATTGGTAAGTGACTCTTCTAATTGTCATTTGGTCTGGGTTTTCTGGGGGGAGTTCTCTGTCACTTTGCTCTGTCCAGAAATGTGTGGTACTGTCCCCAAGCCACTGAAGATGCACCTGCACTGGGGCAGAATTTCTAAAGATGGATAAGAGCATCCTCAATAGAAAATCCTCAGTTCTGGATGAAAAGTGCTCAGGTGGAAGCAATCAGAAGTAGAAAATGAGGCAATAATTTGCCCGATATTGTATTATTCCTGATTCCCAGCCTGTCATACTTTCTAGTGAAAACCATGCTGCCTTCTTCCTCTTGCCTCCTGCAAGTTTTATGGCTTTTAGGACTCTGGAAAACACGCTTCTTTATTTGCATCTGGTACACTACCTTCTATTAGAAGTACCAGTAGTTATCATCATTGGTGATAAATAACAATTGAAACATAACAAGATTTCTGCAAACACCCAGCTATTTTATGATCATATAAATCACAGGGAAAATAAAGAAAAGAGCAGCTCACATGTGGAGGAGTAGAAATTCATATGTTCAGTTAAAGAGAGACTGAAAATATCTCTGAAGAAAAAATGCACACATTGATGAGATTCAGCCTGATTTCTTGCATGTTTATCGGCGGAAAAGGCAGGAAATCTTTTAACAGGGGAATGGCAGTGAGGAAGCAATCTTTTCCTAAGATTTTCTAATATTTTCAGTAATTCCTAATATATTTTCCTAATGTTTTTCTATTTAAAACTGTCCTGTTAGTAACCTTTGCCCATATGCCTGTGTTCTCTCTTCCACTATGATAGTGCTAGTCATTAATCACAACAGCTAATAACTTCCACTGGTGTTTTCAGTCACCACAACGCTTCAAGAGACACAGGCCATGTGTAACGGCAGCCGAAAACGGAGTGCCAGGACATCCCAGCCTATTGAGTTTTGTGCTACCAGCAAGCATTCCCTCAAGTCCACAGACAGAAAACCTAGACTGTTAATTTTGATTCTCCCAGAATCTACTTGACAAGTATTTTCAGCAAAGTTTTAGAACTCAGAAACTCATGATGTGCACTCAGTATCAAGGCTTCCTATTTAAGAGATGCTTAGCATCAGCCGTTCAGTTAATTCAAGCAGTTAAATAAGTGATCAGCTTAGCCACCACCTGAGCAACATGTTATAGAAGCCTCATTCATTGGCACTAAAACTCTCCTAGACCTTTTAAAGTTTAATTTAGGAAGACTGTTTTAAACTATGTTCTGCTGCTGTGTTCCTTCCAAATGACTCTCTGTTCAATAAGCTCTCAAAGGAAGGAGCAATATAAAATCATACTTTAAAAAAAAACAACTTAAAAATAATTAGAAGAAAAATACAAATGTTGAAAAGTACCTGTACTCACCAACTGTTTCTTAATTATGGAGGGGTCTCTGTAGCATGTCATGTCACACCTGGAATGGCCGTAGGAAGGATTGCGGCCTGTACAAGAATGACGGGGCAGTCACACAAAGCTATCTAACCACTTGGTGACCAAGCCCATCCAGAAATACTGAAGTACCTTCTAATACAGTTTACACCTGTTATTTATGTGAATTACATTAGCACAATATATAGCTGGATATATGTATACCATATGTATTGTGTACAGCCAGGATGATTTGTATAAGAACAGTGAACACAGAACCTTCTCCAGAAGGAAGGGAGGGCTTCACACTGGAAAGTTTTGGGTCTTAAAGCAGGCAAGGCAGGGACCGCATGGCAAGCAGCTTAACTGGAAGTTCTGCTGCTACAGCATGTCTCCAGAAGCAGGTGAGACTCGGGAAGCTATTTCAAAATACACGCTGTTCCAAGTGTTGGGAGTGAAACTGATGGCAGGATAGAGACTTAACAGTTTGTGTCCTCATTTTAAAGGGGATGTTTAAAAAATTAAAAGCATGAAGAAAAGCTCTACTAGAGTTTTCTGAAGGCTGGAAAAAATACGATCCAACTGGAGACATTAAAAGATCAATCTGATTACCTTATAACACAGAAGACTGAGAAGAATCTTGTATTCAGAGTGTGGAAATCTGAAATACGCATAAAATACTGGATATCAAAAGAAAAAAAGGCTAATTTATCCAGTGAAGATATAAAACCAGTCAGTGGCTAGAAGCAAGTGAGTAGTAAGGCATGTTGACACTTTACAAAATGGAATAAAACCAGACAGGGTGATTAAGCCGTTGAGACAAATATTAAGGGCCCGACGGATCTGCTGTCTCTTGAGTTATTCAAATCTAAGCCCATTGCCTTTTTGGAAGACACATCATCTTTAAATACAAAAGACTTCCTGAAACATGCTTTTATGTTAACAGTCCGAAGCTCACACACATATAGCCCACACCCTGCATGCAACCAGCTTCTCTTTTCAGTAAATCAAGGTTCCAGAAGCCATAAAACAGAAGTGCTTTGATCAGGGTATATTCCACTGTTTCCACTTGTTTCCTGTCAATAAGGTGGAAACTCTTCTATCGCCTGGATGATGTAGTAAATTTCACAGCCATGGATTACACTTCTGCCTCCCTGTAAAATGCCAAGGAGAGAACAAATGCTCCGGATTAGGAGCTGGAGTGAGCAATCAGCTAAGCAAGTCAGACCCTGAGGAGAAAGGGGAAGCTTGAGCTCTCCTGAGGGACAACCTAACTAAATTTTGGGGTCTAAAAAGGGTGGGGCTTTTTTCGTTTTGAATTCACAGCCATGGACTCTCTTGGGGATCTCAGTGATTATGCTAAATCCTACCTGCTGTGTGTTGGGATAGAGCAAATAAAAGCAACATCATTTCTTCAGCCAGCCGTATTGAGAATTCACCAGGGCAAGGGTCAGAGCCTGGATCCAGCACACCGAGCGCATGTGCGGACGAGTCAGACCCTCTTAGGTTCATATGTTTCTAGGAATGTTTTTTCCCTTCTCCAATATTTCTCCATATTGTCTTTAATCCTATTGGCACTAAAATAATGAAGTACTTTCAATGAAGTCTTGAGTCTGTTCCTTGGTATTTGTTGTGGTGGTTTGGGTTTGTTTTTTTTTAACCTGCTGTATACCAACATGCAGTCAGTATTATGTCTACATTCTCTCCTCCTTTTCCATTATAGTCTACTATCTGTACTACGACCCCTGAACCAAACAAATGACTGAAAATATTTTGGAGATTATTTAAAAGACAGTGTTCATTAAAAGCTTCCCTTTATCATTCATATTTTATGTTTTAAAAAATCTTTTCAATCCTGTTTCAGTAACTATTCCTTGCCTGGGAAACTTGACTTTTTTAAAGCAACAGCTATGTTTGTCATTGAGCAGGATGAGTATCCAACGACATAAAGTAAAAAAACTTGTGCTGTGCTCACCTCCACATAAAAAAAACAAAGCAAAAGGAGGCCTGCTAGGAAGTTGAGTGAACTACTTTAGATGTTGCAAAATGATTACTCATGATACTGCTACCAAGTTTCTACCTATGACACAGTGGACCTCCAACTTACCCCATCTGAAGTCCCTCAGATGATTTCTTTCTCTGCATTTCACAGTTAGAAGTTAGTGGTTTTCCTTACCTAACCAGAGGCCAAGAGCAGGCAGCACTGTGTCCCATTCCCATTTTGTGCCTAAGCCCTGACCTGCAAGCAGGCCAGGTCTGATTATCCTGAGGTGTCAATGGATCTAAAGGAGGTGGGACAGAGGCCCATTGACTGGTTGATCACACTCAGGTCCTTGAAACACCCCGAGGACAAGGAGCAGCAAATCTACATGTACCAAAAAAATAACAAACCCTTCTTGGGACTCCCATTGTCTTCCTGAGAAAATTGCTTAGGCCTGCTTCTGCCTGGAAATCTTAAATCGTTGCCAGGAAGCGTCAGGAGATGTGGTATGTCTGACTCACGATGCTTTCTCCTTGGTCTCTTTCAGCCAACTATAGTCAACCTGAGATCGCACAGCTGCACAGTAGGGACCTAAAGCCCAACGAATACTTGAATCTCTCCTGTTCTTCCAGCGGAGGTTATCCAGAGCCCAAGCAGATGACTTGGCTAATTTCACGTGAAAACAAAACACACAAGTTTATGCATCACATGGACATCTCACAGGATGCTGTAACAAAGCTGTACAACGTTACTAGCAAGCTGAGTATCACAGTTCCTGCAAACACCCTCACTAATATTAGCTGCTTGCTTCACCTCGGAGAGCAGCTGGGGAGCCTTGTCTCAGTGCCACTAGGCATAGGTGAGTCTCCATTTGCCCATTCCAATTTTCGCGTGGGTCGGAGCAGGGCACATGGCAGTAGAGCTAATCACAGATAGCAGCATAGTCAAGGCAGCGAATAAACCCTAAGGAGCAGCAGGAGCTGGCTACAAAGGTTGTATGTTCTCCATCCTGTTCACCAACAGCCACGGCCACCAAATTCCCCCTCCTTTCCATATGGGAAGCTACAGCAAGGAGAGGGCACAGAGAAGGAAGGCTACTGCTGCACAGCCCAGAACACAGCCCTGTTCGTCCCCTCCCCAGGTGCTGCTGCAGTAGCAACAGGGCGCCCTGGATGGCTGGATTAGGTGGCCACCAGTCTCCAGAGGTGACAGTTGTTAAGAGAGGTTGCCACTTCACAGAATCAGAGAACTGTTGAGGCTAGAAGAGGCATCTAGCTCAGCCACTCTGCTCAAAGTAGGGTCAACGGGTAGCACAGGGCCTTATCCAGTTGAGTTTTAAATATCTCCCAGGACAGAGGCTCCACAACCTCTCTCAGCTCTTCCAGTGTTTGACCACCCTGACAGTAAAAAAGCTTTTTTCTGATGTTAACGTGTTTGAGCTGCTGTTCTTAACCATTCCTTACAGAAAGGCAGAAGTCTAAACAAAGGAGTCCCTCGGACCAGGCTCAGAAACTGCCAAATAGACTGTGCTGACTTTAAGTATAAAGGCCATGAAACTTTGACTAGTCTTAGAAGCGTTCCTGGTGGTTTTCGTAACATTTGGCAGAATGAAGTGCATGTACCAAAATTACTATTTGGGGATATTTTTTTTTCTCTGAGATGATGTCCTTTTTCAGACACCCCTTGCAAGAAGAAGCTGGGAATCTGCTTTAAAGATCTAAGATTAAAGAAATAAGACTTTAGTGCTGGATTACCTCAGAGTTCCACACGACTGATCCTTTCTTTAAGATAAAGTGATATTTTATTTAACTCCTGGGACAGGAAAACATACTTTGACATATTTTTGTTTGTAAGCTATGGCACAAGCACATCAAAATAAAGACAATTTCCACTCTGCTCATAAGTTTGTTGAGCTTGCACATCTCCTTTAGACAATGTTGAAGATGGAGAGCTGTGCTTCAACTGACAGGAAGGAGGAGCCAAGCGGGAATGGAAGCATCGCAGGAAAGCCTAACAGGGTAATCTAGGCATGCACCTTACTAGTGAAGCCACTCATTCTGAAAAAAGTTCCACAGTGCAGTTTTCTTCATATAAATTTAGCTAAAGGGTTAAGTCATCAATGCTAGTTATGACAAACTGCCTCTGATGTCCTTACATTGTCCTTACATATTTTTAAATACTATTAAAATACAATACAGACACCTTCTGAGGTCTGCACAGCTCTCTGTGTTGCTCCTGAGTGTAAACATGGCTATATTTGCTATATTAGCCATAGTGCCGCATCCTGCTCTTCCCTAGTCAATTGTTCTCTCCTCCTTAGCTTTATGAAAGTAGCCACCTGATAAGCAGTGATGGTGGGCAAGAAACTAGGAGTTCCACATAAAAGCTTTGGCAATATTTTGGCAATAACTGAAGCTCTATCAGTTCTAAGCTTAGCAACCAAAACGTCCAAAGCTCAATAACCAGAAATAGAGGGAAACTCCTGTGCATTCCTTGCTACTTTCACATCCCTTATGGCATTTCATTAGGCTTTGACCATAATTTCCAACAGATACCAAGTAGTAACATATCCCCAGGTTCTTGTGCACAGCACCACAGAGTAGCATTAGCATAGTAGCCGCCTCATAGGCTCCTCTATTAAGTTGCCGATCACTCACACGTTACCCAAATTTCAGAAAGAGTACTTTGCCTTACTGTTGTTGAAGTGGCCAGTAAGACCTGGTAGTTTCACTAGTTACTGGAAATGAAACAATGTAGATAGTGATTTATTGGCACTATTAAAGCAATGTAAAAGCAAAGGATGCTGAGGGCCTTTCCCTGAAGTTCTAATTCACATAACTTTGGGATAGGTTGTTCAAGCTAATTGTTCAAGCAAATTAAATCTTCACTGTGTGTATCTCCTCTGTTTTCTTAATCAGAGATACAGGGGGAAGAAATGAAGCAAATGAAGATAAACTTCTTTGCCCTACTTATAGCTGTGATTGTACTGATCACAATTCTTCTGGGTTTTGTGATATTGAAGAAGAATAGAAATACCTCATCTACCAATCAGAGTAAGTTATTACTTCTCATTCAGCTCGACTGTCCCTCAGGTCGCAGACTTTGCTCTTTATAATTATCCCTTTACCTGCATTCAAGCTGCTGACAGAAAGTTAGGTTTCATGCTGGATTTAGGCTAACTTCTTTGGACAATTTATTTCTTGCAAAAACTTAGTCCATCCAGCGGCAAGGCAAAACATCTTTCTCCTGTCTTGTCCTGGGATCCCCTTCTCCCTCTTTGTGCTCTGTGAGACTGCCATGGCACCAGCTTACCACCTTTTCCTGCAATTTCATCCTTTTTTTCTGTTCTTTCGGTAGATTTGGTTCCTAAAATCATTAGGCTGTATAAACCTTTCTTGTCTCACCATCTGTAAGAAGAGTGGAGCTGAGGCAGGGATGAGGTAACACTTCTGTCTAGTAAGACCAACTATTTCTGTCACCACAGAGCTCAAGGACCAACGTACTGCTCCACCACAGGCTGCCCAACATCAGACTGGAAGGATCATCTTGCACTAGGACCAGAATTTGATTTTTGCATTGCATTTCTCTATTTTGATCCAGAGCGAGGTCTCAGCAGTCCAGGCTTTATTCTGCACTGAAAGGATCCTCAAGCTGACATCACAGTCTACCCTTTCTCATAGCAAGGGGGAAATGCATTCCTCACAGTCAGTCCTGTTTCCTTGTACAGCCAAGGGTCCTGAGCCCCACCTCATTCTTTCTCCAAATCCTAAGATAACTGGGCATTTACTATCAACTTTTTTCAGCTCTTATTTCTCACATTTCTATAAATCACATATTCATCTATTTTAGGTGGCAGTCTAGCAGTCTAGAAGCCATCCAGCTTGAAACTGAGGCCATCAGCCGGACTGCTGACTGGGAACCATCTCTGCACATAGCAAGGCCTGAGGTCCCACGCTTTTAGATGTTCTGCCAGAACAAGAATCCTCCCCAGATACCCTACAGAGCAACACACGATGGTTTTGTCTGGTGGCCGAAATCCACTGTCCAGTGTTCTCCATTTTTATTTTTGTTCCAGAATGTTAGCAAATATGATGCTCTGCCTGTCTGCATGACTTTTTGCTGCATCTTTACGCACTGTGTCATTGTAAAATCCTGAGTCAATGAAGAAAGCACAGCTGCATGGGTTACAGAAGGGATCATCACAAAACAAGGAAGAGGCTAAAATCTGTGAATCATAACCATCACTGGAAACATGATCAGAGGCAAGCTAGCCATGAGCCACAAATGCTTTTGGCAGAGCCCGTGTGGCTTTGTACCAGCCACTTTCCTGTAAAGCTCCACAGCAGAAAGAGGAACTTCAGGGCACTTCCCCACCCACCTTCTGAGAAAAGACATGCAATTCCTATCAGGCATTTGAAACTAGAAATCACCTGAAGGAAAGACTTGTTTTAAACATGATTTCTATATTTTTTTTTACTACCATCCAAGCCTAATATGCCCAGACAGTTAGTACCTCCACACTTTGGTCCTGTGTATTCTGACCAGATGCTCAGGTGGATGCAGAGATAGAAAATGAAAGCATGAGGTATCACCCATATGTGTATAAATCAAAATATATAAAACAAAGATAAGCAGATAACAAAAAAAATATTATATAAGTAGGTCATGTTCCAATTTTTTTGACTATGTTCTCCCTTTCTTAATTTTGCTTCAAACCTTGAAGACAGAGCAATCTGTATGCTATGGTATGCTCAGCTATAGGAAGTAGTTTTACCTTTCAGAAAAGAAAGATTCTCTGTTTTACTCAAAACAAATTGTCTTTACTTTGCCAGTTCTCCAGTCTTGAACAATCTCTGCACTTTATGTTCTTCAACAGCATTGACATCTTTCAGGAGGAAGCACACACCAGAATTGAGACAAAATTCTTCTGAGGGCTTGATTGCATTTGTAGGTCTGACATTTTCAGCAAGAGCAGGGACATTAGCATCACATTCTCAAGACAAATTTCAGCTCAGAGTTGCAGGCCGGGGACATAAATTCTCTGCAGTTTCTGCTGAGTACAAATATTCTTTCCTGTTAAATGATGTTGTGAATTGCTAGATTTCACCTCAATTTTTACTCTTTTCAAGAGTGTAAGAGAATGTGCATGCTCTTCTAAGTTAGCTAAACCATTTGGGAGTCACTTTATTAAGCCATTACACTAGCATTCCAAATATTTTAATTCAGATTAATATCATCCACATTTTATTAAAAGCTAAAGGTTTTATTTTTATGTAAAAGTTTATATTTGCTAGCAAACTTATTTAATGACCTATTAAAATATACGTCTTCTTCTGTATTGGTGTTTTATTCTCCTGCCATTAAAGCAGTGTATTTGGGGATATCCACACTTGGAGTTCTTGGGGAAGAAACGCTCCCAGAATTATTTCTCGGAAGCAAATGAATGAAAAAGGGTATTGCTGCAATGACCAAGAACGGCATAACTGCAGGTTTCATATATTCACGGAGCTGGATATATGTTCACAACTCTGTGTGTGCATACCTCCTTGATTTATTGACCAATACACCTCAAAGATAAGATACAAAATTCCACTCTGAAAACCTGGCCTTTTGGTTCTATGCTGCAGGTTGTCAAATATATCTCCAGTGGGTCATGCAATCTTTTCTAACTCTTGATTAACATCTGGCTTCTTAAATAAAGATGCATTAAACTATCAGGTATACTAAATCAGGTAGATGCTTACTAGATTTGTGTTGTCTTTTCTGCTTTTTTTAACACATACTGTAATTCAGTTCATTTTTTTTCCCATCATTTTCCCTTCGCACTCAAGTCATCCACCTCAAATCCCCACTAACACTGAGGTGGTCAGAACAACAGCTAAACCCAGCTTTGCTCCTACCCAAACAACAAGCTTCGTGGGTCTTTTGTCTTCCATATGACTAGGTTTATGCATGTACACATACACTTTCGAAGTCACAGTCTCAGAACTCTCCTATTAGTCCCTAAGTCCTGATGTGCCGCTTATCTGGTCAGCTTTATGCACTGAAGAAAAAAACCATCACTGACCTTTCATGTTTGTCTGTAAGAGAAAAACAATAACCGGTTCCTTCACAATAGTTATCCAGGTAGTTATGGAGGTGGTTATACCTTATGGTATCTGGAAATCTAGGATTTGAGAGTCCTTCTCTACCACATTCAATTAGCAGAAAAAAAACCCAACATTCTGAACGCTTGGAAATTCAGCAGTTTTTGCAACATGTCTTAGCACCTCTGAGGGGGTTTTGTGCCCCAATACACCATCTGGTATCACTACCAGCAGCTGTAAGTAGTGGGAAAAGTCATATGGTGGGTTAGGTTACCTTTTGACAGCTCTCTTCCATCCTTAATTTGTTCCTAATTAGTGCAGTTGTTTGTCTTCCCCACCTTGCCATCCCTCTACTTTAGGCTGCCAACCTCTTTCTATTACCTGCTCAATTTCTCTACCTCCTCTTTTCTTGCTCTTAAAATCAACTCTAATTCCCTCCTGTAGCTGAAGACAGTTAAGGGGGAAAAAAGAAGGGCTTCAGGGAAAATGTTATGCTCAAATGCATTAATCCTCTGCACTAGCAGGTGTAATGAGCACAGCAGCAAGGCACAAGAAAAAAGTAGCTGATGCACTGGCATATTTTGTCCTCCATACATTCCTCATACATCCAATACATTCAGATGTCCAGGTTATCTCCTCACTCACTTTGTAGTATTTTTCTCTGACAGCATGCTTTCAGTCATTTAGCGATCCTATAAACATGGCAAGCAAACAAATGAGCATATGCCCACTACATACCACAGCATGTAACAGCTTCACTTGAAAACACTGTTCCTTTATTTTTGGGTATAACATTTTGAATTCCAGAAAATGCTAACAAAGAAATGGAAATGGTGTGTTAAATCAGTATCCAATACCCTAAGGTAAAAATCCTGTCATCAGATTTACACTTGTGATAGATCGCTTCAGGTTTCCTGATTAACAAGCACAGAATCACAGAACAGTTGAGGCTGGAATGGACCGAGGCAGACTGTCCTGGTCAAGCCGCCTGCTCAAGCAGGGCCATCTGGAACAAGTTACCCAGCTCCATGTCCAGACAGCTTCTGGTTACAGAGGAGGAGGGAGGCTCCATGACTCATCTGGGCAACCTGCTCTGGGGCTTGGTCACCCTTCACAACAAAAAAGGGTTTCCTTGTGTTCAGAGGGAAGCTCCTGGGTTTCAGTCAGTGCCCAGTGGCTCTGGTCCTGTCACTGGTCACCACTGAAAAGAGCCTGGCTCAGTCTTTTTCACACCCTTCCTTCAGGCATTTATACACATGAGATTTCCCTGATGCTTCTCTTCTCCAGGCTGAACAGTCCCAGCTCTCTCAGCCCTTCCTCAGATGAGAGATGCTCCAGTCCCTTAATCAACTTTGTGGTCCTTCGCTGGACCATCTCCAGTATGTTAAGGTCTCCCTTGTACTGGGGAGCTCAGAACTGGACACAGGGCTCAGGTGGGGCCTCACCAGAGCTCAGTAGAGGGGAAGGATGACCTCCCTCAGCCTGCTGGCAATGCAAAACTTTCCCTGATGCAGCCCAGATACTGTTGGCCACATTTGCCACGAGGGCGCACTGCTGCCTCATCTTCAACTTGCCACTAGGCCACCCACGTTATTTTCTGCAAAGCTGCTTTTCAGATGGTTTGCCCCAGCCAGTAATGGTGCATGGGGTCATTCCTCCCAAGGTGCTGGACTTTGAATTTCCTATTGTTAAGGTTCCTCTCTGCCCATTTCTCCAGCCTCTTGAGGTCCCTCTGGATGGCAGCACAACGCTCTGGTGTGTCACTCCTCCCCATTTTTTATCATCTTTAAACTTGGTGTGGGTACATTCGCTCCCATCATCAAGGTCATTAGCGAAGAGGAAAGTCAGTTAGTTTTACTGCAGATTTCTTAATGTCAGCCAGTGATATCGCAACAAGCAATACGTTTCTATGGTTAACAGGTGAGGGGACAGTGAAGCATTGTATTTCCAGAATAGTCCAGTCCCTTCTGAGGGGATTGTCATTAATAAACCATTTCAAGGCAAATGTCCTTTGGTGGACTTCTTCTCTTCAGGTGAATTATTTGCTAGTGGAGGTTACATTTGACCACAGAAATATGGCAACTCCATTACAGAAATCTAGGTTTTGTGTGCATTACCTCAATGTTTTGGTTTCAAATTATCTTCCTCCTTTACAAACTCAGAAGGAAAAAATAAAAAAATTGTTGGAATGCTGGGCTGTCATAATTCATAACTGGTCCCTCTCTGCTTTCCCATCTTCTACACTGTGAGGGCCATAATGCTGGGGTAGGGAAGCATCTAGGGAAGACCTGTTTTCTGATCTCAGAAACCAGAAGGTTCTCAAGAGAAAAAATAGAATTAGGCAGGAAAGCTGGTGAAAGAAGAGAAAGAGGGGGGGAAATGGATTAAGTCTGAGAAAGTGTAAGGAAAAGAGTAACACAGGGGGCTGGCTTGCAACTGGAAGTGCACATGCATCAAATGCAGAGCCTAGGCACAAGCCCCTGCTTCACAGACCCCAGGAAATAAAAGGTTCTGGCAACTGTCTGCCCATTGCCTTCTGTGGAAGGCTACTCTCCAGTCAACAGCATTGCCACTACCAAGGAGAGCTTCTGCACAGAAGTCTTGAAATCCAGAATATTCTCACAGTCCTTGACTTGCCATACCTCCTGACATACTTGTGAATTTTTATGGCAGATATGCAAGATCAAATTTTCCAGCACTTGGCATGTGCCTGATGCTGAGACCTGCATAACTTTTGTCCATTGCTTTTGTTAATACTGCTCTTAAAACAAAAACTCATAAGAATCATAAAAATTATGCCACCCATTCCTAACAAGCAGTGCTTATTTATTTTGGAAGGATATAGATCTAGGAAAACGTGGAAAGATGAGGTGAGAATAGCTCAAATTGCAGTTACATACATGCATCCACAGCTGATGAACCAGCCCACCCTCTTCTGAAATACAGAAGTTAAATCAAAAGCATAACTAGTTTGTTTCAGAGTAATTTTCTAAATCTTTCCTCAGCCTAGTCCTATTGCTGTTGGCAGAAGAAACTGCTCCCTTTTCAGGGTGTTCAAAACTGAGATCCTCTCTTCCACCTTAACAACTTTCCGTTGCACTTGTTTTCATCTTTGCCCTCCCACTCTCCCACAAATATTACAAAATCCGCAGTCTGAGAGACACTTTTTCTCAAGGGACTCCAGATACACCATGAAAACAGCTTTTACTTGCCATTCAGTTTGCCAAAATGACAATCTGTTTCACAGCTGAGAGGAGTAACGCAGTGCCTGCAGGTAAGACACAGAAGTAGAGGAGAGACCTTACTACTTTACCTTGCACTGTTAAATGCACTACTGTATCCAGAACCGTAAGTCACACTTCAAAAAGGTATTAAAATATTAGAAATAGAAAAGGGATAAAGAGTGACTTAAGACTCTAGAAAGTAAGTTTACAATGTGAAGTTTATGGAGTTCAACCTATGAAGATGATGAAGAAAACACAGAAAGGGCATGATGAATCTAACATTCCAGTACTTGGAATGACTGGTTAGATATGGAAGACACGAGAAGAGATCCTTTCCACTGCAAGACTCCTGTACTGGGGAGCCCAGAACTGGAGATGGTACCAAAGATGCAGCCTCACCAGTGCTGAGAAGAGGGGAAGGATCACATCCCTGGCAACACTCCTAATGCAGCCCAGGATACCATTAGCCTTCTTTGCCACAAGGACATGTTGCTGGCTCATGTTCAGCTTTGTGTCTGCCAGGACCCTCAGGTCTTTTTCTGCAAAGCTGCTTTCCAGCTTGTCAGCTCCCAGCATGTGCTACTGCATGGAAAGGAGACAAAGAATTTAGGTTAAAAGAGGCAGATACTGGAATGTATCTGAAACGACCAGCACATAATAAAGGTTTGTAATGTGGAATAGAAAGCAACTGACTTTAAAAAAAATATTAGAGGGAGAAAAATTGACACCTAGCAAGAGACCCTATCTGTGAAGGAAAGCCAAGCCAACCCAAGGAAAGAAAACATGAGGCTTAGCAGCACATTCCCTCATCACTAGATAGCTTCTTGGGAGAACTATCAGTGGCCTCAGCTTCCACTACTCAAGTTGCCTATGGCAACAGAGTATGTTGTGAGTTAAGCTTCCAGCAGAGGAAGACTCTAAAACTCTGAGATCTTCTCTCTTCAGAGATTTTCTTTCTATATTTGGGATATTGTTCAAGATCCGCTCTCCAGCTGCTGTTTGGAGAGTGTCCCAGGTGAGGTTGGTCAGATAATTCTGCCAGTTCCAGGCAAGGCTATGTGGCTAGATAACAACAGACATATGGTCAGTCATCTTTGTCCAGATGTATTGGGAAAGATCATTTAAAGCAATGAACCTCTCAATAACAACTAATTCTTTCTTCTGCTTTGGTGCAACCACAGTTAGAGCACTATACTTAGGACATAAAGATATTGCTTAACATCTTTGAAATCATGGCAAACAGGTTAGAAGTGCTCAGGAGTGAAAAGAAGCCTGCAGACCTAAGCCTTCATAGAAATTCAATTAGACCATAAGCACTAGGAAGGTTTTTTTCTAATTGGGTCAGCGGGTAAGTCCTTCAATATCAGGTAAGCACCCAGAGCAGAAAATGCTTAAAAACAACTGCAGTAGAGGAATGGAGTAGGTTTGGTCAAGCAAAACACCGAAATGCTTTATCAGCATAACACACCAACGCATCAAAACCCAGCTGCCCCTGAAGTCACGCAACGCAGCTATTTGATCCCAGAAACCAAGAGTTAGGAACCACAGCACATAATTATTGTCTCGTATCAGTTTTTACCACTCCCTGGCTTCCCGCCCTTGGCCAACGCGACCCAAAGGCCGGGCTCCGGGTGTCCCACCGCGGCACCGACCCGCAGGGCGGGCGGGAGGCTGGCTAAGGGCCCCTGAACGCCCGCACCCACGCACAGCACTGAGGAAAAACCCTCGTAAACCGACGGGCCCCAGCCGGGCCGCTGGGCTCGGCGCGTTATTTCCCCTTTCTGCTCCGTCCCTTCCCTCGGCCCTGCCCAGCGGCCGGCGGGCGGCCGAGCACACCGGCCTCCTCCCGCCGCCGAGCCCCCTCAGGCGGGGGCCGCCTCGCAGGTGGCCCGACCTACAGCCTGTGGCCTTTCCTGAGGGAAAAGCCGCCCATGCTCGGCGGCTGCATTGCCGCCGCGGTGCCCTTATGATCCTGGAGCCTATGTTTTCCCTTAAAAAGAAGTGCGGTGCGGCGGTGGCACCAGGCCGCACCCGGACCCGCCCGCCCGCCGGCGGGACGCGCCGGTCCTCGTCTCCCGCGTG
>JAVJGJ010000057.1:1455130-1475021 GCA_035590215.1 Microhierax caerulescens | reverse complement strand
CCCTCCAGCCCCGGCTCTGAGGCCTGGGGTCTGTCCTCCAGCCCCGGCTCTGAGGCCGCTGATCTGCCCTCCAGCCCTGGCTCTGAGGCCGGCCTGAGCTCCTCAGGCCTTTGTTCAGTCAGGTCTTGAAAACCTCCAAGTGGGGACCTGCTCTGCTGTTTGCTTGTCCTCACAAGGAAAAAGTTTTTCCTCACACCCAGCCTGAACCGTGCTTCTTTCAGTTTCTGACTGTTGGCTCTCATCCTCCCACCACATACCACCATGAGCAGCCTGGCTCCATCTTCTCAGTAGCTTCCTTGTATATGGGAAAGTGTGATCCGGTGTCTCTTCTCCAGGCCAGACAAAGGGAGCTCCCTCGGCCTCACCTCACAGTGCAAGTGCTCCAGCCCCATCGCCGTCTGGGTGGTCTCCCACCAAACTTACTCCAAGTTATCCACATCTTTCTTGAACTGGGGAGTCCACGACTGGACACAGTATTCTGGATGTGGTCTATGAAGTGCTGAGTAAAAAGCAGCATCACTCGCCTCACTCAGTCTACTGGCAATGCTGCTGTCGACACAGCTCCGGATACCACCAGCCCTGTTTGCTGCCAGGAACTCTTCCGTCATGACCTACACGGACAGGAACCATGTCACCAGCACCCTGCTCCCTGCTGATGGCACTCTGTCTTTTCCGCAGCGGCAGCTGGCACTTTTGGAGATGAGGTACTGCGTAGCTATGTATTTATGCTGACAGTATTTAATGTTGCATTGTAGTTTTCTTGTCATTTCTCCTCCTCAGGCCTAGCTCATGACCAATCCCACAAGTCTAGTCCGCTCTCAACACATTCTTTGCAATTGGTTCCACTCACATTTTTGGGAATTTTACATGTAAAACTAGAAGGTACTCAGAAGATACAAAGAAAAAGAGATTTATTCATGTGAACAGAACTGTAAGTCAGTCCAGGCAAAAAAGAAGCCATGGGACAACAAGGCTGAGTTTAGAAAAGAGGGGAAGTGAATTCTAAGGTGTGTTTGAAAGTGAAAAGATATCCAGAAAACTGAATGCAACAGGGGGAATGGAATTCATACAGACAATTGAGAATCTGGATGATAATACATCAGAGACAGAGACAGAAAGTCTCTAAGGGGAGAAGTTCCTTTTTCATGAAACTTATAAATGGCACAGGTGAAAATTCCAGTTGATAGAAAGCAGTTTTCCTCTCAGGGAAAATGTTAATAATTTGAAGTGTACTCTTACTCTTAAAAGGGAAATTATGAAAAAAAAAGTATTTGTAAAAACTGGGAAAAAAATCTATTCTCAGCATTTAACTTCAGTAGTGTCAGTACTATACCATCCAAACAAAATAAGGGTCAGAATAAGAACATGTAAAATATCTTTTGAGTTTTATTTGTCCCCCTCCAAAGACAATTTTTTGCAAATCTTTTTCAGCATTTTCAAGAGGAATAAAAAATCTGTTGAATTTTTATTTTTAATACCTGAAGGCTTTTCTGCACTGAATTTTCTTCATGGGCTGATTTCCACAGACCTAAAGAGAAACTCTGGGAGACAGATCTGCTAGTGAATAGAGCCCTGATAGTTTTGGTTAGACAGGTTCCACTACCTAACACATGTCATTAGACATGTATCAATGGAAGTACAATGTTTTTTAAGGTACATATTACAGTACAACTCCATTGTGTATACTCTTCTCCATCAGCTGTATTTCCTGAATCTTTCATTGGTGTGAATAAGTACAATTTCAAAAATAAGTAAAAATAAGAAAATAATGGAAATAAGTAATACTGCTAAGAGCGAGAAGGTCACACAAGAAAAGCCCCCTAAAGAGTCTCCATATGGCAGAACTGTGAAGAAACAGTAGTACTAAATCCTTCCAGTTTGCACTAGCACTCCATATAACAGAACATCAGCCATCTGAGACATGCAGATCCATTCTCTTGCATGCCTCTGACAATTTCCACCAATTTAGATAGGTTGAATAGGCACCTATAGGTGAAGGGTCCAACATGGCTTTTATTACACACCCCTAATGACTCCCACTGTGAGATGTAGAGTACCATAGACAGAAATCTGAAGCTGAGTAAGGGTGTCACAGTGACATTTTGCAAAGCATTCTTTTGCCACATTCCCTGGTGACCTCAACATTTTCTGGAAAGATAGTATCATCATGTCCTTGGCACTATTTAAGGCAGCAAGCAAAGGAGATGTCAGGTTTTGTCAGAATGAAGCAAGTATTCCTGTGATTGTGGATTTTTTAGCAGCCAACTTTTGCTTTCCCTGGGCATTTTAGGAGGTAAACAAGAGCACATGGGACTTGAAGTCTTGGAGTCATTACCATAACTATCCATTGGCTTTATATAAAAATGTTACTTACCTATTACTGAGATTTTCTGAGCTACTTCATCTTTGTGTACTTCCCTATTATGGCTATATAAGCAATATTAACTGAAGTTTTTGCCTTGGCACTATTTGAAAAGTACTTTAAAACCCCACTCCTTTTTCCTCCCTTTCTCCCTCTCATATGTGCAGGAAAAAAAAAAAAAAAGAAAAAAAAAAAGAATAGGGAATGCCCCACCCATCCAGTCCTGGCAGCAGCTCTGCATGTTCCAAGAACACAAAATATTCTGGAAGAAAGCCATCAATATCACTTGGGCTGTTGCAGTTGATACCTTGATTGTAGTAGGAGCATCTTTTTTCTACCTGTCACTGTACATATCTGAACAATTTGAAGGAAAAGAACAGTCTCTGTACTGATCTTGCCAGCCCTTAGGTCTTTCTGGCTCAGAAACAAAAGCCATTGGATCCTCTTAGCCTTGCTAATGAGAAGGAAAAGTTGCCTGAAAGCCAAACTGCACAAGAAGCTTCAAAAACATATGGAGGAAAAACATCTAGAGAAGTAAATTTCCTGATTCAAGTGTACCCCTTAAATAACTTCTAATAAGTATGTCAACAAACACAGTATATTGGGTGCCAGGCAACTGCAATGGGTCTTTGCCTTCCTGGCTCTTCCAGGTGATATAAATATAACCAAAATGCTGTTTATGTGAAAAGATGAAGAAGACAGCAGGTCACCACAAGCTTAAGTGATTTCTCTCCAAAAGATTCTGAGTGAAAAAAAAAATTTAGATCCTCTGTAGCTCCTCATGAAAAGTTTCTGAGCTTTAGATTAGGTAAATCTAGACCTTGGTGCATCAGCACAATGCAAAGGTAGCAAGGGCTACCTTCGCAATAGCTCAGTAACAAAAAAACAGAAAAAAACACCAACATTGTTTATGGCAATACTCTACTGAATGCATACTCAGCGTTCGTTGGGAAGATCTACTGCTTTTCAGTAAGTAGTCCAATGTAGCTGGTAGAAATGCAGTGTCAGGAAAAAGTGAGTTAGATTTTACACATGGTAGAGAATGCAGATAGTTCTGACATGTTTGTCCAGTCGTCTTCTCCCAGTGGTTAACAAAAATGTTTATTACTTAAGAGGAACAAGCTTACTCTATTCCTCAGAGAGTTGGAAGCAGCTGATGTGATTAAGCAGCTCAGTGATATAGCCACTCTTAACTGATCTTAAGATCTGTGAGAAGAGGCTAATTTCTGAAACTTTGTACCAGAAAATGTAACAAGCCCTGGAACCAATCCTGCATGAATCCTGCGGGGAACTAGCATCACAGCCTCATCCCGTATCTTTCTGGTAAGTATGCGTAGTGCAGCATCAGGAGGAGAACTTACCTGTGTGAGTTTGTATATTTGGAGATGTTTCGTGCTTCTTTACACGGGAAAGAGTAAAGATGTTTGCCTGAAGCTCCATTCTGTTCCGAAACTTCTGCATCAGAGTGCTAGGTGGAATTTATTTTCAAATTTTCAGTGAAAGAGGAATGTGGTTGGTCTATTAGTTGTCCAGCCTAATGTATAATTAAACAACTTGTGTGATGTATCATAAGGGGGGTGGGGGGGTGTGTAGAATAAGTAAAAAAGTTCTTGATTCACAGACCAAAGGAGGAATCTGCCACCTTTAAGTAATATAGAAAAAAAGAATCACAGGGCCTTCTGCAATGTCCCTGGTGAAAGAACTAGTCACTGGTGTCACGGGCCCTTATCTTTAATGACTGCTCTCCTGCAGCCTGACCCCCACATGAAAATAGGGAACTGAGATGTGGCCCAGTTATCTCCTACTGGTTTTCAGAAGACTCTGCTAAACACATCCCAAGAATGATCCTGTAATGGGCTCCCAGCCACAAGCAAATGTGCCTGAGAGATTAAGTTACCTTCAGTGAGGGAGGCCTGCCTAATCCTGTATGTGTCATATTCATTCTATGCAGGAACAGCTCACTACTGAAATATCTGAGATGGACCACAGCAATTGTTTAACATTGCCTGCAGACAAATGGTTCAAAGGAAATTAGAAGGACAGCTGACTAGCTGAAAATTCCAAGGTGCTTGTTTCCTTGCATTTGAAAGTTGATAGGAAAAAAATTAAAATGGCTGTTACAATTAGCTGCAATCTGATTTATAATCTGGCATAAATGAAACCTTTCAGCAATAGGGAAAGCCTGGAATTGAAAGTAGATAGGAAAAAATTAAAATGGCTGTTACAATTAGCTGCAATCTGATTTATAATTTGGTATAAATGAAACCTTTGAGCAATAGGGAAAGCCTGGAACTGAAACAATGGAGGTAAACAGATCCAAAAAAGACCTGAGGAAACACTTAGGAAGCTAACTTTAAGGGAAGGCACCTGTGAAGGTCCTGGTGTCTTTGTAGAACTGATGTGTATGTCAGGGCAGGTACAGAAATTGGCATTGGAGCTATCTAGTCATTTAAGTGCTCAATTTGTCAGAATCACTGTAATATACAAGCAGTTCCCAAAGGAAGTAGACAAGTACTGTCATGTTGTGCCAGCCATGGGAAAACTAAAGCACAGTTGTGCAATTTGACCAAGCCATGCAGGAAAGCTTTGAAAAAAGCAGGGTATGGAATCTGATCTCCTGAGAATCACTCCACTGTCTGATCCACAAGGCCATTTTTCCTTGTTGAGCCAACTGCTCAACAACTGATCTCAGGCACTGCAGGACACTTTTTTCCAACAGGAAATCCACATTCTGAGCTTTGCTTGAACGAGGTTAAAAAAGGATGTAGAATGACAAATGGATAACAGGCAGGTTTAAGAATCTGGGCAGACTTTGCAAAGGAAAAAGAGTACAGAGAAGGAAACAAGTCAGAGGCTTGAAAGTAGCAGTTTGACAAATGTGGATTAAAGGAATTATTGGTTTATAGGTTTATGTATCCCATATTCTTGTCAGAATATACTTTTGTACTACCCAGAGCAAATATCCCTGCTTGTCATCCTTCCAAACGAGTATATTAATCTGTAATAGTAACTGCATTTCTTAAACTAGGCATCGGCACTTCCATTGCTCCTGCATCCTAGACCATTGTACCTGTGCAGTCAGTACACAGCAGTGTCAACAGATTTTCCGTAGTGATCCTTCCACAGTCGCTCACTTCCCAGACACCCAAGGAAAGGCATCGTATCAGAAGTACAGAGCAGATAAGAGGTAGTGGGAAGCGCCACGAAGCCATGTGTAGGCAGTAGCAACCAGCTTCCTAACCTGATGGGGAATTTTTGAACTTTACCATGCTAGGGACAATATAGAAATAGACAGATTGCCTTGTAAATAATTTCTTGTCTCATTTTTAACCATAAAGAACATACTTCCCTGTGTGCATATCCATGTGGCTATTTTATGCCTCCAGTAATTCCACCCCCCGTAAAAAAAAAAAAAAAAAAAAAAAAAAAAGGCTTTATTATCAACTCTACATCTTACATGGTCAGGACTCCTGCTCAGGATACCTGCATCAGCACCTTTTTCTCTGTGCTGGTCTTGCTGACCTGTACCTTTTGACAGCTGTTGTTAAAAAGCTTGTTACCACCAGGTGATGATATGTTACTGACAAGCAGCATGTATTCTCAGGCCCCTAGGTGAGTTTTGCATTGCTCTTAAACACAGTCCTTCTTAAAACTGGTTGCAGACTTTCCAAAGTAACACTGTTCATTATGAAAAGCTAATTCTTTGAAACCAGCCCAGCTAGTGGGAAAGAGCAGTTTTTCATAAATTGACTCAGGAGCAGTCTGGGGAAAAAAATATGTGGTTATGATATCTGAATTTAATGTTTTCAAAATTAAGCCTTCTTTTTCAACTGGAAAATCTTTTTGTCTCCAATATTTATGTTTTAAATGTTCAGAATGTTTAGAAGCTCAAATGGAAAAAAGTGGTTTTTGAAATCAGCGTAACAATATTTCAAATCTCCCCAATCTTTTTTTTCCCCCAGATTATTTCCCCCAGAATTTCCATTTGCTATGTTTGAGAAGCTTAGGGTCTTTGTGCCATGTCAGGAAGAAGAGATACTTCAAAATCAGACCTTCACAGAAACAAAAAACTACTTGAGACTCCTCTGTAAACCTCTTTTTTTTTCACATCACTGATGCCTATCCAGATATCACAAATCAGGCACTCTTCTACAGCGGTTCGTATTAGGGCCTTTGCCAATTGCTTTTCCTACTTTCCAAACATCTGCTTGTGTTTAGCGTGGTTCATTTAAAATCACAGACACTGGCAAAATGAATACATTCCATCGTGCCCTTTCCTGTAGATCACTTTGGTACTCTAGGTGTTATTCAGACTTTCTAGATGAAAGAAACAACCCATATTTCAGTTCCAGGGTCTGAAATACTGCAAGAGCAATCTGACCTATTTGTATAGTACTCTGCTATTTCTAGTTTCATTTCTGGCTGATGAGGGCAAGTGAAGAGATATGTAAGCACTGAAAAGCATAAATTGAATTTGAACTTTGAGCACTGATGTTTAATACGTTGGACAAAACATGCCTAGCATTGCTGTTGTCAAGTTCTCTATCCAGTAAATAACTACTTTCATACTGACTGCACCAGCATTGCAATGTACAGGGTCCCAGGTGGAGAGGCAGGAGGTCAATCAGAGCCTGCAGCAAAGCTAGGATTTAAGTAAACATCGCTGCATTGTCTGACTGCATGGGTTTCAGTATGTGTGCTCTTACGAAGGCGGACAGAGCAGAATTATAGCTGCATAAGAATTGTTGCAAATGTTCATTCATTACAACACAGGACTGAACGCTGAGTAAATTATCTCTAAGTTGGGAATAACAATACTTGCTTGCCTGGCTGGGCATCAGTTTCCCTTTTGGTAAATTACATTACAAAGTCACGTTTTGGTGGTCTTTTGGCTATAGGAAGGGTTGGCCAGTTTAATAATTACACTACTTACAAAGTATTTGGCCCTTATAAGAATTAGATCCTTGATACTGTAAAAGTAAGGTCCACAGAGAAAGGAACAGTGTCTGCTGCTGCCAGCCCTTACTTTCTGATTGCTGAGTGGATTTTGCACCTCAACTGCACATTAGTGTCCCTGATTGTTAGATAAGGTAATGGTCCCCCAAGCTACAAAAACGCTTTAGCATCCTCAGACAAAAGGTACTGTGGAAGCACAAAAGAACTGTTTACATGAGTTAAAAAATAGCTTTTAACCTTTGATCTTGAAGATCTATTTCAGGTGTGCACCATATGCTCAAAGGCCTGACAGCTTCAGCTTCACCTTTTTCCTGTGGATGCACTCTCACTTCACAGCCCTTATGCTTTTGGCTTGATGGCATCCAAGATGTTTCTTAGCAATCATGTTCTGCCAGCAGCACGCATTCTCTGCTCCTCCAGACCTGGGAAATTTGCTGCATTCCTCTCTTTTCCACACTGCTCTTTGGAGAAGTTAACCTCTGAAGAAACCCAAGCAAACAAACAAAAATCCCACAAGCATAAGGGATTTGCAGCATGTTGAAAACGCATAGGGGTGGAAAAACAACTCTGTAGTTGTCAGCTGAACCTGATCCAAACACTCTGATCGAAGATGATAACTCGACTTTCTTTTGTGCAAAAACAACTTTTTTTTTATACACTGGGTGCACAACAAGGGGAAACCACTAGCAACATTAAAGTAGCTGGTGTGGAATAAGAAATGTGATGCTAGAAGAGAGGAACAGAAGCCTGCAGAAGAAATTCAATTTTTATAAGGGCTTCTGGTGACAAAGGAGATGGTATGGAGTGTGGAAGGCTCACTTCAGGTCAAATGTTTTTGAACTGATACCTTACCTCTAGGGAATGTTGTGAGGCTATGAAAGGGACAGGGATAGGAACAGAGATGGCCACAAACACCTTACATATACACCTGTATATTGATAATGTTGAAAGATTTTAGAAAAAAAAAAAAAAAAGGAAACTGCTTGCCCAAGCCAAAGGGTCATAAAGAGAATGAAAACATGAGAAAGATAGGAGACAAGGCAGTAGCCTCACACTGAAAACCACAAAATGAGTCAGTTGAAAGTACAGAACAAGGAGAGGAAAGCGCATATTCTTTCCATGCTCTCCTCATGTCTGCCTTTCCCATCTAGCAGTCAACAATCACATTACTCAGCACTGTCTCACTGATGACTTGATCACATATTCTAACACGTTCAGCTCTCCTCCTCATCTCTCCCTCCCTGGTCCCAACCTTCCTAAGCACATAAGAACAACCATCCTTAATTGTACTAAAGGTCCACTTAAGAAGGTATCATGCTGCCTCTACAAGCCAGTGGCAAATACTGGGGGAAGGAGTAAAAGAACAGTCCAAATGTGGTTCAGTTCTCTCCCAAGTTCTAGAAATCCACCAGTTCAAGTCCTTCCTGAACAGGAACAGTCCTGGGTGGTGCTTTCTTTCATGAGATTGTCAAATCCCATTTTGAACCCATTCATACTTTTGGCCTCCATGACATTCCTTGTCACTGAACTCCACAATCTATGTGGCAAAGACATTCCATCCTTTTGTTTGTTCAACAGTTCTCCATATCACTTCACTTGCCTCCCAGTCTGCTTTCTGTAATATGAGAAATGGCAAATTTCTTTTTTTGCTTTTTCCGAAACATTCATGATTTTGTAGACCTCTACCATAACGTACCTCAGCTGCCTCCTCTCCAAACTGAATAGCCTGTTTAGTGTCTCCCTGCACATGAGCTGTCCCAGTCCACTGAATATTCTTACTCCTTTATTTTGTGCCTCCTCTAGTTCCCATGGCATCTCCTAGTCTACTGGATTCAACAAGAAGTGGAAAGGCAAATAACTGGTAGCTGAACTGCAACCAACTGTAATAGATTTAAGTCCTCCTATACTATACAAATACTTCTAAAAAACAAAGAATGAAATAAATAAAATTAGCAACCACCAAAAACCAAGAAAAATGTCCAATGACTGCAAAATAACGAATTTTTTGCCATCACCCAAAACAAACCAGCAACAGAAAGATACACTGGAAAAATATTACTAACATGAAGCTACAGTGCCAAATGTTACCTTCTACCTTACAAGATAATTGATGATCAATTTATTTCAAACTCCAAGCAAAATAAATTGGATTCTGGCAAAGTTAAAAAATTAATAACTACAATAATTTCTGAGGGTGGCAAATGCTACTTAGAAAAACAAATGATGCAAAACAAGTGTAATGACTGAAAGAGAAGGCAAATGGTGAAAGCAGTATGACAAGTATTGATGGAGGACTATGCAATGATCCACATAAAGAAAAAGGTAGAATACTAACACTAAGACTCTGGAATACTACCTGAGATACCATCTCTGAGTACTCATTCAGTCATTTCAAAGTCAGAAACCGTGAGGTGGTGATACTGATTGCTGAACCTTTATTATAACAAATGAGTTATATTTAAAGTGCTTCCTGTAGTTTCAGAGTTGAAAATGTGTAATTAATTGAATTACTAGATTATAATTGTACTTATATCAATCTTTCCCCAAATGCCTAGAAGCATGAGGTGAGCACTGAGAGGCAAAAACTTAAATTAATGTCTCATTGAAACTCGATTATACTGAGAAGGGGGTTTTCAACCTGAGGAGTGACTTCAGCTTACAAAAGCATTCTGAGAATTCCTAAGTGAGGGTTAGCTTGGAAGAATCTTCCTCAGACTAATTAATGTTTTCTGGGTTATTTCTCAGAAAGTTTTCAGGAATCTTCCAGGAATAAAGGCATTCTTTCAGGCCACTGTTTATAGCTATTTCTCCTGATTCAGGAGGGTTCCCTTTCTGTTCCTACCTAGCCCGCTTAGTTGTGGTGATACCAGTGAATGTGGGGTGTACAGGGAACAGAACCAGATTAAAACCGTATGTATTTTTAATTTTGATTCTTTAATCATATCAATTCCCAAATTTCTTGCCGTCTCCATGGCCAACCACACACGACAAAGAGGGGTGAATAAGTGTTTGGGTTCAAGAGAAGCAAGTAGGAATTTCTTAACCTTGTGGCTCTGCTAGGATTTTTTTGGAGCTGTAGCTTCAGATACAGACAGATGATATGTGATATTCATCTGTGTATCTTGTTAGGCTCTTTCTTTCTGCTAAAAATCCAGAACTATCAGTGTCATGACAATAGGTCCATTTGTTTTATTTCAGTAGTGACTTAGTTGAATCAGCTACCAGGCAGAGGACTGGATGTGGCTGTGGAATCAGTTAGTTAAACTAGCTGATCACTGACAGATCGTGAGGTAAACAAGATCGTACCAAGATTTGTTACAGACAACTAGACCAAGTCACAGCTGATAAGGTGGAGAGGTTTTCAAATACTCAGCACTACAGGCCTATGTAATACACCACTGCCCAGCAGGAGAGTGAGCTGTTTGCAGTTACTCATTCTTGTAACTATCTGAAACTAATCTCTGCAATACTGAATATGGATATTAATTCAAGTGAGTTGATTCCTATTTGTGAAGGAGATGCAATACTTAACTGAGTGTGTCTTTGGAACAAAGAACTTTCCAAGAAGCAAAATACTTCCTTAACTGAGACATTAAGTCATAGAAACTATTAAGACTGATATAAAAAAAGAACGTAGTAGGACATCTATCGAAACATAACACCTCTTCTTCCCTTACCCTTCAAACATGTTGTCAATGTTGACCAATAACTGAGTATTTAAAAGTCTATAAAAGCCTGAGGACTCACTCTGCCCAAGAAGTATTTTCTAAGGCATGATAATGGTGGAAAAGTATATGACAGCAAGTAGGTGCAAAACAATAGCAACATTTTAAATTACCTGTTATGTTTTTAAAAGGAAACAGAATGTACTTTCTGATGTACATTATAGATAACATATCATCCCATTAGCAGCTGTGACACAGAAGACAAAAGGAGATTAATTATTTCCTTTCTTTAATGACTAGCTTTATTCAGTAATGGCTGAACAGTACATGTGACCATTTCACAGGAAAGCAGAGGTGGTTAATGAGAGCTTCATTAAGACTAATGATCAAACAATACTGTAATAAAGGCATAAATTCAGAGGCTGGGATGTTATAAAGACAAGAGAAAGCATTGTGAACGTGTAGTCTGACCTCTGTAACAGAGACTGTTGGATTTGGAAGTAACATCCTGACTATTAAAAAAAAACAACTTTGAATTGCAAAGATTTCCATGGCAGGAGACTGTATCAGAAATTCTTGGTAATTGTTCTATTTGTCAGCAGTATTACAAAATTTACTTGATTTCAAGTCTGCAGTTGCTTCAATTCAAATTCCAGTAAGTGCCTCTTGCCCTGCTAGGTGTCTGGGTGTAAACACGGGCAAATGGGTGTCTGTCCATTTCTGAGGAGCAGAGGGTTTCTCCTTCTCTTTGCCTAGTCTGGAACACCGAACAGGTAAGGTTATCTACTTTTTGCTTTACTACCATAAAACTGTCTTTGCCTTTGAAACTGAAGAGCTCTTTATTACCACTATCCCCCTTGCCATGTTGATACTTGCTGGCTGTGATAAACTCACACCTTCACCTTCCTCTTCATAAACTAAACAAATCTCTCTCAAATTTTCAGAGACATATTTTTTTTCAAACCTTTAATATTTCTCATATCCCTTTTCTTGCTCATCTCCAGTTTTGAGGCCATCTGTCTTAAAGTGATAACACTTGCTCTTGATGCATCATTCCATCTGTTGCTACAGCAGTGCAAATCAGAGGCAGAAGATCCTCAGTTTATAAATTAACACTTTTCTGTACAGCACTGTTGGGTGAATGTGATGTTCATCTACATGTCCAGCTCCTTTCACTGCAGTTGAGGGCTAAGCCATAGCGAATACACGCACAAATGTCAGTGTTTGTGGATTACCCATCACGAATAACCCACCGTCAGCTGAACAGATTAGATTGTTGTGAATGACTGTGTAGAAGTGCTGAAGTAAGACTGATGGCCTTTTGTGTGAATCTAAAAAGATAACTGAGAACTACATTCATCCTATTTTTAAGATATTTTTTTTCATCCAAATTTTAAGGCCCTGACTGAAGTATCTAGGTTAGGAGCAAAAATTGCCTCATGCTGCCTCTCTGCTTCATAGAGATGGGCACCTCCAGGTGCCATTCAGATTTTTGATGGGGCCTTACACTTTCACTCACTTTCTGTTGTGTGTTACAGTAAGTATCCTAAAGGATCTGCATTTACAGATCACCTCTTGCACTGCCAGTTCTTCATCTATCTGTTGTTGTAAAAGAACAACAGGAGACAGCAACTAATTTGTGGAAAGGCAGATCGCTTTATTTATGTGAAGGGTTGCATTAGCATTCAGCCTTTACTATAGTAAAAACTTTCACTTAAAAAGCTCATAGGGAAAAGTAGCTATTAACCTACATCATCATGAATAATTAACCATGACAACAGCTGAACTTAAGATTCATCTCTCAGTTAATGTTTGTCCATACAGATAACCTGAACTGACCAAAAGCAAACACAAAATCCACACCACACCCTGTCAATCTGTCAAAATCTGCTCATGCCTGCAACCACATGAAACAGAATTGACTCTTTAAATAAATTACATTTTGAAATTCTTTTCAGTGTGCGAGCTAATTAAGATCCTTCTGTTCTTAGAAGGCTGTTTATTATCTGAAGTGTAAGTTCTCTGGGAATGCTACAGTTTTGGGACAGATTGTATGTGCAACTCAGAAGTGGAACAGAAATTAGAAGAGGAAGGAGTTGGGAGAAGAACCCAAAAAAGCAAGCTTATATGCATATGGCTAGAAATCTGGCTAAAATGCAGCACTTCTGTGGCATGCTCTCTTAATAGAAGTGCAGCAGGAGATCAGGAAGGACAGAAGCTAAGGAGCTGTGGGAAACAAGGGAAGATCAAGAGGCTTCCTAAGAGTAAATGAGCACTTAAGGTTCAGATTTGACCTTGAAATTTTTGAATACCTACATACAGGTCCTCCAAAAGCACTTCTAAATATAGGGGGAGAAATATTCTATGCAGCTGTAACTTCAAAGTCTTCTGATTTCAGCATGGTTCTGTGTTTGTTTTTAATCCTATGGTGTAACTTTTGCTTGTGTTGTCAGTGCTGGAGGGATGTTTACAAGCCTCCTTTGAGGTCAGATTTGATGGTTCTCCATCCCAACACTTCACCTGCACTAACTGCAGACTAACACAAAGGGAATAACATTTACAGACCTGCAGACAATAATCACTGTTGCCTTAGATAGATGCGCTGCCTTTGTGCTTCAGTTTGAGGAAAAAGGACAGGGCAGTGTGCACAAGGTTTTTCTGTAGCTCTCCTGAATCAAACTTTGGGAATACAGAGAAGGAATAAAGATGTGGAAATGAGGACAGACAGTGACAGAACTAATATCAGAAGGAAAATAAAATAAAATAAAATAAAATAAAATAAAATAAAATAAAATGAAATATTTATATAAAAAAAAGAAATAAAAGAAATAAAAAACCACACCTGACTGAGGAAAGGAGATCAGAGATTACAGAAGGAGCCTGACTGCAAAAAACAGACGGCCAGACACTAGTAAATTTTGCCTTCAGTTAAGTTATTGTGCTAACGCTGGAAAGCTTCATCCTCAGTGGCCTGTTTTTTCACACTAGTTGTCTCTTTTCATTTATGAGCAAACAGAGATACTGTTCACCACACTAATTTTTAAATAGTTGTTAACAGGCTCTGGAGCTGAAATGTGGAAAGCAAGTCCTATCTCTCAGAATTACTGTTTGGAGCTGGCAGCCTTCTGGCGCAGATATCACTACATCCATTTTGACTGGCTCACATCTGGAAAGTTTTCTTTGCAGTCATAAAATGTGGACATGAAACTGTTATTTTATCCATGGCTAGCTCCTGAAGCACAAGATGACTCTGTCATGAGGGAAAACAGCCAGCTCGTTAAGCTGCCCCAAGTAGGCCAAATATTATCTATAGATCAAACAAGTGAAGGGACTGAATAATAAACAAAGGAGCTATATAGTTATAAATAACATTTTTAACAGAAAATTCATTGCTGAGAAGTTATAGCAAAATGGGATTTTAAGAAGAGTGTGCTTGTCTGTGATTAATAGAGGGACAATGTTCTCTGTATGCTTCTGCTTTGATATTCAGCAAATACCTTGGAGCTTTTGTTTTGGTTTTTCATACTCCCCAGGGCAGGATATTCCAGGGTTGCTCAACAAATAACTGCTCAAATGATATTGCTTCGGCTGCTTCTATCTGCCAGAGTAGCCCTGCCCAACTGTGCAAATCGTTTTAAAAAAGCTAAGGAAGGAGAAGAAACACTTAAGGATAACCAAATAAGAAGCCCCTGTGCCTGAAAAAGGAATTTGAGAACAAAGAAGATGAAGAGAGAAAGGAGTAAAGAAAAGATGAGAATGGACATCACCGGCTATTTCTAGACCTGTACACGAGGAGCACAGACCCTCGCCAAGAAAGTAGAACATTTCAAAATTAATTTGGAGGTGGTCCTGGAAAATGTACATGCAGAACAATTCTGCAATGGCAGCAGGGGGGATGGACTGGATGTGAACTTACTGGGTCTCTTCCATCTCCAGTTTCTATGAAAACAGTCACCATTCTTTAGCAATATGATAAATATTTAAAAAATCATAGATACAAACTAAATAAAACATATTAAATAACAAGTTCAGCCAATTTAATCATGACTTTTCAACTTTTTAAACCAAGACAGCAGGGAGGAAGAAGGAACAGGCTTGAGATTTTTAGTCCTCTTTGTTTAAGGCTAATTCACATAGGACACACCTTCGTGAGACTTGTTCAATAACATTTGTGGAGCTGGGCTGGAGTTGTTGTTGGATTGTCCTCAGTCCACAGGGCTGCTGGTTTTATCCAATGCACACTGGGTGCTGTCTCTCTCTAGCAGCCTTCAATTCAGATTTTGCCCTTTTAGTGTTGCATTCCTAGCTGGACCAGTAGATTTATTTTTGGGTAGTGTAATACCAGCCTAGTCCTTTCAGCATTTAGTCACCAAAAGCTGATTCCTTTCTTCATGCCTGCACTGACCAAAACAACATCAACTGACCTCCAAGAGCAAATCTGCTCCTCTGTAAGGGATCCATGTGCTGCAGATACACAGACTTCATGGTCCTCAGCAGGGGAGGAAGAATTTTTGGCTTGAAAAACATAGAACTCATTATCTGAGCACGTGGTGTATCCATAAAGTCTAGCTGCAGCGAGGGGACTTGTGTTCCATGGGACAGCCACTAGACAGTGATATAGCCACATCTACACAGCCGAAGTATGTCAGCTTCACACCCCTGTAACAGCCCCAGCCCCTCTCTAGCATTTCCTTCACAGCCTAACAGCTCAAACGTTCTTGGAATCCCAGTCAAAACTCAGCTTGTGTATGTTCCAAGTACTCATCATTCAGTCGTAGCAGAGAGGAAGGCTTGAATAAAGCTTTTTTTCCTATACAAGCCAAAGATGAGCAGCATTCTGGGGTAGAGGGAGCCATGGATATTTCTTGCCTATGGTGCTCAGCTTGTCCAATGGACAGAAGACCTCAGCCTTTTGGGTTGTCAGTCATCAAACTATCAGTGTAGCTTCTTTTCTTAGCAATAGAAGTAGTTTAAGAAGTTGAGGCAGACAGTCATTCTGCCTGTCTCACACTTCTCCCAACTTCTGTAACAGAACAGGACAATGGAGACCTTGGTTTAGGCTTTATCAGTATAATTCTCTTCAGCACATCAGGCCTTGGGAACAAGACTCAGCCATCAGTAACCTGGCTTGAATTTAGGCTTCAGCTTCCCAGGCAACTGGCTGAAGCCACTTGCATTCACACCCGTTTTATTAACCATACCTCTGGCAAGCACCAGCTGCACCCTCAGAGAGCTTTGTCAGAATGAACATCAGACTTTCCAGTTATCCCATCTGACTTCACACCTTGACATCTAGCCTTTGCACTTTCTTCCTGACACTTTCTTCTTCCCCATCTACAATCATGCCCTGAATGAGGGACACATAGCTGGAAGAGGCTAACTTACAGGAGCAGCAAGCCTGTTCTAGCACCAGTCCATCCTCCTGACTAGAACAAAGTGAATCTGGCTTTCCAAGCCCTTTTGGAGAGCTGTCTGAGTGCTGGACTTGAGAGCTGCAAGAGTTCTGTTTGGGAGGTCACCTACATCTTTGTCCAGATGATGAACAGAGTTGTCCCTCTGCAGAGTTTCTGCAGGAAAACATTTCTGTGGGTGAACAAACTGCCTGTATGCAAAGAGCAACCTTCAGTACTCTGCCTTATAGGTTAACACCTGCCCTCTTCACATCTACACATGACCTCACCGCTCCCCATGCCTTTGCGAGACTCCATCACCTCTTGGTACCTGCACATTCCCTACTCTGGCTACTCACTAGGAAATTAACTTGGAGTAGCAGAAGTCGTCCACACAGCCAGTGTAAGATGGGTGTGCAACGCTATCCAACAGAGCCGTTATTTCTAACCAGGGATCATCAGAGGCATCATGACAATGATCAGCAGTCTAACATAACTTGTCCCAAAGGACAGTCTGTGAGATCCTATTTGCCTTAATTCTGCACAATAAGATGCATTTTCTCATAAGATTTATGATGTAAGATTTATATCCTCAGTAAATCAAACTGACTATAGGTGCCACTCGAGTCAGTGGTCTCCTCCAGAAGTCTTTGCCAGCAGTTGCCCACCTCTCTCCCAACCCGCTTTTGCCTCCGGGTTGCTAATATGCCTGGGCATCTGATGATACACAGTTGAACCCATACCAGCCCTGCAATCAAAGCAAGCCCTTGCAAGAGGAAAGGAACTATTTCTGAGGGTCTTTCTGTCCTGAACCTTCTCCTTGTTCTGTGAGACACGCCTTGTTGCTCCCTGAAGAATCTCCCCACTGACCCCGCACATCACAAGGGACCTACTGCAACTTGACAGATGAGCTTGACAACACAGCCTTTGATCTTTTGAGATCAAACCCTGAAGGCCACAGTGCGGCAGAGGTGACCACACTGCTCTGGAAACCAGAGAAGTCTCTTGCCACTGCAGCTTTTTCCTTCTTTACCCTTAGGTTTGGTGTTCCAGCTCAGCCCTTCCTGGCTTCTCCTTTTTAACTGCTTGTGATATTTCCAGGAAATATTAAAATGTGGTATTAACTTGTAGTTTTAAAGGAACAAACAGCTGCATGTTCTCTGCAGTTCCAGGTATTCCTTTTCTTTTTACTTTCACATGTGCCTCTGAAGTAGAAGTGATTCTCAGTATTTGTTGACTTGCTTCTTTCACAGGCACTTATCACTGAGCTACTAATGCTGTTTAGAATTACAATAAATAGGGAATTAAATAATAGAAATAATAGATTTGGCTTTTACTGGTTATTTTTATGCTGTATTTTAAGTGTGTGTTGCATATGGCAAAGGCAGAGAGAAGCTGAGATATAAGGACTAGCTCGCAAATCAAGTCACTACTGAAGCTGGCTTGGACCCAGAGTCTCTCCTAAAAATGTCAGCTTCATCTGCAAAGAGAGTGAGAGAGTCAAAACCTCAATCAACTGTCATTAGCACAGGTTTCAAAATGTTAGTGTTTCCCTGGTGTAAGGGACTTACTCTTTTTCCTCCCACCTAATTCAAGATAAAACGAGGCCATGTGAAACAAAAGGAAGGATAGCATGGGTTTCAAAAGGACAGCATGGGTAATTCTCTGTGGCCAGCTGTTTAGGCTGTTTCCTTGCTAAGGGAGAGATGTGGGCTCCCATCTGCTTAGACACAGGAGTCAAGCCTTCTACATCCTGACTGAACTCTGCAAACACTGGGATGGATCTGAGGGTGCCCTGACAAAGTGCATCCTGGTATGGTCTTCTTGAACTCCATAGGTGAGTGAGAGGAAGAATGCCTGCTGCATTGCTCAGGCTTACATACAAGGCCCCTGAGTGGACGTAACTTTACTACCTTGGTTTGTGCAGCTAAGCTATAGGAAGCACCGTGTTGTCCAGCAAGAGTATAGAGGCTCTTATGGGCTTGTCCTGCTGCGTCTCCATCGTCCCATTTTTATCAATGGAAACAGTTTTTGCTCTGTTGCTGCTATTGTGGTGAAAGAAGCAATCCCAAAGTGATGAAACGACAGATAATGAGGAGCTAGAATTAATATCAAGAGAAATCAAAACCTAAAACATTCTGATACATTGTTTTCTATTTGATACAACCACACCTCAAATACTGGGCCACAAAAAAACCCTGCGGCATAAATTCCATGATTCACTAAGTGGAGGTAGTACAGCAATGGATACAGCGATATCTGACCTACAGATTTTGTGGAAGTTTGGAAAGGTACCACAATCTGACATCTGACCTGGGTCATTTCCCATTTCAAAGGTTTTGTTCTCTTCCATCTTTTCTGTCTTTTTGCCCCATAGCTATAGCTAGATGATTACTGAAAATAACCAACTTCCTCTCCTCCTCGAGTTTCTGCCATGTGTCACCACTGCCTTCACCACTGTCACCACAGAGAACAGCCTTAAAAAAGTTTAGTTTTGTTGCCATGCTACAGCGTAGTCCTGAAAAACCTGGCTCCAAATACTTGGTGTACAAAGAAACCTCTACTGTTTCTTCAAACAAAAGTTTATTTTGATTTGGGATTGGAAACATTAACACTTGACTGCTGCAGGGAAGTGTTAGGTCTGCTTGGGTCCCTAGATGAACATTTAGTTTAACCTTAATAGGGAAGTCTCTGAATTTGTAGACCTTTGATCTGAATCTTCTCCAATTAAGCATGATTGAGAATTAAGGAAGCTATTCATTCACTTTTGCAATCAGCAGATTTTTATATTTTTTTTAATCTGGAAAAGTGTTTGTGATAGTTTCATTATGATTGTGCAGTAGTAACTATCATAAGGATGATCTATTTCTTCAAAAGTTAGTGTACTGCAATAGAAGTGGGAAAATAAATACAACTATTATCAAAACTAACTTCATCCTAATACAGGAAATGCTGTTTGAGGACCTAGGTGATTTTAAGTCTGTTGGTAATTCTGCAATGATAGCTGGACCAGTCATTTGCTAAAGTCAGGTCTCATGGATCTCTTTCAGAAATAAAGGTCTCTGTCACCTTTCAAGGTGAAAAACACAATACACTTTTAATATAATGTAAATGTCGCTCTCACCAGTACGTTGCAACTCTAACATTTTTGTTGTTGTTATTTGGGAAAATGAAAAGCAGCCTCTCAGGGCAGATCCAGGCCGCTAGGGCCGGGCTGTAGAATGGCACCAGAACCTGTGAGCGTAGGGCTACGTGCTGCTTTTCCTCAACGCGCATTTCCTGGGGTTAAGAGATTTGAGCTATAAACTGTATAACGATCCGAAAAGACAGTGTTGCTGTCAGCCAGTGTTGACAGATCTTTGGAGGTGAAAAGCAGTGTAATAACGTGAGCGCTAGCAAACAACGGTGAAAACTTTTCGTTCTCTGCATTTCAATTCTCAAGATCCAAATACACCGGTGAGTGTAGCCGGGCTGGAGCTGGAGCCGTCCCACACCACACACCAGTTTGACTGTGCAGG
>JAVJGJ010000057.1:1439575-1453471 GCA_035590215.1 Microhierax caerulescens | reverse complement strand
CGCTGCCCGGGAGCCCCCCACGGCACGGCACGGTACGGTACGGCACGGCACGGCACGGCACGGCACGGCACGGCACGGCACGGCACGGCACGGCCGCCCCTGCTCGCTCCCGTACGCGGGGCTGAGCGGCTGCGCAGGCTGTTCCCGAGCTCCCTTTGCGAGTAGCGTCTCTACCGCGGCCGGGACTTTCGTGCTTCCTACTCGAGTTTCACCACCTGGTGTAAATGCAGAGGATGTGCTGGGAGGGGCAAGGTCAGGGGAGTATTAGTGAGGCGTTGCTAAGGCTATTTCCCAGGCGGTGCGGTGGCCCTGAGAGTGTTTATGCTAATTGTAGACATTAGAGCCCGTAACTCCAGCTCTTGATTTAGGCTGGGGCTGGGCAGCTGCGGACTCTTTCACTTGCTGTCCTACCCTTCTTGCCTCACCACACCGGGGGACGAGGCTCTCCATTCAAGGAGAAATGCAAGTTCCCACCCTGGGGACAGGATCCAGTTCTGGTCCCTGTGCGTTCACTGGGATCTGGTCATTGATCCCAGTGTTGTGAAGCCTTGATCCATACATCTCTTCCAGTTGTGAGAGTGGAAAAAATTAGTACGATGATTATTAGGAATATTTTTGCTGAGATTTACTGAGAGGTGGGGAAGGGATCTGTTAGTTGTTCAGATGAAACACTGTTTCAATAACTAGCTTACATTTAATTAATGTAATTGAAGATGTTGAAAAGTAGATCGTTTTAAAGCAGATTGATTATGGCACGTTGGTGATGAGAAGGCACACAGAGCATCCCAAAGCATTCCTTCTTTTAGTCTAGGACATGACATGGCTGATACTTGGGGTAATCTATAGAATTATTAGGGTGATCCCAACTCTATGCCCAAGTGTGTGTCAAACCTTGCTACAGTATTTGATACCAGACTGTCCTACCCATAACCTCTCAAAGAGGCTAGTGATGGAGTGGGTGGCAAGGAGGCAAAATTTTGACATCATTCTTGAAGTAGCAATAAAGCAATATTGACAGAGAAGGTTGTACAGTTACCTCTTGTGCTTAAGCTTTGTGGCTCAGTGAAACAATTCAGATCCCAGATCTGCCAGTCTGACACCCTTTGCGCCATTCTCAAACCTCAATACTTTCTTGATAGTTGGCAATCTTGTTAGAATTGTCTTCTGAAATATAAGCAAAAAAGTCAAGTGAGTCAGTGGGAGCTTTTCAGCCTGCTTCCATTCTGTCTGCATGTTGGTTGCAAACTGTTGCATCTACTGTTGGTTGCAGGCAACCTCTTCTGCATAAGTTGGTAGGCTTTCTCAGTCACTTATTAACTGCAAGAGTGCAGAATGCTTTACCCACGCTAATTTGTGCCAAAGGTGTGTTAAAAACATTATTGACACTCAAGTAGAATGAAGGGGGGATTGACAGAAGTCAGTCTGGTAGCTTTAGATCCAAAGTCTTATCTGCTGATGTATTAGGGATAATTCTGTATAAGCACGTCTTTTGTTCAGCTGAGAAAGGACAGATGAACTACTCAGCTCACAGAATATGAGAGATTGTAATATCTTTGTGCGTATGTGAAATGCTAGTGAAGGCAACACGATCTAATGACTTAATTGTAAAGACAATTTCAGAACCTGTTCTAGGCTTGGACACTGGTCTCAGGTGAACCTTTTCCTTTCAGTTTTCTGGTTTCACAACTGAGGGTAAGAATGGTGCCTCACAGGGTCGTGTTAGAAATGTCTTGTGTAGAAACAGGGGATTCTAAAGCACACTGGAATTGTCATGCAAGAAGCTGGGTGGTGTTGTAAGGTATGTTTACCATATGGGAGCAGGCAAAGTAGAAGGGTTCAGAAGTTTCTGATCCTCCCCCCCCCCCATTTTCAGGAGGCTTGAACTGACTGTTGTGGTGCATAGGGTCAGGCCACTGCTTCTCTGTTCTGCAGTCTTCAGGTGGACCTTATAACTAGATCCCCTGTACCTGAAACTAGCTTAACAGATCTAAATCCATTTTGGAGTTGGAGGGAAAACTTTATGCTACTGAACTTGATAGTTTCTATTTCTTAATAGTTACTTTGGGGCACTTGGGCCTGGCATATTGACCTGTCTCTGCTTACCTGGCACTGGGACAGAGACTTCTTGGTGCTGAATACTTTGGTGGACAAGGTGCTGAACACCTGGGCGAGTGTCTGATATGGGCATGGCAGTTAGTAAGTGCCTGGGTTCTGATTTTTGCTTCTTGAAAAATGGGGGAGGGGGGGTTTAAAAACAGCTGTAACATTATACATTCAGATATGCAATATTCTCTTGTGCAGAAAGTGAAGGCTGTTGTGCTGTGTCCTAAGTCTAGAGCTGGATGTGAACCATTGCTTCTCTGGACTTGTCAGAGTGCAAATACTCCTGGTTAACAGTGGCACTTTGCATGCTAACAGTGACCATTCCAACATGTTGCACAGGGAATGGGAATTTGTGATGACACATACAATGAGAAGGAAAAGAAGATGGAGAAAAGAAAGAAGGATGAGGAAGGAAAAAGACACAGGAGCAAGGGTGGCAATAATCTTAGCAAAGGGAACATTTTCCAGTAAGCAATTCTGAATGTGATGTAAAAAATAACAACTGAAAGTTTTATTTTACTACACAGAGCCCAAATTCTTCCTTTGATCTCTGTACAAGCTTCCTTTTGGCATCTGTGGGAGATCAGTGGAGAGAGGGGAGTGAGTAGTCTTGAATTTATGGTGCAGCCCGTGGACAGTCATGAAATAAAATTCAGTCATCTCAAAAAATGAATACATAGCCATGAGTTAACTTGAAAGGTACACTCATGGTCCTGAAATAAATGGTAAAAATCAGTCTGTTCACAGACTTCTCACAACCAAAATAGTAGGTATGTTATCGGTATACTCTGTTCATTGCAGCTAAGCTTTTGGCATCTATTTGGAAAAATTAACTCACTGTGGTACTGTCTACAGGAGTTCCTTAATATACTTGATTTGTGTAATCGTCCACACAAATACACTATTTTTGAGACTTTTACCAGTATTCAGCATTTAGAAACACTTATTTCAGCTTAATAAGTTAGGAACACATGAAGTGATCCCTAACAAGTAACAATAAATTCTCTACAACACTTTCTTAAATTATGGGAATAGTTTAGTAAATTTTGGTAATTAACCTTACTACTTGCAAAGAGCAATATGTGGCCTTTAAAAGATAGGTAACAGATGCACCAACCTTTCTGAGGAAATCAAATTCAGGAGAATTCATAGAACTGAAGATGGTTGGTTTCAGGACTTTTATCAGGTGTTTTTCATGAATAATAAACATATAGGTCTCATATCTACAGAAAGCTCTCTAACTTGAAAGACTTTGACTTCTGCTATGGCTGTTTGCCTATTGTCACGCTGCTATACTTGGACACTTGGTGTCTTTAAAACGTGGAAAACTAGGGGCTTTGGGTTTCTTTACATACATCTTGTGAAAAACAGAACATTTAGGAGCAACCTGGAGCAAAATGCAACATTAAGATGTCACTATAAATCATCCCTGCTGTAAAAAGCTCTGCCTGCTTTCTGCCTTCAGTCAGCAAGTCCTGGTCAGAGCACTCTGCTGGGTTCTGCAAGAAGTGGGGCTGCTGACCCATTACTGTTACCCTTACTTGTCTCCACTTAGGAGGACATCTTATAAACCAGAACAGTGGTCTACAGTATGCTCTGCAAACAGAAAAGCAAGCTGGTCCCTGCCATAGGGTGCTGAAGTTGTCTCAGGAAGATGAGGTTAAGGAGATGAAAGACATTTCGTCTTCTATTCCTTGTCACCATCTCCTCAAAGCAAAGCTTAACAGAGGTAGTGCTTTTCTCCAAGAAGTACCATCTAACCTGTATTTTTTACTTTCTGTTGTCTGTGCTTTCTTTTTATCTGATAACCTTAATCTTCCTTGAAAGGGGACATTCATTCCCCATTCCTGTTTTTCTTTCTCTGGTTCACCAATGACCTGGCACCATTAATTCAAGCATTTGCTTGTGAAGTTTCTGTGTTTGAGAACTGCCTGTGCTAAAGGAGCACCACTGAAGACAAGCTGTTGGAGGAATGTGATATTATGGTGAGATTTCATCCAGCCCTGTTACTCCTGGCTTCTCTGGTACCAACTGGAAGTGTCAGGAGGCAGGGGGATGGGAGCAGACTGACTGTTTCAGTGAACATGCAACAGATCTGTATCTTATACTGACTGGGTCAAAGCGTTCAGCAAACCCTGTGCTCCCCAGAAGCATGCATTCATGGCTGTGTTCGCGTGGTCTGTCACACAAAACTCTCCACAGAGGCAAGGCAAAAAGGGAAGTTGAGGTCTAGTGGTGATGGGGTTCATCAGTGAATGTACAGATTAGGGACTGAGGTAGCAGATGAGTTGTTCATCCAGTCTTCTACTTAAGTTCTTCTTTGAGAAAGCCTGAGCTGATCTAGAGCTTCCAGATGGTTTTGTTGGCACCCTTTCCCTCTTCCCAGAAAGGTTCAGGTACCTTTAAAATACACAGTGATTTCCATTTCAGGTGCACAGCAGTATGTCACCTGGCCTGCAGCTGCTGTGCCCCAGAAGGGCAAGGATCTTTTGCAGGTCCTGTGTTATGTTTGCCAGAGCAGTGCAGTTATCTCTGATATTATAGCGAGGCATGGTGTAGGCAGGTTTGAATGTCTAGATTAGTGCCTCAGTAGTTGGTGCTCGTGACAGGGATTGTCTCCTTATTCCCATCTTCTTCCAGCTTTCACCTCACTGCTGTCTTTGCCACGCACAATGCACGTTTCTGCTCAGTTCTTCAGCGCCACTTGAAACCCCGATGTGGTAAGAATTCATGACTGAATGGGTCCACATGTACCACACTTGGTCTGCTATGGTAGCTGCGTTCAAGGTGATCTATTTAGGTGTATGTGGTTTTAAATATTTTGAACATATCATAACTGGCACTCATTAAGACCTTCTGACTAACCCTGAGCAAGCCAGCTGTCCATGCCCTGCAACAACAATCCAGTTTTCTGATTTCTCTCTTTGTTTACATTTTAGAGCATGTTTTACATTTAGCCTTTGAGGAGGGATTTAAGTAAGTGTACCCAGTCCACACCAAGCAGTACACTACGCCATGCTGTGTTGCAGCTGTTCAGATGCCATTCTTTCTACACAAGTGTTTTGTAAGTATTTTGAATTGTGGAGGTAGTTCCTTCCAGGAGACTTCGTATTGAAAAGACAACAGCCTGCTCAAAGGACAACTAATCTACACCACATTTAAGTCTCACAGATATTTTATGGCTTCTGCCTAGCCATATATTTTGCAAGACTGTCATATTCTTGCACAAATGATAAAATGCCAAACTCAGCTGATGAGTTTCCTCCGTTCGGTGGCCTTCAGTCTAGGGAAATGCACACATTTATAAACCAAGCTGTTATCCTAAATCTTCTGCTGCCTGTGTTTATTGTTTCAGGGAACCTGCCTACAGTCCTTGTCTTACCTTAGGGAGGCAACTGTAATTCTCCTGTTTTATGTATTAGAGATTGGAGGGGCTGGATCCGGTTAGTGAATGACAAACTAGGTATAAAAGTCTGGCTTCTAAACAACAGAAATAGGCTCCACCTGTTGCCCCACAATGTCCTTTAAATACATTAGCCCATATAATACCCTTGTCCAAAGCATTGTAATGAGGATACGAACACTGATAGCAACAGTGGTGTGTTCATGTATGTATGAATGTATAAGCATGAATTTTTGATGCGATGTAGACTTCTGTCTTCAACAAACATACCGATAGCAAATTATACTTCTTTTACTTTCCAGGACAGTGGTAGATTGAGTAATTGTAGCAGCTTGCTGAGGGGCAATTCCTGCTGCTTCCATTTCTCTGGAAGCAGTGTTTACAGTTAATCGTCTCTGATGTGCCATGTCTGTTTCTGTGGACATTTGCATACCTAAGCCTTTGAAAGCAGCTGTCAATCAGAATGCTCTGCTTAATCTTAAAGAGAAACTTCTACCCTCCCTCTTCCACAGTTAGCATGATCAGAGCATGAACTTTGAACGTGCTGCCTGGGAGCTTTCAGTGGCCGTTTGAGCAGTGTCCCTGTGAAGTGGTGCGGGAGGCACAGTGTCAATGTGCTGGCTTGCAGAGATGAGGTCTTAACCCTCCCAGCTTAAGCAGCAGCTGGATGACACTTTCAAGGGTGGAAAAATCTCTGTGCCTAAGGTGGGTGACGAATATCTCCAGAACCTTTGAGGACCTGAGCTTTAGTTCCTTAGTATTAGTAACTGTAATCCCTTCATCTTCTGGACTGTCTGCAACATTTACTGCGTTTGTTTCACTCTACATAAGCATTGAAATTTTGGGTTGCAGCTGCAAAATCTAGAAGGGGTTAGTTTTAATTGAAAACTGAGGTTCAAATGAAACCACATGGTACCTGATCACCAAAGTCATAGGTATGTACATTCTGGGTGAGTCTGTGTCCTGACCCTGGCTGCATCAGTACCTCTGGCTGGAATCTCCCACAGGCAGGATCTGTTGCCATATATTGGAAATTGCCAGAATGAAGCAGATTAAGTTTTTGGGAGCTGTTTTGCTGTAGTTATTTTCATTCCTTTCATAGAGTCTTTTTCAGTATTCAGCTGGGGCAGTGAAGTATTTTAAGAAGAGCAACAAAAATTGTACACAAGGCCCTCTTAACAGGAAGGAGTTCGCTACAGCCAGAAATACCTATATGTGCTGGTTGGTGTCATATAGGTGAACAATACGGAGAGAAGTGCAGTGGTTCTCCTTGTTGTTGGGCTTCCTTCATAAAATACTTCATTGCCCCAAAGTGCCTGTCAAACCAGACTTACTCTAGCTGAAGCAGGACGTGTCTTACGTTGTACCGTCAGCACTGGACGAGGAGCTGGCAGCGTGGTGCGATGAGAGCTGCTGAGCGGTCCCGAAACTGGTAGTAGTGAGAGGGTCTGGAGCAGATGTGGAGTCCTGACCAGAGACAGTGGTGGGGTGGGAGCTGAGGCAGGCACAGGCTGGCGCTGTCTGCTCTCTTACAGACCTGCTCAGGTGGCACGGGGGAAAGAACACCGTCCCTGGCATGGCGCTGGGAGTGAGCAGGGACAGTGAGGTGAAACAAGGGGCTGGGAGGCTGGGTGCTCCCCATTTGTATTTGTATGAGGATGACATGATTTTCCTATATAACACTTGGTTCCTTTCTCCCCTAAAAACTGCTTGCTTTGTACATCAACACGTTATTTGTAGAAATAGACTTTACTACCTGTTAATGAACTGAAGCATAGCACTTAATTTCTATAATTCTAAGTGGGGACTATTGCTGGCGATAGCTGCATTTGATGATATTTTTTAAAGAACGTTTAGATTGGTGACAGTGCCTGGCAAATGACACTAAAGATCCCAGCAACATCCTGCAAGAAGATACCACTGACAAAGATTATTGTTGAGGAACAGGATATTTTAGTGCCACTATATCAAAATAATTTACATAACTTATTCTGAAATTACTTCCTGTTCCTGAAAGTGTTTATAGTTTTGCCAAAATATCTTTTCTATAAGCAATGTCACAATAATCTTAGTGTTTGCAATTTTTAAAGTGAAATCTTGTTCTGGGAGGTAATTTGTAGTAGTCTCATTTTCTTATTCAGTACGTCTGCTGCCATATTTATCAAGGTGATAGCTGCAGTTACTAAAGACTAAAACAAATCTTGGCACCGTGGTTTCTATTAACATTGCAAAACTGGCAGAGCTGACACAACAATTTGTATCCTCTCTCTTCATGTGCATTGCCTAGAGAATTACGGACTTGTAATTGAGAATTGTTGACGGTTGTGCCAACAAACTGGCGGGTATGTAAGAGTGTAGGTGACACAGAGGGTGCAATTTGTTCTGATGACTTTCTGTTGCTGTTAGCAATTTGCAAACTGGCAGGTAAGTTTGAAGGGATGGCCATTAAAAACAATTAACATCTTGTAAGTTATAAAGAATATACTTGCACGCAACACGTGGAGTATTAAGACTTTGTTTTTATAGGCAATTTTTGAAACAGCCCTGCGTTATATGGCCTTGTTTGAAAGCTCTGCTTGTAGTAAACCAGAGCACACTGAAACAGCTGTCTCAGAAATCAATCAAGAAAGATTGGCTTTATTGAGCCAGGATTTGAACATACAATTCCAGACAGTAAAACCAGTTGACAATAGCTTGGCATCCAGATACTGTCTTTCATCCAAAGATCTAAAGGAAATTTTAAAAAATATCTAATTACAGCATAATGGGTTCCCATTCTGAATCAAGGATAATCAAAGTAGGAAAAATACACAACTACAATTTTCAGGTTCAGATTTCTATTGTTGGGTGCTATTGTTTGTGTTACTGATCTAAATATGGGTGTAGATGGCAGCTTGCGTTCAAATTTGAAAATTAGCTGATTTCTGGGCCCAGAAATAAAAAGGGGGAATTTCTGTTGAACATACAAAAATTTAAAAGCATTTAAAAAAAAAATGAAGGCATTTAAAAGCCTAAATCTTGTTTCTCACTGGAATTTGCACTCTGAAATTTCTTTTTTGCTTTTGATAATGTCTCGACTTCATCCTGTCGGTGCCAGGTAACATATCTCCGTGATGCTTGTGCTTATATTATGCCACCTTTTTCAGAAGCAAAGAAACTACAAAACTTATTCAGGGAACACTACAGGAACAATAACTAGGGAGGAAAAAGAAGTCATAATTCTTAGTTAAGCCTGTAACACAGCACCGGTGTGTGCCTAACAATGCACATTTCCTCCTAAATGAAGTATTTTAGGTGAGCAAGAGTTCACATCCTGTTGGGGAAAGGAATTGTGAGATCTATACCTCTTAATTAAGGGAGCATAGTTGCACTGGTACAGCTGCTGGTGGGGTTAGATAACTCACGGCCCTGAACTTTTCCTTTCAATACTGTGGACTGACAGAAACCAAAAATGGACACAGTGACCTGTAGGATCTCTGCTTTGCCTATATACTTTGTCCAGTTTAAACCTGAGTGTTCTCATGTTAATTTTATGGCATTGCTTCATCTAAAAAGTTCACGGACTACAGTTTTTAAGTTGAGATGTTTCTAAAGGTCAGACACGTACTTCCTCAGTACCAGCCAGCTCCTTTGATGTTTCCTGTACCTGGGGAAAATCCCTGGGGGAATTAACGTTCACCTTCTCCCAGTGGTCCTCAGTTACCAAAACCACTGTTGGAACCACAGGTGTGATACACAGAGCGGTCCTGTAGCTACAGGTGGCGTGCACAGCTGGGGCTGGCCTCCCTGTTTGCTACTTGATTTGGGCAACTGCAAAGATGGCATGAAGCTATTTTTGTGTCACCTTCTTTGGTGTTATGCCCAGAACAGCTTGGAGAACCTGGGCATGACTTGTACAGCAACATAGTTCATTGCAGCACATAGTCCATTTTCAGTCAAATGTTTAAGCTACGGGTTGTAACAGATGCCTAGATTCATTGCTTTCTGCTCTTTTTTTATTAATAAAGTAATAAAATCCTTATCTGCATGGATTGTGTAAATCTTAAAGAGGAAAAAAATAAATCCCTCTTCCACTGCTTATTTAGTTTGTAAAGCCCACTGCAGTCCTGACATCTGTTTAACATAGTGCATGTTAACAGTGCAATTACACATAAAAATATGCAGATGTCCTCACTCTGAGCAAAATCCATAACCTATATCAAATGGCAAACCTTATCCCAACCTTTGCTCACTATACCTTCATTTTTCCTGAATACCTGAAGAAATGGAAAGGATCTTGTGGTTCCTCTACAGATTGCTAAATGAACTATCCTTCTTACACTATCTTCTTGGACCATTTCTTCAGAAATATTCTGCATGTTCTAAGACTCTACATTGATACATATAAAATTACAATAGCAGCTGCCTGACATACTATTCTGGAAATATGGTATGACTCTGTAAATAAAGATTGCATGATAATGCAAATCTCAGCGAGCTGAAAAATCAAAAGGTCATTCTCATTCATTCTATGCTGAGACAAAAAATTAAAAAATGGATGAATAGAGCAATATAAATTTGAGCTTGTGGTGGAGATGAGCTAGTTAAATCTCCAGCTCAGGTCTAGTTCACATGCCACCATGACTGAAGTTATTTCATCTCAGCTAAACAAAACAGCAAAATAATCATTCAGGTTCAGCTGTGATTTGAGGAAAGGCTCCTGCTCCCTAGTTAAAGGGTGATCTAATCATGCATAAGTAATTGGATAATTAACAATTGAATGTAGGTAAAATTGATAGCGGGTTCTGAAATTTTAATTAACTTTACACTTAATATTTGTTCAGAAATGTGTATCAGGAATGATGAATTTCCTTTGCAATTCCTCATGTGTTGTTTGCTATTCCATAGTCTTAAATTATCAATATTTTAGAAATTAGGAAGTATGTATGCAATTATTGAATCCTTTGAACTATTGGATCACGTGGTATCAAGAGAAAGAAACTTTTTCCAGTGGCATTTGTCAGAATGGCTCTTCTGTACTCACAAATTAGAATAGAATTTTAACCTTTATTCAAAGCTGTGTCCTCTTTTGATCCACCTCCTGGTACTGTGCATTTTTCTCACGCTGCCCCTAAACTTCCTATTGTCACACGTGAAGGTTCACGCTGTGCATCTGAGAGATGTGTTCTTTGGCCTAAATTAAAAGCCCTGCTCATGAGGCGTGAGCTGGCGGTCTCAGCAGCCTGCCAGTGTGTGCAGGTGCATTCACAAACAAAGCAGCAGGTTCTTGTGGTTCTGGATGCATAGGGAAGATGGAGACTGAGAATGGTTTGGATGATAGTGCTCCAAAGGAGAAATGAAGGTAGGATTTGACAGAGTGAAATTACGTAAATCAAATCATGGAAGTATGTGAGAGTTGTATAGGGCAAGTCTTTTCCTCAAATACACGACGCAGTTTTGGGTCAAAAAGAGGAAGACCCATTTCATAATGGAGTGAGCGTAACCTGATGTGCAGCGGCTCGCTGGTGCGTAGGGTGGCCCAGTTCTAGTCTTTGAGCCAGACCAGGGCCAAGCTGACCTGGCTGGCCCCAGAAGTTGTGTGTTGCAGGCAAGCTTCCACCTCACCAATGGCACTGGCTTTCCTCAGCAATGTTTCTGACGTTCCTGGCTTAAAACTGGGAAAGGTCTTGTAGTTTTTCTGATGTACAATGGAAAAAACATCTTACGTTCTGAAGCATTCACTACATGGGGGAACCTATTTGACATAGCTTTGTTACAGGGGTGGCTGACATGCAGTTTTGAAACTTTGAATGACACCTGCCTGGTAAACAAATATTTCCCAGACAGGTGTGAGCCGAAGTCCTGCTGCTTTTCAGCACCACTTAGGTTCTCAAGAGTCAGATTTTTAGATTTAATACCTAAACATTCAATTAGTAGCGTACTGGGCTTTTCCAATGTCTCAAGTCACCTAGCTCCTCCTGGGCTTCAGCTGCCAAGTCTGGAGGGTCCATTGAAATGGCAAGTGACCGTCGTGTGTCATGTTTGTGTTGCTTTGAACAGTGGTCTATGTTGTCTCTATAATTCAGTCTCTTCTTTCTCACTGAATCTCCAGTTCTTACTTTCGGTTGTTAATTTCTTAATTTCCTGTTGTTATCAATCATTAAGCAATGTGTTTTGCTGGAGGTACATCAGAAATAGGTTTATGTTTATGCATTTATGTATGTTTGTAGGTCTATATAAGACATGCTAGCTTAGGGAAAGCTGAACTAACTACAGTCATGAGTTCGTTTCAGCATGTGTCAAATGCATTAACAGTAAATGATGCTTAAACAGATGCCTGTCTCAAGACCTGAGCTGCTTAAGGTGATGGACCTGTGTAACCATACTGGTGTGGAACCCGTATCCTTGTAAATGAGACATCAGTTTTTCCCCTACAAACTGTGTAGTTTTAAAGCTTGTTTTTACTGGGCTGACATGCTGCAAACTTTGTTCAACATGGCTAGATCCCAGAAGACTCGACATAGCTGTCAGTTTTTCTAGCAAGGCCAAAAACATGAACAGCAGACTGACAGACAAAGACGCCCTGCCGAGTTTATGTGATTCTAAATACATAAATACATTAAATACTTTAATATAAACATATGATTATAAATTCTAAAATATTAATCACTCAAATATATAAATAAGAACAGTGATGGTGTCTGATTCCTAGCTCTTGATAGAAGTTATGATGACAAGCACACATGGTGAGGACAACTGAGTTAAAAATGGCTCACTTTTGAAAAAGAAAAAGAAACAGCTGAACTTGGGATTCTGGATTTCAGCTGTGCGCATCTCATTTTTTGTCTCCTAAGTACAGTTTGAGCATTATCTCCTCCTGATGGTCTTAACATGTGCACAGTAATATGTTTGGGGACACATACCCAACTCCGTGCTTCAGTCAAGATAGAAAATCACTATCTGTTTTTAAAAACACCCTGGATGTGTATGTCAGTCAGTGGAAAATTTCAGCACCAGGACATATTTACTGGCCCAAGAATATAGCAGGCTTGCAAAAATGATTTTTTTAAGAAGTAATGATGAATAGTCATAGCAGTAAGAATATTCATTGCTAACAATGACACTTATTGGTAGAAATCTGAAGTCCTTTTGTCTCAATGCTTGAACAGCTTGTAACTGTTGGAGATGAAGGTGAGACCTGGGGTGGGAGGTTAATTATCCCAGCTCAGTGTGTCTTGTTCTGAAATGACCAGGAATGATTTCTGATGGAGGGGAAACATGGGCAAGTTATAGAAAGGTGCGGATCCATTTTTCTTTCTGTCTGTACACACATTTTGGTGCTCTTACTGAGATGCTGATAACCGAAATAACGTGCTCTTGTAATATTCCCTTCTTACTAACCTCCCTCTAAAATAAATAAGGAAATCTTTTCTGTCTCTCCAGAAAAACCTTTGCTGTCTTCCTCTAAACTTTGAAGACGCTTAACTGTCCCTTGATACTGATGTTCCAGACAGAGCTATTAGTGCTGAGCCTCCAGACAGAGAAATTGAATTTACAGGCTTGATTTTTTAAGGCTTCAAAGAGCTGAAGGGGGGGAGAGAGGCTGGCATGAAATAGTGTACTTTTCCTGATTTCACTTTTGGGGAATTAAATAAACATTTACAAATAAAATAATGAAAACATTTTTTTTTTAATTAGGTGTACAAGCATTAGCTGTTCATTGTATTCTTGCACTTGCAAATTGTAGTGAAGAACCATTTGTCTTCCAAAAGTGTGGTGACAAGGCTTAATTTAATATTTGTTAGGAAGTCTTGGGTCCTTGGAGAGAAGGTATGAGAGGGGTATGCAATATCATTATCATACTTTTATATATAATATTCTGTGCTTTTATTGAGCTGAGGAACAATGAGTCAGTCTCAATATCCTCCATGCTCCACAGAAGAGGTCAAAGCTAATTGTTACCTCACTCTTTACTGGCTCAGGAAACAGCGATTTCTTTCACTGCATTCAGCATTGCCCAAGAAGTCAATGACTGAGCAAGAAACGAGGCTGGCAAGAAATAAGGCATATAACAGTGAGCACTCAAAATCTTACTGGTGTAGTTGTTTACTGGAGCACCTCCTACTACTGTTTTCTTAGCAGTGTTTTTGTTGCTGATGGGTTGAGCTCAGAAAGAGATTACAAATGCTAACGTTAATTTTGTGCTCTCCTCAATTCCTTGCAGAAGGACCAGTAGGGGAGTGCTTTGTTTTGTTTGAAATTGTTCCCTTCAGCTTTGCAAACAGCAAGAGAGGAATATGCTGTCTTCTGAAGGTTTAGGAGCAGTCTGCCTTGACATTTTATCATTTGAAAAGGTGATTGTGCTGAGTCTTTAGCAAGGCTCTTTAACAATATTACCAGACATAATGAAG
>JAVJGJ010000057.1:1428180-1439541 GCA_035590215.1 Microhierax caerulescens | reverse complement strand
CCCCCCCCCCCCCCAAGGTTGAACAATTTGATGGAAATTTGCTGTACCCATTCACTTTCTCCATGTTTGTTGCCTTGACTGTTGTGGTGGTACTTTTTCACTGTCTGCTATTTTCATAGAGTTTTCTAGTTTACAGAAATACATATTTGCTCACGTGCATTTCTGTGGTACACCTTAGGTCTGCCTCTTCAGTAGGGGGAAGGAAGATAATATGACCATTTTTTCCCAACTATAGATTAATTTTGAGAGTATTCCCTTTCACTTTTTGTCTGTTAGCTGGCTACAGGTCTTGTGGACTTAGGCTTAGCAAGGGCACATTTTGAGTATTGAATCTGTACTGTCAAAAAGAGGAGAAAAAAGCACATCACTTCAGTGAGAAGCTTCACAAAGGTTTGAGAGGAAGTTTTCAGGTGCGGTGTTGGCTTTTCCCTTGTAAGTGTGGGTAGTTCTCATAAAACTGAATATCAATGAAACGACCTCTTGTTTGTCTATATTTATTCTCCTTTTGAGACTTTGTCTTTGCTCTCATCAGCTTTAAGTCAAAACAAAGTATCACACCATTGCTAACACTGCAGGTTTAGCCTGCTATCTGAACATCAATCCAGGTTTGTTCTGCGTCACTACAGTAGCACCCACAGGAAAATGACTGATCTGGAACTTATCAGGGTTTTTTGTTTATGCTCGAGACAAGAATACATGTGACCTAGACTTCAACTTTTACTGTGCTGACACTATAGGAAACACTTCCCTTGTCAATAAGTTGATATGTCAGCACCAGTAGTTCCAACAGTTTCAACTGGTGGGTACTTTTTTAGCTGGTTTTCTGGTCATTTTCTTAGATACTTTTAGGAGGACTGCCCAAAGAGCTGAAACATAACAGCTCTGCTGAGTTAATTCCTCAACAACCAAAATTTAGATTATCTGCAGCAGAATTCAGTGTCACATCGTGCTCATTTTATGACAGTGACACATCTGTAGCACACTGTACAGATGTTGGCTTTTGTTATACCCCACGGCTTGCGTTATGCCCCGAGGAGCTTGCAGCAGAACTGTCCGGAGATGTAGAACATCACATATACCCTTCCTTTACCCAAGTATGAGGCGTATCTTTTGCCCCACTTTTACTCAGAACAAATAAGCCTTTCTGAGTCATGCAGTGATTGCATCCCCTGAAGAAATATGGTTTATTTTTTTTAAGATCTTGTAAATCTGTCAAATCTCTGGGTTTAAATCTGTTATTTGCATCTCCCTGTGCAAGTCTAGGGAGATAGGAAGATAAAACAGTGAGTTAGCTGCACTTGGGATTCTCGCCAGTCTTCGTGGGATGGAAAATTCCTTCCTAATTCCATATCTGACTTTAAATTTGACCCCTCAGCATGTGAGCAAGATAGACCAACACACACACTTTAGAAAAAAAAGATCCTTTGTGTCCTAGCAGGACACTGGTGCAACTTTTCCAGGGTCCCAGTCTAGCCGCTGCCAATCAGTGAAGCTTTGTCTTCCCTCAGGCATCCTTGAACGTGTGGGTAAATTGGGCATCAGAAGAAAGAACTGTCCTGTCCCTCCTGCAGGCTGTCAACAGAAGCCTTGAAACATGAGATTTGGTTATAGAGGTCACTCAATGCAGAGCTACCAGAAAGATGAGCACGTTGAGCACGATACAGAAAACCACTGGCCCCCAGGGGAGACTTTTCGTTTTGTATATTCCGACATCAGTGATCATTTAGGCATTATAACTGTCGGCTTCACTGCTAGCTTTTGTGTTCTTCTCGGGTTTTAAGAAATAGTTTAATTTTATTATCTAGAGGACTGATTAAGAAATACTGAATAGGTTCAGAATGAGATTGATTTCAAGTGACGTCTTTAAGAAATTACTCCACTCATTGATATCATCCCTTTAATGAAACCTGTGAGATCTATCCATAAATTAGTTTTGAATCTCTCTGTTAATTGCAATTTTTAAGTCTGTATGGTCAAATGCCTTGTAGAAGTCCATGTTGCACTCTATACAGTTGCCTTTATCAAGTCAGCTTTTCATAAAAACAACAGTGGGGCTTTTTTACAGGATGGTTCATATTAATTGTATTTTATCCTCATTGATTTTTAGAAAGAATGCTGACTTAACTCATTTCATTATTGTATCCAAATTTATATGGGGGTACAGTGCCTGTAATTTCCTGGGCCTTCCTTCTTTAGTAGTTATTTAATACCTAGATACACTTGCAGTTCTCTGACCCTTTGGAATTTTCCCATTTTTCCATGAGTTGTTCAGTATCAACACTAGTGGTTCGGAGAACTCCTCATTGAGTTTATGTAAGACTCCAGGCCTGTTGATTTGAAAACATTTAATTTTAGCAGATCTCATCTCACATCTCCTTTTATTGCCTACAGTGAATTTTGTTGTGCTGACGTAATATGGGATGATACATTCTCCAGCTTCATTCCAAGGACAAAACAATGTGCGAAGGACAAAATGTTTATTGGATATTTCCGCCTTTTTTGGATTGTCATTTACAGTTTTATCACCTGCATCTGGCAATGGGCTCATGGGCAATCTCAAGCGCACTAATATTTATAAAAATATTTTTTTTTTCCTCTTTACCTCTGTTAACTGTTAGTACTTCCTTGATCTTATTAACTTCCCTCATAAGTTCCCTGCATATTGTATCTTAGAAATTGTTCTTTTACTTTCCCCTTTCTTCCATGCTATAAATAAGTTATTTTAGTACGTTTTATTCCCATCTTTTATCCCAGACAGCTTCTTGTTTAGTATAAATATTTTTGTGCTTGGAAGTGCATTTTTAGCCCATGATTGGATAGGCTTAATACTTTATTTTACATTTCCCATTTTATTTTACACTACCAGTCAACTGGACTGGTGATTGGGTTTGACTTTCAAAGTTTTTCCTGTTGAAGCTCCAAGCCTGTGCTGTGGAACCAGTCCTCTCTTACTGGCTGATGCTGCATTCTGCTTGCCTGTTGCAATTGTAACCATGTCACCCGTCTAGGTACCCAGGCAATTGCCAGTTCGAGGGAAGCACTAAAACTTCTAGTCCATCAGAAACAAGTCGGTGTCAGAGCTGCTTGAGCTTCCACATGGAAACTTTGATGTGACCACTAGAGCCGCAGGAAACTGAACCATTGTTTTGTTACTGGCCACTTGACAGGTGTAGCACATACTCTTCGCAAGAGCACGTCCCCCATGACGCAGTTTTACTTCAAATTAAGACACAGTTTATTTCAAGATAGCAAAGAAATTGGAATAAGAAGCAGGCAGGAAATGTGAGTAAAAAGTCATTAGGAGCAATTCCAGTGAGTTACTCAAAGGAAGCATGAGGGATTGCCTGAAAATCCTTGGGTTTTTTTAACTCCCACTGGCTGCTCGAGCTTGCTCCATGCTATTTGCCACCCTTGCTGTTGTGCTTCTGGAAATGTTTATAGGGCTGTGCTGTAAATAAGAGCACCAAAACCCAATCAGATTTTTAAAATGTCACCAATGAAGATGCATTCAGATTTATATCAGGGTCCCCTGAAAGTTTTATCAGCCAAATACCTATTCTTGGCAATTTTAATACTAGACTGAACGAAGCACAGGGCAGTGTATTTTGTACCAGTTCCCAGGGCAGAGACCTCAAATGGATGTAGGTTGTCCTTTACACAGTGGCAAGTATAGCTTTCACGCTCGCTTCTGTAACTTCAGTGCTGGATGAGCAGTTGTGGCTCCAGCTTAAGGAGGCTCCTCTCTGCCATACTGTAGTGCTCCCCCTCAGAAAGGTAAGGGAGAGAAAAAGTCAGTTAAATACCTGGGGTCTCGTTGGGAGTGGTGGAAGCACATGAAAAAAGGACCACCAGAAGGGCAGGCTGTGTTTTCCACCACGAAGTACACTTTGGGTTTATCTTTTGGTGAAGGGCAATCTGCTTCATCCCCTAGTCTTGCACTTGTGTCGTTGCTGGAGAACTGATCCCTAAATGAAGATGCTTCTCACCTTTTGAAACTTAAAAATGGTCTGTCTTGCCTCTCTCCAGTTCTTTTTCTGAGATTTCCCAAGGGCAGAAGTAGAATTTCCTTCTTTGGGGGGGTTTATAGGCTGCCAGGAAAAATTATAATAGTAGCTCAAGAGAGGGCAGGATGGTTTTCTTTTGGCAGGGAGCAAAATTCCTCCCAAGAGAGGGGAAAGTGTGGCTAAGAAATGATGAACGGTCATTTGATAAATGGCATGAGCTTCTTCCATTCCTGTGCCTGGAATAGTGACTCTGGTCACTCACCTTTCCCCTCCCGTGTAGAAAACGAAAGCACCCATTAACTCTACCCCTACTGAGAGCCATGCGGGGATGGAGCGGAGCCCTGTGGATGGGGGGGCTGACTTCCATGGAAAACGTTTCTGGAAGTGACATGCCTTCATTTGGCACCTTAACCCTGACAGCCATATAACTACTCAGCATAATGCCCCATGACAAACAAAAATACACACATAAATATCTAGTCAAGGTAGGAAATGTGGGTTTGGGTGTTTTTTTTTTTCTTTTCTATTATTTTCTTCTCTTTTTCCACTTGCTTAAATAAGCACAGCAGAGCTGTTTTTTTATCACGCTCCTGCTCCTGCATTTTTCCAACCCAATTAGGCCATTACCAGGACTAAATGAGGCATGGAGCCTCCAAAAGTCACACCGTCGTCCCGGAGATGAAGCGCGTATAGCTGCAGAGTTGGCAGGCAGGCGAGGTGGCTGGGGCTCACCGGAGTGTGACCCCAGGTGTTTTTCTGTTCCAGAAAGATCACCTTCAGAAAGGAGGTAGGGGGAAGTCAATTAAAAAGTATTATTTTTAAAAGCCCGGTGTTAACAAGGCATTGCCACATGGTGGTCAATTCCCATGGCTATGTTTCCTAGGGATATATGGAGCAAGTGGGTGGCTACTGGTGTCTGGACAGCATGGCAAAAAGGCTGTGAAGACTATGAAAGCCTTCACGTGTCTTCCAGTGGTTCTGATATTGTTTTTTTCCTCACTGGTCAAGAGCTTCTGCCCTGCCTCAGCCTGCCCACGGGTCTGTAGCGCTCCTGGGCAGTCCTGCTCTGCTGGGGGACAACTGGTGCTCCACTGGCCAGGCTCCCTTTCCAGTTGAGGGCCTTCAAGTCATCTGTACCAAGCCAGCTCGTGCCATAAAGCAGGGCGCTCTTCAGCTCCTTCCATGACACAAACCCTCCTTTTGCTTCTGTTCCCAAGCTGCTGGGAACTCTTCGTGCTAGATGTAGAAATTATGCAGAGGAGGGGGTCTTCTGTCCTGCCCTGAAGCTCTGGCAGCCCTCACCAATCATTCTTAAATTATGAACTGCAAAAAGTTACGTTGTAAGTGTCCAACACAGGAGGAAAAAAGGGCTCCATTTAGAAAGACAGAGAATACAAAGCCTAGCAATTAGACTCATCAAAGACAAGCCTGGGATGTCCTATTTTATTTCAGAGAGCAGAGGGGAGCTCTTCCAGAAAAGATGGTAATTTTCTGTCATATACTGTTTTAAGCACTTAAGTTTTTATGCGCTGAAAGGAAATGAACACATGCACTTTTATGAATTTTATTCTTGTACAGTGAAAAGAATGAAGTCCTTTGCTCTGAATACAGATTATTTTAGAAGCTAAATAGTTTTCCTTGTCACTACCTTCACCTCAGTTCTGCTGTCTTCACTCACACTGAGCAATACTTCAGTTATCAGCTAAATCACACAAAAGTTCTTGCAGAATATGGTAGTAGAATTTAGATGCAATACTGAATTCACCAGCTAAATTAATCTGGAAGTAAGAAAGATACAATTCCTAACCTTTATATGGTTTAAAAGTGTGATAATACATCTGTTGAAATTAATGTAGTCCAAAGTAGCCCGCACTTGACCGTAATTGGACGTGTTCTTTTGGATCTAGCTGCAGTGGTTTGAGGTGTTACTCTTACACCCGGACGCTCTTCACCTGGGCAGGCTTCCCAGCAGGAACCACGCTCCTGATCTGCTTCAGTGTCAAACCTGGGTGATCTGGTCAATCGCATCTTCACAGCAGTTTGAGCTAAACTGCCAGAATTTGCAGGAAAAAGCTAAGGTGAAGGCTCAAGATCTATTTTGATGATTCTTTGGAGATCCTGACGACCGCCAATAGTGGTGCCATAAAAAATGACAGGTGAGATCAGGATATTTTAGGTGATTAAATCATCTGAGGGAGTGACAGGGAATTTCCAATAGGGAAATATCACTCGGAAAGAAAGATATATTTTGTTCACAGGAATATGTGTGTCTCAGTTGAGGAGAGAAATGAGCTTGAAAAAAGTTGAGGTGTTGATTGTTTTATTCTAGGGCTGACTTTTACAAAATTAGAGCTGTTTTTCACAAAACTATTCGCCTAGAACATTAACCAAATGCTAAGTAGTGAGGCTAGAAATGTTCCTTGTAAGACACTAATGCTATAATTGTCAGGCACAACATTTTTAAAGCAGGTGTCACTGGGTGCTGCTAGAGGCAGGCTCTTGTACCAAATGGACTGCTGATCTTAATCGGGATGGCAATTTCCCTCATCCTCATATGTTACAGGGCAGGAAACATGCATCTGTAGGGTTCAAGGTGAATCCTGCTAAGAGTCTTAAGTGAGACTATTGAAAAAAATGTTTATGCTCATCCTCCCCGTCTTTTACAACTTATTGAGGACAGTTTGCTTCATACAAACCTGTAAATAATATTGTCCATCCCTGAAGAGGGCAGGTGGAGCAACAGGGGAGAGCTGCGCTGGGTTCTCGCATGTTGCTGCGTTGGTGGTGCTGGGTGCTGGTCCTGGCTGTATGTCCTGGGTCTGTGGTATCATCTTACTGATGATACCGTCTCCAGCGGGGAAGGGCAGTCCCACAGGCCCAGACAGCATTTCTGAGGTGAAGAATATAAATAATCATAACTGATAAACAAGTCCTTGCACATCACATTGATCCTCCAGTGCATTGCATAGGCAGATAAGGGTCGCTGTGCCTATTCAGGGGTCAGTGTACAGCATATCGTATTGTGTTCCACCCTGTGCTCCATCCCCATGAGACATGCTAGCACAAGCCAGCTCTGCGAGGGTGTTAGCAAAACCTGCCTTCTCTTACCGTACGTCTGGAGTGGGACACGTGCGTGTCCGTGCCTGTTGCTCACCCCCCCTCACACCTGCATTTCTGCTCTTGAGTTTCTTCTCTGCTTTCCACTGATCTATGTTTAGTGATTTTTATGGGTTCAGCAAAACTTCTTCCTTGCTACAATCCAACATTTCTGATAAGCTTATCAAGGCTCCCTTTATTGTTGAACCTATTTTCCTTTTCTGAGGAATATTTTCCTATTCACTCCTGCCTTCTTTAACAGGAAGAGGTTACACATAGTATACAGGGGAAAAAAAAAAAAAGTAGGAAAGAATGGTTTGGTATTAGATTGAAAGGAGGAGAGAGAAGAAAGCTGGAGAAGGAACAATAATTACTCTGTTCAGACAATCATAAGGAAGAGAAAATAAATAATGGAATAATAGGAAAACAAGACATCCCAAGACAGTAGAAAACAGAAATGTAGGAGAAAGAGTAGGAAAAAGACCATAAAAAAATCCACAAGGACTTACTAATAAATCATGCTGGACTTTATGTAAGAATAAACCATCCAACACAAAGGAAGTGTTTATTTGTTTTTAAAAATAATATAAATAAGAATGGAACAGTCGGCCAGCGGCTACTTTCGTCTCTGATTCAGCAAACCACTAAAGTACATGCTAAGCTTTTAGAATCTACTAAATTTCATTAAAGTCAATTCTCACTAAAGTTGAGGACATACTTAAGTGTTTTTTCTGAATTGGATTTATGTTGAAATTGGCTCAGAATTGCAGTTGTCCTTATTGTTTGGTTCACTGAGGATTGTGCAGGGAAAAAATAGGATCAAATAAAGTGTTTTGCTTCAGACACAGACGTTTAAGAAAAAAATCAAGTAGAATTAAAGGAAATTACTTAGCAAGACAACGTTTTTCCCTTGTAAGCAATTTGACAAAGTTGAATTGGAAAAATTGTTCAATCTCAAATCTGAATTTTATTTTATTTTTTTGCTAGAGAAAAGCCTGAATCAGCCTTGATTCAGTCGCTATTCAGTTTGAGATCTGTTGACATGGATGAAGCATAGTTGCAACGCATTTCCGAAGTTATTTCTGGCCACTAGTACAAGTTGGGAAGCCAAGTCCAAGACAAGGAAAGTGATTGGCATAAGGCTGCCCAGCCAGGCAGGGGAAAGAAGCAGGTATCATGTCAAGCATCCTTCCCCACACCAGCTCTGGGACATCACTTTCAACAAAACCATACCAAGCTGTTACCAGAAATCTGTTACCCTCATTTATTTAAAAGCTGCACTTCACAGACAGATTGACTTTCCTAGCAGCTTGCACCTAGTACCGATATATCACAGAAGGTTTTGGAAAGAAGAATGTTGCTGATACAAACCAGATTCTTCTTCTCATGTTTATTTACATGATCTGAGTTTATTTGCTCCTGCTATTTTGTAAAAGAATGATCAAAAGCTGGTTCATTAACTCAGAGAAATACAGAAAGATAACTATGTTTTTCCTTATTCTAGTGTCCTTATCCTGTAATTTCATGTGCCCTGACCTTTTGGCTTGCTAACTAGCAGATCTTACACTGGCCAGTCAGAAAGTGTGGCATCTCTTCTTAATAACACTGCACTAAATTGTGTGATTTTAACTACTTACAAATGACTGACTACTTTGGCATCTCCCCCACCACTCCCCTGTTCTTTTCTGCCTCAGGATGTAGCACAGAAAGAAAACAGTTCAAAATGGGCTGATCCTAGTGACCGGTTCTTCTAACCTCGTATTTTCTAAACGGAAGAGAGACAAAAATTAAAGAGACATGTAAGAGCATCCAGGAGTTGATAACAAGGATAGTTCTTATTCCTTCCAAGAAAGACTAGAGCAGCACAGTTTCATAAATTATGTTATTGGATTGGAATTTATTGGTATTCAAGAGCTGAGCTGAAGCCTCTCTTCATTTGCTTGTAGAGAAGTGCATCTTACAAAAATGCCCTGATGCAAAGAGCACAACACAACCGTATTGGTTTTGGGGCACACCTAGCAAGGGAGAAGGGCTGTGCTAGGGGGATTGAGCCCTCTTGTCAGCCCCAGAGATGTTTCTTGTGAGAGAGGAAGAAGATAGACTAGGAGCTGGGAAAGGTGGAGAAACTTCCCAGTTACCTGTGTAGGGTTGTTCTGTAGAGCCGTGGTGGACTTGACCTCTGTGGGCTGTGAACACAGCACCCATTAACACTTCTGTATCTTCTAAGGCCAGCCCCAAAAAAGCTATTAATCCTGTAAATTAGGAATTAAGAGCAATTCAGTTGGGTGACACTTGCTGGCGAAGGTTCTGTAGGAGATGTAGGAGGAAAGGCTTGCTTGAGATGCAGGAACGTATATATATGATATGCAGGAATGTACCCTAAAAGGCACACAGGTTGAATGCCTGGCTGTTTAAGCTGCAGGCAAAAGTCTGAACTCAGATTTTGCAGACAACATCCCAGTGCCACATGCACCATCCAACGAGGATGTAGAGTGTCTTCATTCTGCAGTTCATCCCCCAGGCATTCTTTCTCCATCTGGCCAGGACTGTCTAGTCACTTCCCAAAAATATGGGGTGGGTAAAATAGCTATCACTGGAATGCACTCTCGTTAGCATGGTCACTAGTAGGACTTTCTGTAGAAGCGAGGAAAGTTAGGGAAACCAGTTTCATAAAAACTGATACCTTAGCAATGTCTTTCACCTCCTATTTTATTGCAGCTCTTAAGGGACCTAATCTCCCGTGTACATGAAGACAAAAATCACTGAAACTACTGAGAAGCCTTAGGTTGGTGTTATATCTAAGGCATCTTTTCACACACTTTAAAAACAGCTGATAAAATAGTAGGCTTTTGATGGGAGGGGTAGGAAACAACCAAATTAATAAACCATGACATGGCAGTCAGAGCCTGGAACATAGAAAGGCAAAACAGGACACCTTTAAGATGTAGACCAGGTGGATTCCCTGGTATCTATATTCTCTAAATCTTGAGATTGCTTGAGGATCCAATGTAGCTCCCAGGATAAATTAGGGTAGTCAATAACTGGTGGGTTTGTGGCAATTTCCCAAAAGGCTGCAGATGGGCTGCTGTGACTCTGGAACTCCCTAGGACCTGCGAATCCTTCCAAGCCCTGCTGTTCTGCCATGCCCCTGTGCGGTGCTGTAGCTCCTCAGCATTTCTTAGCAGTTCGTTAAGCAATCTAATGAATTTGTCAGATGTTGTTTCTCGTCTAGTCATTTCCCAGTGAGCGCTGGGGCTGCGGCAGAATGCTTTGCTTGGTAGGATGCTTTGATAACTTCACGCATTTCAGTACTCCCTTTTATGTATAAACACATGCACTTTTGCTGCACGTGTACTGAAGAAAGCGTAGGAGTGCAAAGATGAGAAATTGCAGAATTGTCTTATTTGTTTCTGGTATTTGTTTCAGAGCTTTGTGATATGTCTTGTAGAAATAACCTTTAGCTCTTATTGCAGAAAACTCTTGCTCTTTAGAGGAATAAAAGCAGTTCAAGCCTATAAGGCCCCTAGAGCTGCTTCTCAGGCTGGCTTACAGCCACACCTGTGTAGAAATGGCTCCAAAGACACAGGTCACCCTCCACATAGATCTCCACCAAGCGCCCACTACTCAGAAACCACGTAGAGCTCTGCATCTGCTAACGCATCCCTGTGTCTGCCGATGGGGTTCGCGGAGTGCATTCAGTGAGTCTTTAAGGTATTTTCTGTTACCACTTCTGTTTCTGTTTTTTTGCTTCCCACCATCAGCAAACACAGAATTATTTCCACAAAGGGGTATTGGTTCCCAGGACCCCAATCACACTGATCAGGAGCTTTGAACATGATACTGGTGGCACAAGTTACTTGAGAAGTGTTACATGAATCCAAAGTCAAGTACAGTCCTGATGGAAGGGTGGTTACTATAAAGCCGTGCAATCCCAGCTACACTGCTTGGCATGTGGTCATCATTTTTTGAGCCAGTGCTGCAGTGGGAGCGAGATCAGCAGCCTCATAATCCCCCATTAAATCCACACATGGTAAATGCTGCCTGTGGGCAGGTTTGGGGTTTTACCTGGTTGTGAAAGACCCAGGGTCTGATGCACTTTTGACTGCGGTTGCTAGCATCAAATTTGTTTAAGATTTCTTGAACCAAAGTGTTCTGGTTAGTCCTGGCTGGTTTTTTTTTTATGTCTGCAGTTCCCCAGAGGCTGAGACATCAGCCTCTGAGATTTGAGCTTCCCTGTTCTCAAGTTGCTGCGTTGAGCAGA
>JAVJGJ010000057.1:1399720-1428080 GCA_035590215.1 Microhierax caerulescens | reverse complement strand
CGGTATTTCATGGTGCTAAGGATGGATCAGGGTGTGACTCCACACTCTCATAGTGGGCTTTTTATTTGGACACTAGTACATGATCTTAGGAGTAAAGAAGAACTAATGATATGACTGCTACATGTAAATAATGTTATAGGTACAAAAATTCTAGAAACTTAAATGGTAACTCACTGATGAACTTAACAATGTTGGGCATATCAGATGTAGCAGAATTAGATGTGACACAATTGCCTGGTTTACTATATTTTTTTAAATGTTTAGTTTATCTTGGACAATTGAGAATGTTACTCTGGGACAAGTGCTTAGGTTTTTCATGGCCAACTTAAACACGTTGTTAGGCTTGCTTTTCTTTCTGCAGACTATTCCTCCCAGTGCTAAGAATATGGCTTCTTCATTTTAACTGGCCAGCTCTTGTTATTTACGAGCTTCAGCAGCTTCTTCAGTACTGTGGCTGATGTGTATACAGCATTTTTGTCTTCCTCTTAGCTTTTCCAATGCCATGTTGTGTAATAGGATATTAGCATCCTTATTCCTGCCAGCAAAATTCCATCTATAACAGATAACAACCCCTTAAGCTGATAGCAGGGCATAGAAATTCTGTCCTGGAGATCCTGTGCTGATGGTCTTTATAATTTTGTGAAGTCTCATTCTCAGTAAAAGCTCTAGCATTCATGTTTTGTATTTAGTTCAAAACCAAGTGTATGGGTAGTGTTTTTAGAACAGAGTCATTATTCTAGATCTGAATTTTGCTCTACACTCCTCTTGTCTCTCAAGTCTCTAAACTTTTCTGAGGCTGAGATTCCGTTTCCCCATCACGCTGTTGATCCAGACAAAAATCTCCCTATTTGGGGGAGTGTGATGGGTGAGAATCGTGTCTTTCAGCACTGGAAATTAGTGCTTTATAGTAATTTTCAGTTAACATTTGCCTTCTTCAAAGACAGAACAGTTTAATTCCACAGACAAAATTCAAATACAGCTCCTGCATTTGAGCACACTAGCAATCTGGTTTTGACTGCATCTTTGATGTGCTCATCCCTCATTTTGGCCAAAGAGGTGCAAAAAGGCTGAGCTAATGCCTAATCTGGTGACATATGTGAACAATTTACTTTTTCCCATATTGTCACGGTACCTCAGCACTAAAAGTCTTGTCTTGTCTCAGAACAATGAAGTCTTGTGTCCCGTGTCCATTGTCCACTTCACAGAAGTGCCCTCCTTTAGCTGTCATGAGCAATTAGATTGGGCACAAAGCTGACCACATATATCCTCTCTGATTTCTGTTCTACCTGAACCTCTTCCTTGTCTGTTGAGGGCAGTTGTGTTGCTCCTGGCTTCAACCTTACTATGATCTAACTGTATGCTAATAAGAGAATTGCAAGGTACAGCAGGATATCTGCTGAGGAGTTTCCATCACTTTAGCAAATTACAACTCCTTGTTTGTGAGGCTTAATTTAGAACCCACAAAAACCCTAATGAATTATTCTGGCACCTGCATTGCACAAGGTGTAGCTTTCCAGCCAGTAATTATTTTATCAGATACAAAGCTCCTGAGCTATGCTGGACCTTGTAGAAAGGTACAGAAACTTTGAAACTTCAACAAGCAAAAGCTGAAGAAGGAGTGCTTGAGCACCTTCTGACAAAGCACTTAATCAGAAAACAGTGATTTGACAAAAGCAAGCAGCTCTGTGGAAGTCTCCTGGTGGGGCAGTGCTTTGCTGAAATGCAGCAGGAGTTCCCACAAGTTTTTGCTTCATGCCCGACAGGCTGCAAGGGGTGGGTGCGCAGCCTGGCTCCTCTAAACCACACAACATTGCATCTCTGGGACAACCTCACCTGCAGGCTGTGCTGGCCATGGGACATCCACGCCTGCCAGTGGTGGGACAGCACTGCTGAATAGGCTGTGTGGGAATCTAGGGTCTTCTGGGGTCTGGGACAGCATTGTTGCCATGGCCAGGATCAGGAATCTTCCCCAGCTCTCTGCTGTAAAAAGGTCCTGAAAGCCCAGGAGACTCAGCTGAGCTTGAACTCAGGTTGGCATCCAGGTTGATCACGTGAAATTCAGCGGGTTCTAACTGTGGGCTGAATGGGAAGGAAAAGCTTGTGGAAGATGAGAAATTCTTATGAGGTTTTATGGCCTTGTGGATATAAACATGTTCAACTTTGCCTTGTGTTCAGCTGATGATCTACCATAAGTTAACAATATCATGCTGTTCCAAAAAAGACAGGTGCCACGCTGAGATGTATGAACAGGGCGGTAGCCTGGAAGAGATACAAAGTGATCCTGCCACTCTGCTCAGCGCTGGGGAGGGCCCAGCAAGGATGCTGTGTCCACTTCTGGGCACTGGTCTGCCTTAACGTGGAGACATGCTGGAGAGAGGCCAGAGGAATGAAACAAGAATAATCTGAGTTCAGGAAAGCATTTTATGAAAAAAAACCCAAACCAAAATAAAAGATTAAATTAAAGACGATTATGAGGAGGGAGTCACTGGACTGCATGCGGTGGATGGAAGAAGACAGGCTTAACCATTCAAGTTAGATGAGTGAAAACATGCGCCTCAGTCAGAGCAGACTGGTGTTGGAGTAGGCCGCCCTGACGGGTTTCGAGTGTCTGACGGGTTTTCTTCCTCAAAAGGTTTTAGAGAAAATACACCAGGAGCAGCACTACTATTGCTGAGCCCTTCTTGTGCTAAGGGGCAGGCTGCATGACCCCTTGAGGGCCTTTCCAACCCACCTATTATATGCACTTCAGCAGCTGCTGTTTAAAGTTTAAGAAGTACTTCAATAAGTGATACATGCCATGATCATGGCACTTGGCTCCTTTTCACCCAAAGAACAAAGATCTGTTGAACATTTCTGGCTTTTCTGCATGATTTAGTCTGACAAGTAAAACATTCATTCCACTAGCAAGATGGCAGTGCTTGCTGCAGGCCTTCCCGACACCTGCGGCTGTACCCTGGGTACCGTCTCTGCCTCCTCGGGTGCTCTTTCTGCCATGGCAGCAGTGGCCTGATGTCTCCCTCTGTTCCTGGAACCACTTCAAGTTCCTCCACTGAAGCTTAGGTGAGAGAGCTGCTACTTTACTTCCACTTCCAAGAGAGTTCAAATTCAAGATGACTGACAGTTACAAAACAGAGTGGGGAAAAAATATTGAAGAATCTTTAAAAAAGGGGGAACCCTATTTATTAAAAAAATAGGGCACTGTCAAAAAAAACCCCACAACTGCTTACTTTTTTGTATTTTTCTTGCAAAAGAAATCTTAGGGAATTGTATTTGCTGGAAGGGAAAATGTGTTCTGCTTCAAAGAGTTTATAATGAAAGAATTTATGTGCTAATACTAAATACTGGTTTAAATGTAAAAATATTTGCAAAGGAAAAAATAGCAATGGATTCCAGGCTTCCTTCTTAATTCAGTTGCTTGTTAATTTAATCTTTTTAATTTATTAGCTGAAAAGTGCAGGACCACAGTAATTTGTTCTATTAGTAGTACAATTTCCACCTATATTTTGCTAAGTTTTATGTCTTCAGGCATGTGTTAGCAGGTAATTCAATCTCTGGCTACATAATACATTCCTTTAATAAGGAAGAGGCTCATAATCTTAATCCAATTAAAGAAAAAAGAACTGAAGGAAGATTTGCCACAACAAAAGATGATGCTAGAGGATATTATCTTGGCGCACTGGCAGCAAGCTAATAACTGTTCATCAGGAAATCAGTATCTTCCAGTATTTTCAGCCTCAGGCATGGATAGTGCTTGAAAGCAGCTGGGAGACCTGTCTCCTTTTAATGAGTTTGAGATACCTGGATTCTCAGCTATAGTTTAGCCTTTTCTGGGTATATTTTGTGCCTTGGCATCTTTGGACATCTATCCCTCAGTATGCTGCTTCAGGGATGTGCCATCTTGTCCACAGACAGCACCTCTGATATGATTTCAATTCTGTGTCCTGTCCCTGAGAATAGCTGGTTCCAAATTATTCAGGGGGATACCAAGTAATACCCTATACCATGAACGAGTAACTTTGTTTTCATTGTCTAACCCCTTGTCATGCTCTTGAATGACATCTTGGAGTACTGAGTGCTGGAAATGCTGTTTTAAAGTGAACCCTATTTTAGATCTTTCAGCTTTGCCTGCTGTGAGAAAAAAGAATTAAGAATGGGAATTTACTTTTTCTACTTTTAATACTCCAGCCACATATTGTCTGGTGGCAAAAGTTGGTTCCTAAATATTCAGTAGCATCAGCTCAACACCCTCCATAGCATCCCAGCAAGCTAAGTTACATTGTCTATCTGTTCATGGTGAAAATCATTTCCTTTTTCATAAGCAGGGAGGCCCAAAGGTAAAAGAAAGCCTTATTAAAGGAAAAGCAGAAAAACAGAGTAATAAATCAGCAGGCTACAGTCTGGACCTCACCCTCTTCCATCCCACCTTGGCTAAGTCCAACGCACGGTTTCTTGCCCAGGCCCAGAGGACTGCACTGCTGGCCACCTCCATCCCTGCCCTGGCAGGAGCGTGCGAGCCCCCAGCCCTCTTTGGCAGCTGGGAGCAGAGGGGATGCCCGAGGCTGAACAGCACTGGTCAGACCGGACCATCCCTTTCCAGCCTCTCTTCAGAAATTACCCTCCCTGCTTCAGACCTCAGAGTACTGGCCTCACCTGTGCTGGCCCTCACCTCAGTACACTGTATCACCTTTTTTCCTGCTTCTTTTTTTTTTACTACTGACAAAATGAAAATCCAGACCCCTCTTCCTCTTGTTTCCCTTTCCTAGGACCCCTCCCTGCTCTCCTGGAAGGCTACATTGCTGGCTGGGGTGACTCCTCAGCCCTGGGGGGACCCCTCAGCCTGCCCTTGGTCTGGGCACAGCAGGGTTTGTCCATTGCTTACCAGATGTGATTAGCAGTATTTTATTCATACTACCCTCAACCCTGGTGGTATTTAAACAAGAGTGCTCTGCCCTAGTACGACTGCTGTGCCTGTGATGCCGGCTCCCCTGGACCCCCTTACTCTCTAGCAGAGGCAGGCAGAGGACTCCCCACAGAAAGTGGTCTCTGGCCAAAGCTCCAGGCCGCTCTTCTTTCCCTTTGCCTGCATCAGCCATGAGCTCTTCCCTGTCACATCAGGCTCCATGTATCATTTTATCGTTTCAGATCTTTTAAGCTCTTCCCTTTCCTTCATATCCTCTCTTAATTTAAACAGTGCCCACCCATGTAACTGGGAAACCACTCCTGGACCCTCAACTTTTTTGCTGACTTTCTGAGCTGATTTTATATGTGCTGTATGCTACACTGGGACAGGTTTATCTGAGCCAACACTATCTGCAAGCATATTTAAATTTACTTTAATAATGCCACCACATTATTTCCCAGTTTTTAATTTTCCTACACAGGAGAGCATTTAACTTACTTTTTGCCTGCTGTTTCTTACTGAATTGTTCAGAAGAGGACCCAGTTTTGGTCTGCTGTTGCTGGCTTTCTTGTGACTGCTCATTCTGGAACATATACTGAAGCTAATCAAAATGAGTGTAAAAATATTTGGTTTAACTCATGGTTGCTTGTAAGAACAGAAGCTCCCAGCATAGCTTTTCATGCCTGTGCCAGACCGAAAAAGTGGCTAAGCAGGAGATGTATCTGCTCAGATAGACCAATGAAGCAGTCAAGGAGGCAAGTGCAATCAGCTGCACCGAAGGCAGAGCACCCTGTGCCACTGCTCTGTGTCATTCACACTGGGACCAGCTGGACCAGAGCTCATGTGATAGCCCTCACTGGTCAGCCCCAGTCTCTCACAGACCATTTGCAAGCCCCAGAGCAATTTGTGAGGGCCCTACCCACCTTTGGATGTGGTTGAAGGTCGGACTGCAAAGCAGGTGAAGCAGTTCAGCCGGGGAGCAGACCACTCCTTTTCTCAGGGACCCCCCGCTCTCAGTTCACCCAGTGTTGGGAGAGTGTCCTTGGAAAGACGTCAGCAAGGAACAGACCGACAGTAGTAGAATGGTTTGACTGTGCATCTCCTGGCTGCCTGACCTGAGCAGTGCTTGCGAAAAAGGTCAGGCAGAGTGGTGGCAGGGATGCTCTGGCCACTGTCCTCCATATGGGTGGGAACTTTCCTAAGTGGTCCTCACTCTGGGGCCGGGAGTGGGCTGTGAGCAGCTGCAGACAGTGTGCATGCTATACTTGACCTCCCCATCTGCAATAAATGTAATGTGCTCCTGAAGTGCTGAGCTTGCTGCACATTCACCATCTGTCTGGCTGTATGCACAGCAAGGCGAGCTGTGTGTCAAGGCAGCGGGTCACGGCATAAAGCTCTCTTCTCAGCTGGCGGTCCATGTCTTTCTTCCTGCCACAAGCCCAGACACCCGTTCTGTAGCTGATGGTAGATATTTCCATGGGGCGTCAGATAGCAGGAGGGCTTTGTGAACCAGGACGGAGTGGAAAGTGTCTGCAGCTGACTGCAGTGATTGTTTGCCTTTCAGTAATTCATCCCATAGGACCTGGCAGACTTAGCCTCAGCCAGGTGGAGAGAGAGAACATCAGTCTAAAAAATGTCTGATATGCTTTTTCGTATCTTTTCTGAATCCTTAAGCGGTGGGAAGAAGATAACCTTTCCCTAGCTGAAACATGGCAAAGTGTTTTTTTCTTCCTTATTTTCTGTTGGGCACTGAAAAAGCAAGAACCAGCATCCATCTGCCAGGAAAAATGAGAACCCAAAATGTGGGGGATGCTCACTTGTTGCATGGCTTTGTCACCTCCTAATCCTGCCTCCGGTTAAAATTCTGTCATCCTGCTGTCACAGGGCCACATGCCAATACCAGAGGCTCCCCAGTAAAAGGTACCGGTCAGATGTTAAGACAACATGCTCACAAGTGATAGATGATACCGCATCCTGGCTAGAGCAGTGTGACATATCTCCAACTGCTTGCCAGAGGAGCATCCCAAAGTGTTTTCTGACTGCCACCGTCAGCAGCTGCTGGTCATTTCATGTCCATCTTTCAGATGTCGAGCATGGTGTTGAAATCCTCATTCAGGAGTAGGAATCTAGCAGTCAAGTTTGTAAAAAAAAATGGGAGTTTCTGACTTTGGATTGAGTCACTTGGATGCTGCAAACTTGAAATCTGTATTTTTTCATTTGAAACCATGAAAAAAACCCTACAAGATCTTTCAGTGTAACTCCACATTTCCTGGTAGAAAATAATTTTCCTAGATGTATTTTGATCTCTAGCCAAAGATCTGATTGCCCTTGCCAATAAAACTGTGCTTGTTCAATCCAGGACCAAAGAATAGTTTAGAGTGGACCCACCACAGAGAAGTGCAGCATCTACCCAGTTCTCTTAAGTGTGTTGACCACAAGAGGCATGAGAATGATGTGAGCTTTGTCTCTCTTCTCCCATTGACTGCTGCATCTGGACCTTCATTTTAACAAAAAATATAGGAGATATTTCCAGACACTTGGTGGTCATATAACATGCATAATCAGTAAGGCTGGCTACTAGAAGAACTCCCACAATCACAGTGTTTCCCTGCAGTAGCTCCTTTTTTGATGTAGGTAGAGGTCAAATCTGTCTAGATACATTTAGTGCATGGTAAATCATCCTCGTAAAAAGGTTCTCAGCACTTGAAAAGTCTTGATGACTTTTTCAGAAATTAACTGTCCTCAGGATTATCAATGTATGCCTAACTTGTGTTCTGAACTTGACTAACTTCAGATTTTTACTGCTGGCTTTTAGACCTATTCCAATAGGCTGAAGAGCTGTTTATTGTGATTTTTTTTGTGCTACCTCCTCCCCCCTAGCCATAGCCATTTTCATAGGCCGTAAGTTAGTTGTTCATTTGGCAGGCGTGTAGATGTGCTGCAGGGAAAATGTATTTGGCACAGAGAAGCTGCAATATTTCTCATCCCCGGGATGCAGCCTTCAAAGTTCTACAGCTAAGCTTGCGATGACATGATCACCGAAATTTTCAAGCCTTTATGATTCATTATGGAGAAATATCTTGATTTCAAATGATTCCCTGGAAGTCATCCTCACTTTCAATGTGAAAGAAGTCTTCCTTGTGACCTTGTTTCATTTTTAGCAAGGATAAGTTCAAACCAGAGAGTTAAGAACAATCAATGGAAAGGAGGGGAAGGACCAACCCCAGAAGATTATCATAGTTACTTGCTTGAGAGAAAGGTTTGATCCTTACTGCATTTGATGCTTCCTTATTCCCCACTTGCCCATCCCAGTCTCTCATGGTGTGCTGTGTTCTTGGATGTCTGGATCACAAGTTTTACAGGGTCCCCTGTGACCAGAGTCACGCAGAGCCATAGGAAGATTCAATAACCCACCTTACATGAGTGATGGAGAATGAGGCACCTGACACTTGTTTGAGGCGGTGTGGCTGGCATCACTGGGGTTGGCTGGCTTGCTCTGTCAGGGTTGGTGTGTGTCCCAGTGAGCTTGTTGAATGGCAGCAGCCTTGGGGGCATGCTGGGGGGCTGATTTGACAAGCAGAACCACTGTGGCAGTGTGGGACCCTGGTGCATAGCTGGAATCACTTTTCATGTCTTTCTTTTACAGTTCTCAGAGATGGGCTGTCCATAATGTTTTGGTTATGAAGAAGGAAGGACGGCTGAATTGTTCTTTTGCAATGGGGAAGACAGAGGGAGAAACACCAGCACTGTGGCTCCCACCTTGTTGCTTATCTGCCTGCAGACATGTGTCCCAAATCCTCTCTGTGCTGTATTAAGGAAAGGGAAAGCTCAGATATTACAACACCTGCTTTCTTACATCATCTTTTCCAATTTTGCATCCTATAACCTCCTGGTGAAAAGAGGAACAATGACTTTATATAGCTGCTGCTTGATTCTTTGGCTATTTACCTGGAACGCTGCTGCCTATGGGCCAAACCAACGGGCACAGAAGAAAGGAGACATTATTCTTGGAGGATTGTTCCCCATTCATTTTGGAGTGGCTGCTAAAGACCAGGATCTAAAATCAAGACCAGAATCAGTGGAATGTATAAGGTAAGCCACAAAGATGGAAAATACAAAGTTTTGGTGGGGAACTCTTGACCTTTCTTTACTTTGGGTGACGTGCTATACTTCATGTAAATATGATCTGTGACCTGATGCTTGTAGAAGCAATGGAAAGATACAGTGTAAATAATAGAAAAAACAAGGGTGTAAAGACAGGAAGGGTGGATGTTAAACAGTAACATAAAAAATACTTGGACAGTGAAAGAGGGCAATTTTTGTATTACCCAAAGCTGACAAAACGCGAATATGCAGATCTGTCTGGCCATTCACAGTGGACATTTGAATAGTATCTGAAAATTAGCTTTCCTAGCAGAAGGATGGAAAATAACCTGTAGTACCCTTAAGTTCATTGGATTGCAGTCATGCATAGCAAAATAGCTTAGAAATCAAATTTTGGGGTTTTTTTTCCAATTCTGCCTCTCATCCTGTGGGACTTTATGAACTGTTTAGTTGCCTAAACAAGTGAATAGGTGAAAGTGAGATGGGTCACTGCTTTTGGAAACAGCCCACTGAACGCACAGATGTCTCTTTAGGACTTTTACAAAGTCCCAGGCTTGAACTCCTTACCCAGGCTTTCCTCAACCAAAGTTCTTTTCATCTGTGTAAACAGCGCATATAGGTTTTGTCTTAAGTCTTTGGCAATTAACCCTGAGGGAGAAATGCACATGAAAACAAATTCTCTTATTATTGAAGTGTAGCCATTTTTATGATGAAATATGGGGAATTTTTAACCTTACAACCCTGCACATAATACACGTAAGTGGAAAGTGTAGCAGAAACCGATGGCAAAATGAAATGTCGTATAAGCAAAATACAAGTAATTGATGTGGAATTTTGTCATGACCTTGCATCAGAAAACACTTCAGTGTTGTAAGACCTCTTCTATAATCATATGTGAAAAATGATGTATCTGGAATTATGCAGACCTCTCATCCTAGACTGGGTGTTGAGTACAGTCGTGCTGCAGATAGCAACGAGGACCGGCCGCCAGCATCCCTGCTAGGATGGCAGGTGTGGTTTCCCACTGAGACACTGGGCAGGACACATCCATGTAGGTTGTGAGATCGTCCCCAGATGCTTTCATAGGGAGCACAGAGACAGAAGTGTAATTAAGCAGGGGTCTTTGGGCTTCTTCTGTGCATGCACAGGAAAATCATGAACTAAATGTATGTGAAATGTCTGCTTCATGGAGAAAGAAGCTCTGCCAGATTTTCAGCATTTTTTTCTTTCTCAGACGCAGCATTTTACAAGTGGAATGCTGAAAGACTATGAACGTTTTCAGCTACCTTGTCTCCTTCACCTTGCTCCAGGTGGCAGGCAGACAGTGCAGATATTTGCAAACTGAACATAGCTTTCATTTCTGTCAGCGCTGGGTCAGCCTCGGTGACTGTCTGACATGGTCACGTTATTAGAACGGATCACAGGAGAATGTGCCCCCAGGAGTACTACAAGTGTGTGACTGCCAAAAGATTTGCTAATAAGGTAGCACTGCCAACAACAGGCAAATCCTGAAAAGCCACACCAACTGTTTTAAGGACACAACGGGAGATCTTTCTGGGTGGCATTTGATCTGCTAGAAAGCATCCTCCACCTGAAATCTGCCTGGTGAAAACCCATGTTCCTCTTACCCCGGCTTCTTACCAAGAAGCTGGAGGTGCAAAAGAGAGGGGTTAACTGAAGAGACAGGCATTTGTGGTGCTTTGCTGCACTCCAAGGAACTGGATTAATTGTGAGGTGACAGCATAATGCAAATGGAGAGAGAATATTTAATGAAGGTCAGAGATCTAGCTGCACAGGTAGTAACAACTACAATAGGAACAAAGGGATGATTGGACTGGAAGTTCCTTAATTGCACGCGTCTTTACCAGAAAATGTCCATTTTCCAGGAAAGGTTTCATTCAAAAGAGATTGGGCTGAGAAGCCTTTTTGAGACTGGTCATCAGATTTTTATGCTGAACATAATTAATCCATGGGACAGTTTATGTGTATTCCTTGTTATCGTTACATGTTAAATTGAGAGCAGATATTTTTCCTGAAAGGATTTTCTATTTTAAAGCAGTATTTAAGTCAGAAAATTCCTCTGGCTGGGCTTGTACGGAGATCTTTCAACATGACCATGCGGTTCTTTTAGGTTCGGGGCTCTGTGATTAGGTAGTAGCCTGCGGCAGGGTTGTACATGCCAGCTCTAAGAGCCCAATACATTCTTCAACTCATGAGCTAGAGTATTTCGTATCATGTTTGAGTTTCCTTGGTTCTGGGCAACTGGCTAGTCTGGAATGATCAAACTCATGTTTTCAGGGAGGGGGGTAAATTTAAAAAATTAAATAATTAAAAAATAGGTTCCGTTTCTTCCCAAAGTAAAGTCTCCCCAATCCTGTACTTCCAAAAACTTCTGTAGGGTGGGAAATCTGCTAGAGGAGCATATGTGGCTGTACCTGGTCAAACCAAAGGTGCTAAATCTGTACCGTACCTTTGACTGCCCTTGTTGCCCTTTGAGCCTTCTCCAGCGCTGCTGTATCTTTTCAAAGCAGGGGCTAATCAGTTTTATACCTGTCCCCTTTTTAGATGGCTGCGTACAACTTTTAATCTCTTTATTACATAGGAAAACGTGTCTCTCATCTTAGAAAAAAGTTAGACCCAGGTGGCCCTAGGAGCACGGGTGTTCTCTCTCTCTCTCTCCTCACATTCTCCTCCATTCGGCAGCCGCAGCAGCAAGTCACCAGACTGTACGAAAAGCTCCTGGCTTTGAAACCAAGAAAAGACCCAAGGGTGCCACTGAAACCCTGTGGGTGGTTTGCCCCAGTCTCTTCTGGAGTTCAGTATCAAACAATTTAAGATAACATGGCTTTCCTTTCTTTTGAGGGCTGTTCAACCTGATCTGTGCTGTTTGGATGTTTTCCCACACATTTAGCTGTGTTCAGTGCCGTACCTATGCTCCCAAACAGGGCTTCACAAAATGGCTAGGACAATTTTCTCTCCACTTTTTCAGTTTTCACACTCTTCGTACTCTTGCGGCACCGCACCTTTCTCCCCAGCTCGGCGTATGTACTGGCCTGAACCTACTGTGCATACCTTGCACGTGGTTATTTGGAAAATTATATCCATATATCCAAATTATATCCATAACTCTGCAGTGAAAGGAAAAGGGAACAGTAACAACCTGTTCTCTGTTGGTTTTGTGCTGTTTCTACTGATAACGCGTCTTCATGCTTTAAGCACTGAGCTCTAGAGTCCAAAGTGAAAATTTACTCATGATTTTGCCACACCAGATGTCAGATAGGAGTACAGAAAGCAAGACCAATTTTGTTTCCTGTTTATTGTTGAAGCAATCAAGTAGCCCACATTTGGTATAAATGCACCTTCTGTCTTTGTTCGCCTCAGGTGCTGTTGCAGCAACTTTCCTTAGAACATTTGCTGATGCAGATCTGATGTGTGCAGTGGAGGCAGAGGCTGAGAGCAGCACAAGCAATCCCGGACCTCCACCCCCTGTCAGCACCCACAGAGGCCTATTCATAACCTGATTTCACTTGATTTCTTGATTTCAGGTAGATTAGCAGCAGTGCTGGTGATGGTATCGTTAGTATTGATGTTAATTGTTAGCATTATTGCACAGATGGGCCGTACCCATGTATCCCTTTTACTCTAACGACCTGTTTGCAGCGAGGAGGTATCTTTACTGAGCTGAGATACGGTGCTGCCAGTGTGGTGTCGCTGGGTCAGCACTTTCAATGCATGTTTCCTGTATTCAGGCTGTGAAACTGTAGTGAGGCATCATCCCCATGTGGTAGTGCAGGACCTCACGAGTCTGTCTGAGAGGACAGAGAATGTTAATTCTACCCCTTAAGGGCATATTTGCTAATCCCACTGCAGAACTGAATGCATAACATGATATTTAGAATTTTCTCCCTAAGACCAAATTATATCCTTTTCCTCTTTCTCTTCCACCCACCTTCTGAATTTTATTTTTTTAATTTTTAATTTTCTTTGGTCTGCATGATTCCCCTTACCCACAGCCCTGGCTTATAAGAGTCATAAGCAACTCATTACACCTACCAACTGCAGGAATCCAACAAAGGACTGAAGGTCTCCCCTTTGCATAGCTTAGTAATAGCAGTGGTAGTAGCAGCAATAACATGTAATTAATGTACTGGAAATCTAGAGAGGACAGAGAAATTAGTATGTGCATACAACCACTAGAGAAAGAGGAATACTGGTGTGAGCCAAGAGGCGTGTGCAGGCTTTGCCACCATTCTTGAATAAAAGTACCTGTCAGGTATGGGAGGGTAAGTGAAAGCTGCATTTAGAGCTTTCACATTACTTTCTCCTTCTTTTCCTTCATGTTACATTGCTTTTAGCTTAGCGCCTTGCCAGTGTTGATAAATGAAGGTCATGAATTCACATGAGGCAGTGAATTACTCCTTTATGGAGACCAACAGGGAACATGACTATTTTCTGGGCTGGATCCAGACAGTAAGAGCTGTTCAAACCAAAACAGGCAAACAAACAAACAAGGGATGGAGCTATGGGGAGCTGAAACCGTGGGGTGAGCTGGCGTCCCTTAATTTACATACGGTTGCTTCGTAATGTTGACTGAGACATTTAAGCCGTCCTGAGCACCCCTTGACAGACACATTTAGACCAACCAGAAAGAAACCTGTGGGAATCGGTGAGATCTGTTGATAGCAAACTGGACTGCAGCAAAGATAACGTCCCCTGCAGATGTGTCAATTGAAATGAGGATTTGCGGAGGAACTGACTCTGATTTCTCTTTGCCTGTTTGTGCCCCTGCCTGGGAATAAGTGGGCTGTGTACCCTGACAGGTGGGAGACCAGGCATCAGAAGGTAAACCTTTAAAGAACTGAGTGTAAATAAAAATTCCTATCTGCACCTTTGGGCACTGAATTATTTACATTAAACTCTCATTTAGAGCTTAATGCCCACTTTTCATAGCACCACATCTCAGAAATGTTAAAATACAAGACTACGCCTATGCACCTGTAAAGTAATAGGGCAGAAAATAAGTTTTGGAGGCTCCTTATTTTCCACCAATAAAATATCAGTGGCTATTTAAAAATTCTGGAAATCTAATTAAAAGTTTGCTTCTGTTAGCAAATCCTTTGCAATTTCTTCATGGAAATTACTGGTCTGGTTTGTGCATGGCTGACAGAGCATTCCAGTGACTAGTCATTAGTCACAGCAGCAGCATAGCACAGGTCAGCTGCATCGGTGTAACCTGCTGCCGGGTTCAAAGGCTGCTCTTAACCATCACCCATGTACGCACCAAGCCAAGAGGAACCTGTCTGCAGCCGCTTGCTGAGGTCTTAGAGCAACAGGAGAGAATTTACCCACGCAGTTTCCATTCACAGGGATTGAAGGAATCGTTAACCTTGCTTCACTGAGACCAGTTTAGTGGCACTGCCTTCATCTGACCGTTCTGTGTTACAGTACTGATAACAACACCGTATCCGTTAACAAAATGAGACTGTCTAGCGCTATCAGGTGTGAGAGAAGACAGAGGGAGGTGTGTTTGTCTCCACCCCCTCTGATCCTCTTCTCTTGAGCTGCTGATGCTGCTGTCAGCACAGGTGCAACCGAAAAGAACTGCAAGTCTCCTGCCCAGGCTAGTTTGAGGTGAATTATCAAAATAATTTCAAAGACATTTTGGAATCTAGCTTCCAGAAAAAAAAAAAACAAAACAAAAAACTACCTGCCTTTCCCCTCCAAAATAAAACCAACCTAAATTCAAGTCCCTGAAGTATGGTCCTTATGCTGTAAATAAATGTTCATGAGGAGTGTATGTCAGAAAGGAAAATAAAAGTAACTGTGTTAATATGGACCTTAGTCTGCCTTTACTGAATTAAATGGCAAATACCTCCTTTGAAGTCAAAGGGAAGACAGTCCAGTTCTTAGTACTGTTAAAGATACCACCTGAAGATACCACCTTGTGGTATTTAAAAAAATATTAAGCCAAAATGCTGTCAAGCAGGCAAAATAATTTTGTGTCATACTCCACTTGTATAATTTGATGTGAGCAGGATTAAATATACTTCTCATGTACTCAAATGTGTGAAGCTTTTCAAGGTAGTACAGTGGTACCTTTGAACTTCCCAGCTTCTCAGCAGTCTTCCCTTTAAATATAGAAAATGCTTTCATATTTTTCTCTACTACATGAGGAGCCTGAATATAGTTCCTGCTTCAAATCCTATTTTCATTTTAATTAAAAGTATCTGTAGACACATTTAGCTTTTTAAGAAGTGTCACAAGACCCTGCCTTGCTGCCATTCATCCCAGTGTGCATTACTGACCATGTGAGGCAACACGATGTGCCCAGCGTGTCTTTTCTGTACACGACACTTGCTGCCTTGCTCACATTGAGACTTGCCCTTTTATTTCAGACTTCTTCTGTTGCGTCTTGCTCCTTAATGGTTTGGAGGTAGAGCAAAAAATAATCTAAATGACCAAGTGACTTCTAACGGTAACGCACACTCCTGTGTTTTAAAGGGTGTCTGTTTTCTAAAGAGCCATCTTACAAAAGTCCCTTTGGTCATAAGTTATAACAAAGGATTTTAATTGGCCTCAAACTTTTTGACTTGAAGAGATCTGTACCAAAACCCTGCTGTCTGGTCTTTGAGGTGCAGCATCAGGGCAGAACCTCATTTGGAAGTTGGCGAAAGATGTCTGGAGCAGGTGAAATCGAGTTGAGTAAATGCAGTTTTTAAGACTTAAAGATAAACCTTAGATGTGATATCTTTAGACATTCTGATCCCAGATGAATCAGATAAAACTCCTGGAATGGAAGTAATGTGGCTATTCAGCTTTGAAGAAGTCAGACATAGCTAACATCAACTTTGGAAGCAATTAGTTTAATCCAGCAATTTAAAAATCTTCAGGTCATGCATCTCAGAGGTTGAAAGTTTGTGATTTCATGAAGCTTATCTTTAGAAATCTTCACTTGGTAATGGAAACATCTCTGAAAGCATTTCAAAACGGCACTCGTGAAACCTAAAATGTACCATTTCATATAGAATCAGTTCTTGGGCAGGCTGTTTTCCCAGGCTCTTCCAGTTCTGGGACCCGTCAGCTTTCCCAGTGGATCTCAAGCATAACAGCTTTGACACTTTCCTGTTCTCAGCTGCAACTCAAAACAAAACTGCGAACTAACTGCTCTCCTGACCCATAGTGCATTACAAGGAAGGGCAGGTTTCAGTTCATGACAGATTCTGCCATTCCAGCTGAATTACCCTAAAACATGGCAGCTTCACAGGCACACAGCTGGTTGCTTGTGCAACTTTACGGGACAAAACACAGTAAGTAAAACCTGCAAATTAACATGTATCAAAGCTACTTTCTTCCTGCTGCTTTCCACGAAGGAGCTTCTCTCTTTTTTGGATAAGTGGTCATCACTCCGCATCAGCTTCTTTCACTGCCAGCCCATGCAGTGCTCTAACCAGGGACTCCGCGGTCCTGCAGCACACTTGCCACTGCACCCCAACTCTGGGTTAGTTCCATGCACAGCTGAGAGTCAGAAAACTCAGCTTCTCCATTTTAGAGGACAGAAGAGGCTTCAAAAAACACAGTTTCAGTTTCATAGGTGAGCTCTGAAGGCATCTTCTGAGCTCATGTCTAAAGGAAATGTATGAGGGCACCATAATGACGAGAAGAGTTATTCCTTCAATGAAAGCACTGAAGTATCTAATTAACAAGTTAGCAAGTTACACTGGGATTTACATGTATAGCACGTCTGTGTTCACTGGTACAAACAGGCTGACCGTGCTTTGTGAAGTGTGTGATGCCAGGCCAGATTTCTGTGAGCTGAGCTGCCAGGCCCCTGTGCACGCCGCGGCTCCGCAGCGCTGGGCCTCAGCTGCCTCTGCCTGCCTAAAGCCATGAGGAGCTGACATGGAGCATGGCTGAGCCCACACAGGCTTAGCAGACACTGCCATCTGCATTCAGAAACATGTCAGAGGAGCCTGGAAGGAAACCTGGTAGGGGTAGCGTCGTGTCAGAGCATTTGCTCAGGAATCGTGAGATCCAGGTTTAGGGTCCTGAGCAGAAGGGACAGGCCAGAGCCAAGACCCCAGGAATGCTCTCGTTCAACTTTCCCGGGCTGTGGGGGACTTTGAACTAAGTTCATCTCATCCTCACAGCCTCTGAAGTGAGCTCCCAAACTGAAAAGCTGAAAACCAGAACAAAACCTTGTAGCATACGCACACCTCTTCTGTAACCACTGAAGACAAAAGCAAAATTCCAAATTTGGTAGGATGCAAGAAATAGCATAAGTTGCTTTTGCCTTTTGTGTCTGGAATTCTTCACTCTGTCTCAGTCCTGGTCTCCATGCCTCTGTTTCCCTCCTTCTCACTCTATTTTATTTTTATTTTTGCTCCTCCAGGTATAATTTCCGAGGCTTCCGCTGGCTCCAGGCTATGATCTTTGCCATAGAAGAAATAAACAGTAGCCCAACTCTCCTTCCCAACATGACGTTGGGATACAGGATATTTGACACTTGCAATACAGTCTCTAAAGCCCTGGAGGCCACCCTGAGTTTTGTGGCCCAGAACAAGATAGACTCCTTGAACCTGGATGAGTTCTGCAACTGCTCAGAACATATCCCTTCCACCATTGCAGTCGTGGGGGCAACCGGCTCTGGCATCTCTACCGCTGTGGCAAATCTGCTGGGACTCTTTTACATACCTCAGGTACGCTTTCACCGATCTTGTCTAGGTTAGAGAAGCAGCCTGCCTCTCTGCTCTGCAGACATTGAACAAAGCTTGTTTAATCTTTGCCATTTCCAATAAAACCTCAGGGAGAGAAACAATACAAAATGGGATGGGGGGTGGGGTGTGAGTCTTATGGTCAAAATATGTCTTGCTAGCAATTTGCAATTCTCAAACACAAAGGTTACCAAGCAGCCAGTAACAACATTCAGCCAACAGCAACTTAGTCTAGGAGGACTACAGTCCTCTGGAGTGGTTTAGTCTGTGAACGTGGGTGGTTCAGGTCAGTCATTGGCAGTTGCCAGCCTTGACATATTAGTTGTGATGTTCCTTCACCACGGTCACTGTCTGGTCATGCCCAACTACCACAGAGCCCACGTAAGGCAGAGCTCAGTCATTGCCAGCTATTCTTAGGTCGCTCAGCATCTCTGATCATTCAGGTAGGTGGTCTGTGAAGTTGTTGCTTGTGCTGTTCAGGTGCTGTGAAGGTTTCTTCTGGGCTGACCTGTCTTCTTTTGCTGTAGGGCCTCCAAAACAGAGGTTGTGAAAGCATGTGGATATGTCTCCCCCTTATCCTGGGATCATCTCTGTGGTGGTGTAGTTCTGCCAGCTCGTGTTGCAGCATCCTTCTCCCTGTATGCTGGCTCTACTGGGGCCAGTGCCAGCATCCATGGTCCCATCCTTTTGTTTAACGAGCTTGTTGTTCTGCCAAGACCCTAAGCAACGTATAAGGCTGTATACTATAGGTTAACGTTGTGACTCTTGATTTTAGATTTCCACACCAAGGAAAACTTTGGGAAAAGTGCTTGGCCTTGTATAGCCTAACATCTCCAGTTCCTCTTCTAAAGCAAATACAGGTACCAGAGTCCACAAGAGTCCTTGTAACAACATTGTGTCACACTGCTCTCTCAGTCTGTCCTGAGAGGACAGATCTTTACCTCAGTCGGGGCTCCAGTTCCCATCTGCACCACAGGTGGGGAAGGAAGGATTCTTGACGGCCTGGTGCACACCAACACATCTTGTCTATTTAATGTTACCAGTCTGACTCCTGCGCAGAGTCTGAAAAAAGGGACATTTGGTCTCTGAGCAGAGCAAGAATGGTTTAAGCTAAGTCAAATATTTGCTATCTAGGTATTGCCCAGAGTGGCACTGGAAGGTGATGTGTGATAAACACCATGATGGCATTTTAAGGGATATTGTTGACTTACACATCACATTGCCAGGTGAACAAGGGCAGCTAAGATGGGTTGGTGGGCTGGACTGAATGTAAGAGGTGTTTGCGGTTCTCAGACTGTCCCTTTGGACAGGGAACAGTATTTGTGCTACGAGGCAGTAGCCTTAACCAGAAGTTGCAGAAACGGGTAGGTGTCAGGAGGTTCAGTTGTGGGAAGAAATCTCAGCCAGCTGGCCGAAGCATGGCAACTGAAAGCAGGCTTTGAAACTGGGAGTTGTTGGGTGGCATTAGAATTTGCATTATTGCTGTCATTTATAGCAGGGCCATTAGCAAATGCACGTGTAACAGACCCTGCATTTCAGTCCAGGTTGGAGGTATATTTTACAAGTAATGTAAGGCTCATTACTCATTCTGTTGACATAGAAACTGAAAATGTTATGACTTCAGTTCTCTTTCTCAAAATCTCACCTCAGTGTACCCTCACAGCACATGTGGGAGCAGGGTACCTTGCAAAGCAGGGGGTACCTTGCCTGTACCTCCTGGCAGGAGGCTGTAGATGAGTGGCACTGCTCCTGCAGCCCTTGAAACTGCACCAGGAGACCTCCTCTTCATTCTCCTTGCAGGAAAATTAAATGCCAGAGTTTAAGGAGGAGATAAGGTTTCCTGTAAATTTCCACTTTGTACAAATTGAACTGTTTATAGAAGACTTTCAAATGAAAGTCAGTCCTAAAGAGTTCAGATACCAATCTCAAAATGCAAAGATAAGTGAGTTTTAAAGGTTCTCCAGATCTTCAAAATATCCTCTTCTAGGTTTTATGGTTTTCTTCCTACTTGCAGAAAATCCAAATTAAATCTTAAGAGCATATGGCAGTCGTTTTGATTAGGGAAAAAATATATATTTCTTGATAGTTTAGAATAGGAAATAAAATCCCATTTTGACTGTGAATGCCTACTGGCGTCTTTGCTGGTTCTGGCCAGCATCAGGAAATACTGCTAAGGTAGCACGGACAAGCGTTAACATAATGCTCCACAAGGTCAAGGCGGCTGATATACATCACATTCTTCTTACGTCAGCTGGCAGGGTTGTATATAACGTGTATATTGCCTGATGGAGCCTGTTTAAGCATGGGGACAGTGGTGGGTGGCAAGAAAAGACAGAGTAGGTTCGGGATGGCAGTACCAGCCTGCTGTCTCATGTCTGGTTCAGGACAGAGGAAGCTTGCATTTGCCCTCCTTTATCTAAAAGATATATTCTTCTTGTTTCTGGATTTGTCAGGAATTGCAGTGAGGGGTGTGTAGGCCACCCGTGACTTACCTCTTTGACATTCTTCCAAGCTAGTGACAGTGTCTCTCTCCCTTAGATCCTTGACCTTACAGGTGGACACGAGCTTGCTCCAGCCTCTCGGGTCCAAGCTCCTGTAGGTCCACCTCCGTAAGAGTCACAGCTACACGAACACACAGACTCTCAGAGTGCATCGTGTGCAGCCCCAGGCTAAGGGTACATGGCTGCCAGTGTGGCACTCAGCTTGCTCTCATCCCCTCCGAGGTTCCACAGGTTGACAGTGATGCCAGGTAAAAAAATAGGCAATTTATTCCCAGGCAGTTCACTTCACGGTGTGTTTTGCTTGTTTGCTGTGCTCTCACAGGTCAGCTATGCCTCATCCAGCCGTCTCTTGAGCAATAAGAACCAGTTCAAGTCCTTCCTCCGCACAATCCCCAATGATGAGCATCAGGCCACAGCGATGGCAGACATCATCGAGTACTTTCGCTGGAACTGGGTGGGAACAATTGCAGCCGACGATGACTATGGCCGGCCAGGGATTGAAAAGTTTCGGGAGGAGGCAGAGGAGAGAGATATCTGCATTGATTTTAGTGAGCTCATCTCTCAATACTCAGATGAAGAGGAGATCCAGCAGGTGGTAGAGGTCATCCAGAACTCTACAGCAAGGGTGATTGTTGTTTTCTCCAGTGGCCCAGACCTGGAGCCTCTCATCAAAGAGATCGTCAGGCGGAACATCACTGGCAAGATCTGGCTGGCGAGCGAGGCCTGGGCCAGCTCGTCCCTGATAGCCATGCCGGAGTTCTTCCGTGTCATCGGCAGCACCATTGGGTTTGCACTGAAGGCAGGACAGATCCCAGGCTTTCGTGAGTTCTTGCAGAAGGTACATCCCAAGAAGTCCACTAACAATGGCTTTGCCAAAGAGTTTTGGGAGGAGACGTTTAACTGCTATCTCCCCGATGGGTCCAAAAATTCTCCAGCTTCAACTTCCTTCCACAAGGGCCATGAAGAGGGACTGGGAACTGGAAATGGCACGGCTGCTTTCCGACCTCCATGCACAGGAGATGAGAACATCACCAGTGTGGAGACACCGTACATGGACTACACGCACTTGCGGATATCCTATAATGTGTATTTGGCAGTGTATTCTATTGCCCATGCCTTGCAGGATATATATACCTGTACCCCCGGGAAAGGGCTCTTCACTAACGGATCCTGTGCGGACATTAAGAAGGTTGAGGCATGGCAGGTAAGTCCTTCAGTTGCATGCCTGTGCAATAGGCTTGCAGACAAAAGACCCGGATGCCTTTTTAGGGTGCCTTTCATAACCCTGGGTCTTGGACACAGCATAAGGCTCCTGGGATGTAGCATATCATTCACTGTGTGCGAGTTAGGTGCACGTTCTCACCCGGCAGGGAATGTAAGGTAAGTTGGGTTAGATTTGCCTGCGTTAGGGCTTACACAAAGTTAAATTTTCTTGCATTCGCTATAGGCCGAAAGTGCACACACAGACAATTTCCACAGCCTGGCTGACGCAAGGTAACTTGATCATATATGGAGCCTTACACAAACAAGAGGGCCTGAAGAGAGCACATAAACAAGGAAAACAGTTTTTAGAGTTCATTTTGTTTGGCAAGCTCTATGTCTTTTGCAATCCCACAGCAATTTTCCATACAGGCTCTACTTTTACCTGCCTTTTTAAGCTTATATAGGATCAAACTAAGGCAGGTTGGGTAATGAAGGAAAATAACACGTGGCTATTGGGCAAATAATAGATAGCTGCTTTGATTTGGCAGTGATATTTGTGAACCAAGAAAACGATACTAATGACTTAGTCACATTTACCCGTTCATTCAATGCGCTCTGCCTGCTGGCACATGGGTGGTATTCTGGCATTTTGTCTTCTGATCTGTTATGAATACTCAGTACCTTACGATATGGTTGTTTGTGCTATCCAGTGTTATTCACTGTGTGTTTTTAATATCTACTGCATTCTTAAATAACAGAATGAGCTTGTAAAGCTATCAGTTGAAGACATGCCAAATACGTAGCAAATTCTGTCTGCCCCATTCCAGTCATCAGAGAAAACTTCAGCCCAAATGTGCCTGAGATCAGAACAACATGGGTGACTAGAAGGAGGATCATCCCTGTTTGCATGTGTAATTTCCTCTGTTCAGCATCGTCTCACCAGATTAAAGGCTGTGGTGCCACAGACTGCAGATGGTGGGTCAGCGTTCACCTGGGGGAGCTGCAGTTCGGTTCCTGCCCAGTCTCGGGCAGCTCAAAAGCACTGGTCAGATCAAAGCAAAAAGCTTTATCTTGGCATTTATGGGAAACCTGCGTTGGTATAGGTACCTGATTTAGGTTTACCAAAACCACTTTACTCAAAGTTGATGAGTGCAGCGGTTGACTCTGGTTGAGGGGAATCCTGTGACTGCTTGGCTGTCTGTGGGGTTTCTGTCCATCTTTGGCTTTTCAGGAGCGTACTGGCAGAAGTGGGCAAGTGACAGACAGATTTAGCTTTCACTGTGTGGGTAAAAATGATCCAGAATAAATATATTTTTGATTTTTTCCCTTATACCTTGTCAACTTGGAAAGTAAAGCAGGATATTCATACCATAGCTAAGTAAAAGAATGTGGTGTTTTTTGAGGATTCCACAATCGAGAAAAATGTCTTCTCATTCCCGTGTTGCTTGTCTGGTGCTGATGGATGGCTGTATCAAATGTAAAGCATCCTGCTGATCTAGACTTTGGGGTATGCATACTTGCCTTAAATGAGGCAATCGGCATCGAGAAAGAGTATGTGGGGTTAACACGACTGGGCAGGAATAGCGGGTGACACGAAGGAACAGGCTATACTTGAAATGGCCACCATTATGGTGTTGGCTGTCAGGCATATTTGATATTTGTGCATTTTTTCAGTTCATTTCAAAATCAAACACATGAATAGCAGGTAAATGCCAAATCTGTGTGCACACCTACTTCATATCAGGCATTGCGGCTCATTACCCTCGGGAAGGTTTCCTCAGCCCTGGGGACAATGAGTTCAGCTCACGTTAAACGTGCATCCTCCAGCATCTCCAGAGCGGTATATCTGACAACCAGATGGAAGAAAATCTTTCTACTAAAGACAATCTCATCTTGAGGGGTACTTCTGCCGGTGGTCAGTGCCTGCTCCCTCTTCTCACAATTGGCTCAAGGGTTTCTTGGTCGGAAGTGAGCTGAGGGAGGGAGGGAGGGAGGACGGTGCTGGGAAGCCTCCGTGCCTGGGGCTGGAGGCAGCAGCTGGTGGTGGTGCCTGCCATCGCTTCCATCGCTGCCATCGCTTCCATCGCTGCCATCGCTGCTGTTGCTGCCCAGGCGGTGCATGCGCAGATAAGGTGAACCCAGTTGAACCTGTGGCTCCATTAGCCTGAGCCCCGGCCTAGAGCAGCCTTTGCCAGTGGGGTCGGTGGCTGGAGAGGGCAAATGGTGCATTTCACAACTTAGTTATGTACCATTTAATTTTGTTGTCCTTCAGTGGCGTTACCCCATTAACACATATGAGTAATTATTTACTTGTTGTCTGCTAATTGTTAATTTTATGTACTCGTAATACAAACCTTTTAGAGCAACGGTTTTATATAATTTGTGGAGGGTGCTTGTGTGGGTCTCTATATAAAAATAACATTTTTACCTCAGTGATCAGTTTGTTTGAACTGGACAGCAGGAAACCTAGCACAGAACTTCTGTGAGTTGGTTAAATTGGGTGCAGCTCTCCTGTTAAGAATTCGCCATCTCCAGTTTAAGAAAGCACTTAAGTATGTTTCAGCATGGGGAGCACGGGATTTTTCTGTGTCTCCCAAGCTGAAATATCAAATACTAACAAATTCCTTCTCTTCTTACTTCTAGCTACTGGTTTAGGAAGCTGCTTACTGATTTTCTCCACTCGAGTTGGTGGTCTGTGACAGACCCTGTCCATAAACCCAGTCCTGTTTTACCAACGCCTCTGAAGCTGGCTGCGGGCAGCCCCCCCAGAGACGGGACCGGTGAGCCCCAGCTCGCAGGCAGCCGCAGCGGGTGCGGGGATACGGGCGCAGGCAGAGCTGGTGAGCAGGCAGGGCAGCTTCCAGGCGGCAGCAGTGCCACTCAGTCCACGCATGGAGCTGCCCGCAGGTCAGAGCCCTCTGTCTGGGAATGGGAAAACTGACATTTCTGTACTCTACAGAAAATCACAGACTTTAATAGGATGTCTGTGCTGCCCTTATTCTGAGTAATGTGTATGGCTGCAGCTGTCACGTTTTAAGAACGTACCCTGCTGCAAGGCAGAAGATAATCAGGGGCGGGCACACCTTTGCGAGATGCCTGCCAAGAGCAGACAGTATTCTCTGTGCATGCTGTTATTGTGTCCTGCACAATACCAATCAAGATCAGATTAATTACTTCTTTTTGCAGTGTTTTGTTCAGGTAACAAAAAGGTGCGGAGCAATCCAGAACAAAATGTGTAAGCAATTTCTGTTACGTTTGGAAAAGGCAAAATTTTACACAAAGCACCAAGGATTAAAGCACGTGACTACAAGTAGTACAACAGAAAGAATCCTCTTAAAGGAACACATCACGCCTGATTATCTGATGCCTATTCCCTTCTGCTGGTGGGCTGTGGGGTTTCTAGGAGCCTGTAGTGAGTAGGGCTGTTTCTGTGTGTGGCTCTGGTTCATGGACTGGCCTCCCCCAGATATCCCATCAGCTACAGAACAGCAGTGGGAAGGTACGGCAAGAGGTGGGACAGGACTCGGGATCCCTGTACTGGTGCCGCCTCTGTCGACATTCCCTGCCTCTTTGGCCTGTTTCTCCACAGCAGCTCAAACAATCTGCTTTTGAAGCCCTTAATTTCTTAATATCTTCCTAGATGAAATTTCTTGTGTCCCTCAAGTTCCTTCATTTTTTTGGTCTCGGCTCACGTGGCTGTTCTCATGTTCACGTCTAACAGCGAGTCCATCTGTTCTTCAGTTCCCCTCTGAGCAAAGATTTATAACTCTCTGGGGCGTTTACAGGAGCCTCTCTGGTGTCTCTCATTTTAAACAGTCCTGCAAAAAATAAGGGTAAAACTAGTAGGGGATCCTAATCGGTCCTTCAGAGCAAATATTCACTACTTCATATTCTTTCTGTGCGTGAGGAGGACAAACCTGCCTTTTCTTCAGACATAGTTCACTCCCTGCTTCAGCCCCTTCAGCTGGCTTCATGCTGAGCCCACAGGCGGCGGGAGGGTCTCTCCTGTCTCACACAAAAGCGTTGCTGCTCAGCCTGGACGCCAGGCTCCTGTGGGTTCGGGAAGGCAAAGTGCACAGCCCCAGGGTGATGGAGCAGTACATCCCACAGCGCACTCTGGACCATTTGTAGGTTGTGGTTACCTGGAGGCTGTGAACTTTGGCAGGTTCAGGAGTGAAAAATGAGATAGCTCTCCTAGGCACCAAGGCAAAGCATGCTGCACAGGCTGGAAAATGTCCTTTCTTAATGATTAGCAGGTTAAAGACTGTGCTCGTGTAAATTATTCTATGCCTAGAAATTTGATTGACCTCAGACTTAGTGAAAAGCTGCCATATGCTGTTCCACAAAATAAAGGCAAATAGAAATTGACTTCACCTAGCAACACCTAATGGTTTTTTATGACACCTGTGCACCTCCCAGCCAACACCTCCCTCCCCTGCCCTGGTGCTACACCTTATGAAGAGGCAAAAATGGATTGGTGCCTTCTTCAGCTTTATTCAGGTACATCTAGCTGGCTGGAAATTGATTCTGCAAGGCTTTAAAGAAGTGGATGATGCCTTAGATGACATACGTCTCTCCAGACCTTTGAGCCTAATGACTTACCTAATCAGTTTTGTGTCTGTTGAACTATATAGGCCTGTTGGAACAATTAAGGCGGTGCATGGAAAACAGCTGCTTTGTGGTATAGTGAATGAAAGAGTCAGAACTGAGGCTGGAGTGACAATTCGGTTCAGGCAGAACTGCAATGAAGACAGTGGAAACTGTGAATATCAGGCAGCTGCAAAACCTCACCTAGTCTGCTTTACAAATGCACTGGAAATAGGTGTGTTATGAACAGAAAGCAAGCGTTTCACCAGTGTGCCTTTGCTGTGGGAGACCAAACTGGGAGGCAGACAACTTGAGCCACACACAGAAATGTGTGGGCTGATAGAGCAAACGCAGCCATTTCCCCACAAGGGCAATAACAGATGATCGCTTATTCATGCTTATTTGGAGATAACAACTTGCCGTCAGCTGAAAGCATTGCTTGTGAGCTCTCCAACCAAGCAGACAATCAATGGAATATTATTTAGATGTCTCTGCAACTAAAAGGAGAAAGACTTAACCGGACCTGACTGAAGGGGGGGTCAGGTCTGTAACATCACCAATAGAAAATGCGCAGTGAAACCATCGCCCCAACAGAGTTGCTAGAAGAAGGGTAAATGAACTGTGTGCAGCAAATACACAACCTCTACGTTGTGAAGTAAGCAGTTGTGGTTATTGATTACATGGTTAAGAATGGCTGAGATTCTTCCGAATCCGTAGTATGCATTGCCTGATGACAAAACCCGCAGTATTCCTGCCCACCCCAAAACATGCTGAATTTTTCATAAAAGTCATTTTGAATATAGTCACTTACATGCTGCACTACAACAAAACCTGTATTTGAAAAGAAACATTTTAAAATATTTATGAAGCTCATTTTTACTGTTGTCACTTGGGGAAAAGAAGTCAGTTTTGCAGCCCGTATTGGACCTGGGAATTTCAGGGAAGGCTCCATAAGATGTTTGCATAATGTCTCTGTCTGTAATAACTTCAGATAGTAATTGCCCCGTGAATTACCAAGACACCAGTACCTTTTACTAAGGCACAGCATGTCCCTGTTACACAAAAAGATGTAAAGTTGCTTTTAGGACTGACCTTTCCTGATACTACTTACAAACGGAGCTGGTGACAAAGGGCACCTTGTGAGCCCCCTAAAGGCACTCAGAAAGTGGGGTGAGGAAACAGTGGATTTATCAAAAATTCAGTTTCATGTTGTATCATTCCTCTGACTTGACTGATTTCCATTTATCCCAAGGTAGGGTTGAAGCTAACTTCAAAAGCGTGATAATCGTAGCAGTTTATTATTTCTTTTCTTTCTGGGTGGTCAGCCATCTTCACAGATGCTTTACTAACTAGCCATATAGTTTTATCCCCAAAGTGAGCTTCCATGCACTACCAAGGACTGGTATTGCTCCACACAGTGGGTGAAGTTTGGAGGAAGGAGAACAAATTACCTGTTATGGCAGATAAAGGACCCTTTTGCCTTGTAGGATTAAAAGAGTGATCTCCCCACTAGACCAGAAGCAATACTTTGCTCAGAAAGGACTTTTACCTGCATCTCTGAGAGGAATTACATGAAGTTATTTAGGAACTGTAAAAGGCAAAGCTTTGATAGGAGATTTCTTTGTTGGCCAAGAGTTATATTGGTAAAGGAAATGAAAAAAAAAACCAGTTTTAAGCTAGTATCCAAGTGGAAGGTGTGCCAAATCACAGTTAGAGTGAATCCACTGGGACTTCTGCTGACCATTGATGGGAACTGACTCTGCTTGCAACAGATGCCCAATCTGAATGTTCAAAACAGTTACATGAATTCGGTCAGCTCACTGTGACTATAGGAAACTTTAGGACTCTTTTTTTTTTTTTTTCCCTTTCTTTTCCCCTAAATGGATAATAGAACTTGAATAGATTACAAATAACCATTGAACTCAGATTTGATGAATGACCATCGTTTTGTTACAAGAAATGACACCAAGTATGCAGTATCAGTTGCTTCTCACTCTAACAGAGAGAGGCAACTTACCCAAGCATTGAAGTAATTCATCCTATAGTTCCAAATAGGAGCAAATTTACAGTCAAAAGCTATGAATTCCTCCTGGCCCAGAGAAAGGCACAGTTCTTCAAATCAATATCAGCAGTGTTCTGTGCAGGATGCAGTTTCAGACCTTGCTGGGACTTTGAAGAGACCGATCCCTAACGGGCTGTTAGAAGGAAGCGACAGCAAACGGCTGCAGAGGGACACATATGGTTTCATTCTCTGCACAGCTGGGTAGAGACAGCATTAAACACCTCCCAGAAGACATTTCAATCAGATTTTGATCATGCAAGACATTATGTGTGACTTATGCTACTTGAAAACA
>JAVJGJ010000057.1:1385886-1399620 GCA_035590215.1 Microhierax caerulescens | reverse complement strand
TTTTGATCATGCAAGACAGTATGTGTGAATTATGCTACTTGAAAACACTGAGCTTTTAGGATAACCATTGGCTCTGTTATTAGATTTAATAATTGGGCAATTAATTATCTATTATTTAGTATTAAATTTATACTTACATTAATATAATGAGCCCTATGTTAAGCTTTCAGGTACTTCACCGTAACAGTTACCGTGCAGTACTATGACCTCCCAAGAGCATCATTTACTCAGTCAGGACTTCTGCCAACAGATCTGCCAGTAGATCCGCCGCCGTTAGTGTACACAGCACCCTGGGCCATTGTACCAAATGGATTTCTCCATATTCTGTTCATTACAAGTGAAAAACAAAGCAGTCGTGGCAAGTCTAGACTAGGTCACCACGATGGTTTTTTCATATCCTGGCTGTAGGTAAAGACAGCAGCTACAGAGTACGGTACAAAACACATCTGACAGCACTGGCAGCTCCCACTGTGCCTGTGCATCACCTTTGTCTGTCCAGAGACCATCTCTGTCCACAAAACCTTAACAGGAACCTAAAAAATGTTCAAATGAAGTCACTTTCCAAATGGTCAGGCAGTTTGAAATCCTTTGTATAATAAACTATCTAAATTTACAACACATTCAGGAAAATAATCTCAATGAAGCTGAGGGATGCTTCACATCAGACGTAAAGCCTGGGTATTTCCCTTCTGAAGGGCTGTGTTTGCCAGTCAAGCTTGTGTTTAGCAAGATTTATTTTCCCCAAAGACACACTGACTAGTAGACTTTTTTTTATTAGTATGATCCATGGCAGGTCACATCTCTTGTCACAGATCGTGTCTTATTTCTAGCTGGGATTTAACTGACCTTTAGTTTCATTGGTCCTTACTTGGCCATGCTCTATTAGATTTAAAAGTCCAGATGAAGTACACATCACTTTTCTCTATACGATATTTATGTACATAGATCAAATTATTCCTCAGTCTTTTCTTGAGAATTTAAACAGAGTGGGGTTTTAGTCCTAAGGTATGTTTTCTGCTTTATTTCTGTATCTTGTTCAGTTACTCATCCTTCTTTTTGGCATATATTCAGTATTACTTTTAACAGGCTCAGCACAGCCAGACAGTGGGAAAAAAAAAATCCCGCATTTACATACTCTTATTACTTCCTCATTTATGTGTGCAGCAGTTGCATTAGCCTTCCTTGCCGCAGTGTGCAAGGAAAGGTCACATTAAGTTGCCAGTAAGACTTTGCAGGATGTGGTACCCCCTCCCTGTGCCGGTGGCTTGAATTTCTTACGCCTTAATGCGTAAGTCTGAATCTCACTGTATTAAACACAGATGGTTGAGAGCAATCTGGGGGAAATGCTTTGTCCTGATTATTATTTACCATTACCTTAATCCAGGCATTTTCTGCAAATTTTCCCAGCACCGCTTTTGTATTTGCTACCAGGTTATGGATGAGCATACTGGGTAGCAGCGAGTTGTTTACTGGGGCTGGAGGAATTCCTCATGAACTGATGATCTGTCTCTGTTGAAACCTGTTTTTACAAATCCGTTGGGCAATTATTGACCCAGGAATGTATGTTCTACATTAAATGTAAAGCTCAGATATTTCACTTCTAAAGGGGTGTGTTTATCAACCAAACTTGGATTTAACAAGATCTATACTCCTCAAAGCCTTATGTCCTGGCAGAAATTATGTTTCAGTCCTAGAATTTTGTATTCATTGATCCTCAATCCACAACTCTTGTTTTCCTGGGATTGGCGTTAGGCTAACCAGCCTTTGGTTAGAGAGGACATCCCTCTGCCTTTTACGATACCGTCTTTGCTTGGCAGCTTGCAGCCCCTCAGAGGCTGCCCCTGGAGCCGCTCACTGGGCAGAAACACGAGCGAGCCCCTGTGAGAGGGGTCAGCTCTGACCCATGCCCTGCGCGGGATGATGTGGAGGACACCCGAGGCAGGCTGCTGGGAGGGCGTTACTGCCCACGAGTAGCAGAGAGGTGGACAGGAATTGCTGTGGAATAATATTAGGTACCATATTGACTTTGTCATTCAAAGCCAGTGGCGTTTTTATGCGCATATCATAAACCTACAGTATTAGCGCTCTTTTTATTGCCCGTGGAGTGCTGTGATGAACTGTCTGGTTTTGTCAGCCTTTTAGATCCAATTTAAATGCTTGGGCTGTTCTCTAATGTCTTTTTAAGGACCATCTACATTCGTTAATGTCACATTATGGCTCCAAACCAAGTGCCCTTGGGATAAGAATGTCCAGGGTTTTTTTGTGATAGCAGGGGCAATAACTTATTCATTTAGGTTTCCTGCCCGTCCTTATCTTTCTGTCTTCTATCTCTTTAGCTTTCCATCCTCTTTAGCTGTCTCTTACAGCCTTAGATCATGATCTGGCATACATGACACCTTTCAATTTTAATATATTCAAGAAATTCCTTAATGTGTTGCTGGTAATTTTTTCTTCTCTTTTATGTTCTACTTTCCCTGAATATAATACTTGTGTTTCACCTTGTTTGAATGGTCTGTGTTGGATTAGTGCTTTTAGAGCACACCCAAATAAATACTGCTGTTTGCGGTTTATTTGTATGATGGGAATAGCAACATATCATTACCCCTTAATTAATGGGCTTTTATTTTAATGAGCACAGACAAATTCTGAACTGATAATAGGTTTATCATGCATGCAGTACAGTCATTCAGTCCTTCCCCCTAGCTCATCCATTCTGTTGGATACAGAGACCTCCATCATCACTGACCTGCGCTTGCACATCATTGGGGCAGAGACCTGTCAGAAGCGGTTATTTTGTATAGCATTATATTCCACATCTAGGGATCCTCCACAGAAATAATTTTTCATTTCATGACCATGATTTTTGCCGTGACTACTAGGAACTGCATAAATGCTCACAGTATTTGTAAGGAGGGGAGAGGTGCTGTCACTGCAGCCGTTTCTCTCCAGAAGAAATCTGTTGCAGTCAGTAGATCAGCCTGGTCGGGATGGCACTGAACTCGGACTGGGGGTGCCCCAGATGCCTTAACTCCTGAAGCTGCTCGTAGGAAGAAGGGCTCTTTTGGACTCTAGGGAACTAATATATCATGCTTTGGGCCATACAAATCTGTTGGGGTACCATCATACAGCTGGATCTTAATTGAAAACAGAAAAAGGAGAAAATGTTAGAGGAAAAAGCTCTTTTATCATCTCTCTTCTCCCCTGCAGTTAGTCAAACTCACTAATTGCAGTTAATTGAAACAACACTGGCCAAACAAGCATTTTGACAGAGTCAAAGTGTTTCCTCTTTTTCCCATTAAAAAAAGAATTGCAATTAAAAACGGAACTGTGACTTGAAGGTCACATTTTTCATTTTGACTTAAAAAAAATGTATTTGCACTGAATTTCAGTTGACTGAATTTCCCATTAAGTTTTCCTATGTAAATCTTTGATTTCAAAAAACCCTGTATTTGAGATGTGGGCAGAGGATGTTCCCACTCCGTTTATCATGTATCATGTGGATCCAGTCAAAGCCAAACACATGAAAACTTCCTTGCTATATTTCTCAGTCACATCGCATTTAGCAAAATCATTATCCTTTATCACAGCATGCTTAAGTGATGTGCCGTTAGCTATCAGCTTTGCATTAAGCAGTACAACCCCGGGACTTGCACTCTATAGAGAAGTGCATTTAGAACAGCAGGTGTGCACATGGCCTGTTTTAGATGTGGTTAGTTTTGGAGGACCTTCAGGAAAAAAAAATATTGGGGTCCCATCCTTGCTGTGTCCTGCGGCCTCCTAACTTATAGTTAAATCAGTCTGGAAAACCAGCCACGTGATACCAAAATACTGTAAGATAATTTCTTAATTCTTCTGAGAACCTCTGTGACTCAGCAGACAGGTCTTCCCGAAGCATTTTAGACTCAGTTTTGTAGCGGCACCAGGGCCTCTGCAAACACCAGTAAATACCTAATGGGATTTTCTAAAGTGTCTCAGTTAGACCTGACTTGTGCAGCCTCTGTTATGAAATCCACTAGGCTTGTGGGTTTGAGTTCTTTCTGGACATCCTTGTAAACATAGTAGTGTAGTAAATCTGACCCTAAACCAGATTAGTCCCATTTTGAAATGCATGCCCTTGACATTTTTGCTTTAAGTTACTTGCTCCTGTTGTAGCAGCTGTTAATTTGTTACTGCTGTCACCTTGCAGTGTCAAGAAAGCATGGAAGCTGCTGCAGCTTTGAGTCAGCAAAGCCATGTCCCTTGGTGGCTGGCTAGAAAACCTCAGAAGCGAACCCATCAAGCCCAGTTACAGGCAGTCCTGCCAGTCCTGGTTGCAGGAAGCTCTAGGCTTCATCCGAGCCCAAGCAGACTGAGCGTGCACAGCATAACCTGAGAGAAAGAGGGCACCAAGCACCTTCCGCTGAGCAGCGACGGAGGTGTTTCCAACACAGTCCATCCGAGTTCCTCCCTCTCCCAATTCCTGTGGGTTTCTCTTGGAGGGCCTGCTCCTCGCTCGCAAAGAAACCAGCGCAGGCATGGGGGTCCACATCAGCACCGCTGCTGCCCCTCCTTGTGCAGAGGGCACTGAGCAGTGGAAGAGGGGGAGAGCTCCATCTCTCAGCTGCCTAGGGATCTCGTATCCATGACAGAAGCAGAACCAAGCAAAACCAATTATCAGTTAAAATATGCCAATCGGCATACCTTGTCATGGCAGCTGGATGACCCGTACTTCCCTGGAGACCTGAATGAAGTCGGTTGGCTTTGCAGAGAGAGGGATCTCTGCTTTCCCACAAATCATTACATATGTCATAAACAATTAAACAATCCCACAATTTCATTTCTTTTCAGGTGGAAATCAGACTGACAGTCTGGTCACCTCTGAATGTCTAATCTTCCTTTAATTTTATGCTTCTTTTCTGATCAAGTGACCAGAACTAATGGTGTTTTCCAGGGGAAACTGTACTATCAATGTATGTATTGGCACCATATTTTCAGTGTAATTTTCTTAGGTTTTTATCCTAGTATTTTTTTTTTTTTTGCTCTTTCAACTGCATAATGCAGAGCACTGCATAATGCATAATGCGCTGCATAATGCAGTGGTTTTACTGAGCTGCCTACACCAATGAACAGGTCTTTATCTTGAGTGGTTAGTTAATTTAGTTTCCAGTAAAGATTATGAATAGCTTAAATTATTAGTTCAAACATACACACATTGTATTTGTCATATACATTTAGCCTTCAATCATGCTGTCCAGTGACCTACCTAGCTTTGCAAGGATGTTGTTCAGTTCTTATCAAAGGATAACAACATTCAGTGTTCTTATTTTCAGCCTTTGTACAGCTATTCTTGAGCCTTGAACTCAATTCTTTCTCACCCTGTTTTTCAAGTCACTGGCAGATCTAGCGTTTCACCGGAGCTGGGATGCCCACCCCATCTTGCCAGAATTCTTCTGCAGTGTTGTCAGCGAATCTCTGGCTGACTACCAATGTCCTCTCTCTTCAACTCTTTGACACCAGCCCTTCTTCCAGAGTTTATCTCCCTTTGTTCATCTACATTGTTACCGACTGGATGGTTTCAGTCCTGGAGTACAGCCCAGTCCTTGTACAGTAGGTGGTGATTAGTCTTCATTATTTTATTGTGAAGTGCCCAGTATCCCAGCTACAGACCAGGCACTCCTTGTGCATGGGGCTGGACACGTGTAACGGACAGACATCCCTTTTTGGTTTTTTTAGAGGTGTTTACACTGCGAATCCCAGCTCTGTTCCTGGGTCTCTTTCAACTTCACCTGGGTTACATTTATAGTGACAAACAGTATGAACAGTCACTTCTTCAGAGCAGAAAGCCAAGAGAAACCAGGTAGCTCTGGGTGGAATGTTGCAGGTGGTGTACGGTAACGAATCACACTTTCCACTGGCTGAAGAGTTCTGTCGTCTTCTGAATGGCTTTCAGAATGAGGCAAGATTAATGGTTTTGGCGTATCCTGGCATGTTGGTTTTGAAAAAAACATCAGCACAGCATGTTGTCCCTGTTGGTGCACAGTGGGCAGCAGGGGAGGAGGAGAGATTATAGAGGGCACGGAAAGTTCGGCTCCTACCAGCAAGAAGAATGCTTTGGGCGAGAGATCTGAGTGCAACTCATCTTCCCCCGCCTCAGGCTTCTGGAAACAGGTATTACTGACTCAAGGGGCTAGGGCCAGCACCCTCCTGCCTGCTCAGGTCCTTTGTGTGAGAACTGGTCAATAGTGTGATGACAGCACTGCCTTTGGGAGAGCCTAAGAGTTGGCCCTACATAAAAAGCAGGCAGAAAGAGATAATCCAGAGTAGAGAATGCAGCAGAAATCAAACATTGATACAGACAGTAAAAATTAGAGCTTTGCTAGCATGTAAATAAAGATTGACACATAGAAAGACAGAAAGAAATCATATTGTTTCAGGGAACATTCTTCTGAAAGTATTTTATAAGTGGCTCTTTCAGAGCTGGCATGGGCATATTTCCTCCTGGAACGTGACCATTGGCAGAAACCAAATCCTGTATACCATGACCACTGGGCTAATGTGATAGCTGAGCTCTCAAGTCCTTATACCTATTGCAGCATTATGAAAGTGTGCTCGATTAGGAATCCAGAACAGGAGGGGAGGATGGGCCCTCAGCAGTTCAGAATGAAAGGGAGGATTTACCATCTTCAGTAGAGTCGCCAGCTTTTCATCTTCACATTGAGCCATGAAGCAGAATTCTTTGCTCCTCTCAGCATGGGCACTCCTATCAAAGCAAAGAGAAAAACATTTGGTACCCATCAGTCCAGAACTGTTTTAGAGGCCTGGATATAGCTAGGAAGACAGAAATTAAAACTCAGTGGGGGAAAATGTATGTTAACTGTCAAGACAGGATTCCTTGCAACTGCACGGTGGGAGGAGGAATTATTTATCTTTTATGGGGACAGACACCTACAATGTGTCAGGCTTCGATTCCCTTGCAGCACCTTTTGACCTCGTGAGGAAACATGTTAGAAACTGCAGAAGGATATTAAACCTTTGCCAACTAGGAGACTAGTTAAGGACCTGTCACAGTTGAGACAGAGTAAATGGCAACCCACAGCAGATCTGGATACTGATGTTTATTGAAGAATTAACCTAGAGCTTTTAACCTGCTTGGTATCTCGTGCACTCACTTGCTTTCCCCACGGCGTTACAGTCACTAGGTCTCACCCTTGCTCCCCAGCAGGGACACTGTGCGCGGTCTGTCAGAGTGGAACTCATCGGTTCATGCCGTGTAGCTCCGCAGTGACCAGTCTCAAGCATTACTGGCCAAGGTCACTGGGTGCCCCTCAACGTTCACCTCCACACATCTCCTTCTCCTCCAGGATCTCTCCCCACTTCCAGTGTTTTTCATGCAGACATCTTCTCTTCCTTCTAGCCCTGAGCCCTAGGTTTTGGCTGCAGTCAGCCTCCGAACTGGTGGTTCTGTCTCACGTCTTGTCACTAATTGTAGGATTCAGGACATGCCACTTTTGTTTAGTTTAGCTGCTATCAGTATGTACAACCAATACCTCCTGATCTCAGCGAGCTTGTGCTCCGCAGAACAAAAGTTCAGCTCTGGACATTCATGCCCACACACAATTACCTGCTGCCTGACAGCCTTTACAATTTAAGTGGGTTATTTTGCTTGCCCCTGGCACTAATACTAGTGATACAAAGTAAATGTCTACTGCAGATCAAGAACAGGTGGAGAAAGGCTAAGGAAGCTGCCAAGGCAAACCAAGTTATTAAGTGGTATTTATTAAAAGTGAGACAGCATCCTTCAAACAGCTGAGTTATGTCTAGCAAGTAAAATTAGAAGGATCATAAACTCTAGCAAGTTAAATGTAAAAATAAAATAAGGCAGGACAAAAACCAGAATGAGGAACAGGCAGTAAATGGGGTAAAAATCTCATAAATCCTTTTTTAAACACTTCAGCAGTAGGGCTGTCTGTTGAGCCATAGATTATCACTGCAAAAGACAAGGTAAGGCCATGTCAGAAGAAAAGTGTGCACTTTATGGACGCACTTGAGAAGGCTCCTGAGTTTGCTTAGTTAGGGGAGACGTGCAGAGGATCTAATGGTGCTGACTATAGGAGAAGCTGTGGGACACAAAAGCAAAATGAACCTCAATGCTTCGGTGCAGGCTACAGTGACCAACCCCTCACTTGAAACAGTCTTAGGCCCTGAGGCCTAGGAAGTTGGCAGGCGTGACATCAATTTTCTAAAAGGGTTCTGGAGAAGATCCGAGGAACCAGAAGAGCCTGACTGAGCCCATTATTAGAAACTGTAATTAAAAAGTAAATAATAAAAGAATGGAAAAATAGTATACTGAGGAGGAGTCACCATGACTTTTGTAAAGAGAAGCCCCACCTCACAAACCTCGTGAAGCTCTTTGAAGGCACTGGGATGTATGTGGGTGAGGGAGTCCCAGTCATAGAGTATGCTCAGTCACTAATTCAGTCCTCACATGGATTAGCAGTTGGTTGAAAGATAGCAGAGGATAAAAATAAATGGTGAGTTCTGACTAATCAAGAACGAGATCCTCGAGCTTGAACAGGTCCTCGGGTGGACCTCTCAGTTCTGACTGAGTAGTTGTCAGAGAAGCAAATGCACTGTTAAGAATAGTCATGCTGGAAAAGGGACAGAGAGGTAAGCAGAGTGCCCTGGAGCCACTTCATTAACCCTTGGTGCATCTCACTTCAAGATCTCAGAACTGATGAAGGAGAGTGGGGAAGTGTGGAGAAGGGTCAATGGCGCAGCTTCTGTACAAGAAGCAGCAAAGTCAGGGAGGGCTCATCAGCCTGGGAAAGAGGTGGCCGAAGAGAGATCTGACAAAGGTTCGTAAAATCCTGACAGGCATGGAAAAGGTGACTAGCAAATGATAGTTCTTTGTCTTTTCCAACATAAGCATGAAGGTCATCAGAAGAGGTTAGTTAGCTGCCCTGTTCCAACAGGCGAGAAGAGGTGCTTTTCTCATAAAATGTGGATCTCCTTGCTGTAGGAGGCTGTGGATGTGAAAAGTTCTCACAGGTGCAGAACACAAATGTGCAACGTCATGGAAGAAAAATCCACCCCAGGTTATCAGGTACAAAGACCTTTGGCCCGGGAAGTCACTGAGCTGCAAAATGTGTGAGAGTGTTCCGGGGAAGTGTCACAGCCCCTTCACTCTTGTGCAGGCGTTTGCTGTTGGCCGCGGTCAGAAACAGGTCCCGGGGAGATGGGCTGCCAGTCCGACCTGACAGAACTGCATTTCTGTTACGGTTTTACAATCCTTCCATAAGAGTGGAAACCACATGGCCCAGAATAACTAGCCTGGATAAACGACGGGCTGGTACGTGGCTGGGAATGGCCTTACCAGGAATAACGGGAGGGTGAACTCGAGAACAGCTTGCAAGTCCTTTCTGATAATAGATGTTTTAATTTAAAGGCATTGCAATTCCACGTGAAGGCTGTGACAGAGGGGGGGGGGGGAGAAGGAAAAATTACGGACAGAACCATCTGAAGACAGCAGCTTGCACAGCCCCGCAGGCTTCCACCAGCTGCCGATGGCGTAGTCAAGCCACAGAGCGAACACTTCTTCTGTAAACTCTTGTTTCGAGGGTTTGATACAGGCGCTCCTGACACGTGCGCTTGCCCTCGCTGGAGCAGGGTCTTATAAGTCTTTGTGGTTTGAGTCCTGGGTATTTATGGTTCTATCTTTAGTTACAAAACACAGTGACACATTTTTAACTGTAAAGCCCTTAGCTAATCATTGATAGACTGTGCCTATAAAAGAGTACTGTAGTTATTCAGAGGCTAGAACTTCCTTTTTTAAAGTTTAGTGCTTATATATTCCTTGGCTGTTTAAACCATATTTTCATCCTGTAGAGAGCGGAACTTGGGGATTTTCTTACCATCTAATACAGGGACATGTCCTAGTAGTCATTCAGTTACTGTTTCACAAACTGCCCCTCAGAAATTTAGACTTGAAGGCAAATTTTGGTATTTGCTGGAAGGAGAAAACTGGTTTTGTTACTGCTGTTGCCTCTTCATTTGGGATTTTAAATAGGGCATGGGTCTTTCCTGCATGAACTGATAGACCTGGGCTCTCCTGCTCCCCAGCTATGGCTGCATCACTGAACCTGCTGTTCCGTGCCTGGGGAAAGACAATATTAAGTTCAGATTAGTGCTTTTATATGAATATTTACCCACCAGATAGAGATGTCAGCTCGTACATGAAATGGTTTATAACCTGAATCCTCTGGAGTAGTGTGTGTGTTGATCAAGGGAAACATGCTTCTAAACTAATCCCACAAAAACCCACCAGTAGCCAGGGGGCTATATTACTTTCAAAGAAGGCTAATGTCAGAAAGTAAGGCAAAGGAATAGACTAATTGAGGTGAACGACATTAATGGATTTTTTGTATTATTATTTATGAAATTAAACCCCCAAAAAATGGCATCCAGGGAATCTAGAAGTTTCACCACCATTCATCTTGCTGACCGTAGGACCAGGCAGCCTCCTGCCACTGCAGCTGGCCAGGAGAGGCAGGACTTGTCGTGAACAATCTTCAGTATGGCTCTTGCAAGATTGTCTCCTAATGTGTGGAGTAACTATAACCATAAGAAGTACAAGTTCTGCACCTCCTGTCTACACAGGTAACAGTCAACCCGGCAGCGACATCCAGTCAGGATATCCTAGTGTCACTCAGCAGAGTGCCACGGTGCTGCATCAGAGTGCAATACTGAGTTGGAGTGAGGAGAAACATGGCATTCAGCTCAACTTAACAGCTCAAATCTGGTCAGGATGTCAAAGCTGCAGGTGTCACGCTGTGGAGATGCTGCAGCCTGCAGAGCAGTGTGGGTTTGCTGCTTGGCACCTGCGCTGCTGAAGGGCAAGGTTCCTGCTAACGCCCAGGATTGCGGCCGCGCTGCAGGTGAGGCCAGGGTGAGCTGATGCAGTACAGCCATCACTGTGGATCTGCAGTGTCACCCGCTCTGACCTCAGAGCTGCTTCGGCGCTGTTCTCGATATTCTCTGATGGAGCTGGGCAAGCAGCGCCTTCCTGAGTGCCCCTCAGGGATGAGGGGGAGGAGAAGAGCACAGCCTCCTCTTTCCTTCCCCACAGCACTTCTTTTGCCATGTCCATCAGTGGGTGAGGTCTCCCAGAGACAGGTCCTGGCTCGTCAGTGAGATCATTTCAGCTGCACATCTTACAGGGGAGCTGATCTACAGATGAGGAAGATGGGGGGAAAAAAAGTCCTGCCTCCACCATCACACCCATTATTCAAAGACTAACTACTGTGGCAATATTTTGGTGTACTTCCATCAACATCACACAAAGCTGAAAAGGTATTGCCAGCCACGTCCTGCATAGTGCTGCTATGATTTTTTCAGACTTTCTCAGGCTGGCATTGATACAGGCAGCGAGACGAGGGTATCTCTGTAGCTCTGGGGATTTTAGCTTGAGATAGGAGGATCCCAAAAGGAAACAGAGAAAAATGAGACAATTTAGCAAAACTGACAGGAATTAATAGTGTGTTTCTGTTGCCCTGTCCCTGTGTTCCCAGGTGAAAAGGTTTCATCAAAACAATACTGTCTGTTCTGTGCCTGTGGGGTGAGGAGGGCTCTTCCTGCACAGACAAATTGATTCCATTTTGGTTTTTCTTACATTTTGCCACCCGGGATTGTGTGTTTGAGCACTCACAAGTGAGAAGGAGGACTGGGCTTACAAGCTGTGGCAGGCGCTAGAAGCACAGCAGCAACTGTGGTCCAGGGGCAGCTGACAGCCAGGTGCCCTCAGGTCGCCTCAGCTCTCCGTAGATGAGCGCTCTAACAACATCTCACTAACAACATCCGCTGAGCGAGGGGGGAATCTGATAAGTACATAAACCAGCAACTAAGTTTTGAAGAAAAATACAGTGGGGGTGAATTGTATCACATTTGCTAGTGCAGGCTTTCTTTCATGCTGCTGTTTCTCTGGTCTACCTGTCAGGCTATCTAGATCATGAATTCTGCAGCTGCAGTTGTCCATGAGATTAACTGCTCTACCTGCAGCATATGACAGTTTAAGGCATGAGGTAAAAACCACAGGAGTCAACTCATGGGGTCAGGCGGGATGTGATTACTGGAAACCGTGCAACCAGGAGACAGGAGCCAAAAAAAAGCCGTATGAATTCTCCAGGCCTGCCATGCAGTGAACGAGTTTGATTTGTTGTTTTTTTATTGAAGTGCATTGAGCTTGAGGTTTTCAATGAAAAGGCAAGTTTGAATTGTTTCTCAAGCATTCCCATTTCTGAGTGATTGATCGTTCAGAGGTGAGCAATGCCAACTGAGAGCATTTAGGCAACGTGGTTGCAAGAGCAGGGTGAGAGGGATGTGTGGGTGACCAAAATGCTTCGCTGGCTGCTGCCACTTCTGTGCCCCTGACAAAGAGCTGCGGGCTTGCAGAGGTGGCTCAGAGGAGCTCAAGAGGAATGCTACGTGGCCGATGGGGTAGCAACTGGTGTGTTACAGATGGGTGCCAACCACCTTGAGGGCATGGTACCTTGTGCTGTCTACGAGATTTGTACAGGCTCTGTGTACACATGTGATGTCTGTGAGAGGAAGCCTGCTACTGCTGTGATTAATTGATTTTTAAGAGATTAAGGACAGTAAAGTGATTATTTCCAGTTCACATCATAGTGGATGTGCCCTGTGGTTGGGTTGTGACATGCAGGCACTCACAGTGTCTCTTTATCTCTCTCTAGGTTCTCAAGCATCTGCGACACTTAAATTTCACCAATAACATGGGGGAACAAGTGGATTTTGATGAGTTTGGGGACCTGGTAGGGAATTACTCAATAATCAATTGGCATCTCTCTCCGGAGGATGGCTCGGTTGTCTTCGAAGAAGTCGGGCACTACAATGTGTACGCCAAGAAAGGGGAGAGGCTCTTTATCAATGAAAACAAGATCCTGTGGAGCGGATTCTCTAAGGAGGTAAGCACTTAAATCCTCACGTTTCCCAAGTTTGTGCAAGCTGAAATTTTAACTAAGCCTGCATACTCCTCATATTGTGGCTCTGGATCTCATTAAAAGATCCATTCATCTTACTGTATATATGGTCTCAGCTATAGTCTTTCACACCCTAATTACACATTTCTGGATGTAATGAGCAGCTGCTTCTCCCCTGCTATACATTTGATGAACGTGGGTATTAATGGTTTAAAAGATGCCTTTTTTCTGGCCCATGTAGATGGCTTGGAATTTTGCAATGCTTTTTCCCAAGGATAAGAAATTCATCACCTAAGTCTGGTTGTTGAGTAAGTCAAGTCTTCCTGAGCTCACAGCTTCACTGCTGAAAACAGCCATCTCTCAGTATCTCCCTATCAAGAAGTGTCTCTTCCTGCTCCTAGTTAAATTCGCAGCTCTTTCTGCTGGCTTTACCCTCCCAAGTTCCAGAGCTTTCCTCACACCCTTGCCTTGCAAACCAAACAGAACAAGCCCTGTCAATCTCCCCAGGTTAACGAGGACACGGTGCTCCAACAGTGGGAGATGCCAGTACCTGCTGCCTTTCCTTCACCTACCCGAAGGGGCTTCTGCAGCCTCAAAAGTGCGTGATGCAACCATCGACTTCAGTCAGGCCCAAGCCCTTCTCCACTTTCTTGCATACGTCAGATCTTTTCAGCGTAACTCTACCAGCACTAGCAGCCAGGGCTGTGTCTCCCCCGCGTGATGGGAACGTGGGTGCAGAGACCTCCGGAGGAGAGCCAGCTGC